>OX465090.1:39302040-39622040 GCA_949987675.1 Chymomyza fuscimana
TCTTTGCCAAAAAGGAACTGCAAAAGGAGGTCGTTGTGCCCAAGGCCAAAGGCGAAATACTGGGCGTGGTCATTGTCGAAAGTGGCTGGGGTTCCATGCTGCCCACCGTGGTCATAGCCAATTTGATGAGCTCCGGCGCAGCAGCACGTTGCGGTCAATTGAATATAGGTGATCAGCTGATTGCCATCAATGGACTGAGTCTGGTGGGGCTGCCATTGTCCACCTGTCAAACGTATATAAAAAATACCAAGAACCAAACTGTGGTCAAGTTCACAGTGGTGCCCTGTGCGCCTGTAGTCGAGGTTAAGATCAAGCGACCAGAGACCAAATACCAGCTGGGTTTTAGCGTGCAGAATGGCGTGGTAAGTAGAAGGCAGAGGACGCAAATTAGGCTTAAAAAAAACTAAACAAATTTTTATACAACTGCAGATCTGCAGTCTGCTGCGTGGAGGTATTGCTGAACGTGGAGGAGTACGTGTGGGTCATCGCATTATAGAGATCAATAATCAGAGCGTGGTAGCAGTGCCGCATGAGAAGATCGTCAATTTGCTGGCCACATCCGTGGGCGAGGTGAGTTATAGTTATCGATAGAAATAAATAAAGAGGCCTACTTTTAAAATCCAACTTCTCGATGTTGATGAGTTTTGCATATACATATGTGCTTCACAACACAAATTTTTTTATCGAGTTATCGATAATTAATGCGTATTTAGATTGGCTCGTCTTTGGCAAGCGATATCTCGTAAAGATATGTGAAAAAATGTTGATTTAATGAAATATTAAACATTGAATTAAACAAAATTTCATGCTGTTTTTAAATTTTTTTTTTTATAAAATTCGAATATTTTTTTTTAACTATTTAGCGAGTTATCTATTATAGACTCTTCTTTGGCAAAACATATCTTGTAAGTGTCTATAAAAAATTATAAAAATATTTTAGTTTTAATAAATTTTTGGATTTTTCTAATTTTTAAAAGATATTTTTAAACAAAATAATTTTTGATTATTTTTTTTTAATACAAAAGTTATCTCCGCATTTCTCATAAATAACTAACGCTCGACAATTTTTTTTAAGTATGCTCTCTTAAAGCACGCGAAAAATTTTTTTTCGAAAAAACGACTTCTGTAACCTTTGACTTTAAATATTTTTCGATTATTGTTTTTTTAATATAAAAGTTATCTCCGCTTTTTTCATAAATAAAAATGATTATATCTAACGCTCGATAATTTTTTTCAAGTATGTTTTCTTTTTTAAAGCACAGGAATCATTTTTTTTTGCAAAAAAACCATTTCTGTGACCATTGACTTTGAATATTTTTCGATTATTTTTTTTTATAATATAAAAGTTATCTACGATTTTCTCATAAATAAGAATGATCATATCTAACGCTCGACAATTTATTCCAGAGTTTACTCTTAAAATTTTTTAAAGCACAAAAAAATATTTTTTTCCCTGAAATCAATTTCTGTAACCTTTGACTTTGAATATTTTTCGATTATTTTTTTTTTAATATAAAAGTTATCCCCGCTTTTCTCATAAATAAGAATCATATAAGAATGATCATATCTATAAATATAAATATAAATTGTCTTAAAATTTTTCAAAGCACGGGCAGCATTTTTTTTTTGCAAAACAACGATTTCTGTTACCTTTGACTTTGAATATCTTGATATGCGGTCGAAACGAACATTTTTATTCTTAAACAAAGCAAATATTCTGAATTTAAAATTCGAAAAAAATTGTTCTTAGTCTAGCTAAATATTCAGTTATCGATAACTTCCTAAATAATCGAAACTTTGGAAAAATAGTTTATAGTCAAGTACTTCTTCACATAATGTAAAAATCAGTAAAATCCAAGAGATAAGCTAAAAAAGTGGCCCACTATATTATTTATATTATATATTGTTACTTACATAAACTCTTCTATTACAGATACTCATGAAAACCATGCCGACTTCAATGTTCCGTTTGCTAACCGGCCAGGAGAATCCCATATATATTTAAGCTACATTATTGTTAACTATAACTTATATGAATGATATAGAGAGTATACTATATATAGATATACATATGTATGTGTATGCGTGTATAGTCTTAGTTTGATAAAGCTGATATGCTTAGAACTAGAGATTATAGTGGTATAGTGTGTGGAATATTTTTTTTTTTTTTTTTTGTGAGTATTTTAAGAAAAAAAAATACGACAACTAACAGCGTAAACTTTTTGTTCCATAAAAAATAGATCCCAAGCAAACCAAAGAAAATGCCCAAAAAAAAAAACAACAAAAAAAACTTATATAGCGCACGCCTTTTTGCAAAGCTTAGAACTAAATAGTTAATATACTTTATACATACCATAAAACTACCATATATAAGGTAAAAGTTGATTATAATGAACGATTAGTATGTTGTAATAATAATATAGATGGTAAACAGTATGACCTTTTTGCGAAAACGTCCTTAGCTTAGTTGAACAGTGCGCGTGCAAAATCGTTATAAAACACTATACAACACTATACAGGTTACCGACCCGGCCCTATATATGCGTCCAAGTTATATGCTACCAAACAAAACACATTAAACTACTATATCAATATATATACATATATATATATATAGGTATATTTAAAGTACACACAAATCTAGCAAAATTACCAAATGCAAAAACACTGCACAGAAACTTTTGTATAGCCAAGTAACTAACAAGAAGCATAAAAAAACACCCTATATCAGGCAGTTGCACTGAAGGACACGCACGGCACGAACTTAGTACCGCAGTGCTACAGTACGCTCACGACACATTAATACATGCACACTTTTGTGTGCACTCTTTTCGTACATGCCTGTACTATATATAGTATAATACATAAAGAGCGCAGAAGATCTGGAACCACCCTATTTAAGAGTTACTTAACAACTATACACAACTGCTGCATGAAATTCATATAGCTGAGTCTTTTTTTTCTATTGTAATAAGTATATAGGCGTATATAGTTGGATATATATATATATATATAGTACGAGTATGTGTATGTTTGTAAATGTAAATTGTTAAGCGTCCGCTAGATGGCGCTAGCTGGTTGGCGCTACAGCTGTTATCTAGTAATTTGCCAAGCGCAAAGTTTCATAACACTAAAAATCTAGTCACTATGTCACTAGGCTCTGCAGATCTATAGATTATGTTGCCTTCTTCCTAATTTGGCTAGCAGTTGCTATATAAACACACACACACACACACATACTTATACATTAGACGCTTCTATTTCAAAACCATCTTCGTCCAAAAATTGTGCTACTACTCGTTAAACACGTTAAAAAAAAACCAAAAAAACCAACAAAAAAAATACATATAGCTACATATATAAAAGTATATATACATATATAATTAATGCCTAACATATATACATGCATATGTTTTAAATTGCATTTCTATGTAAAAATACTCGCTTTGCCGCCACAACAGCCGCATCAATAATAACAGTTCAGAGAGAATTATTATATATACCATTAAAAAATATATTACATACAAAAATAGTCTGCATTAAGTTAAAACAAAAATATATATATATACTTTACAAAAAAATGTGCTTGAAAAAAAAAGGTTTTTGAATTTGATGTAAAATGTTATATCCCTGCTTATAAATGGGTTCGTCTAGCTTATGGCATCCAAAATAAGCTTTCAAACCACTTCAGATCGCTCCCAAACTTAACTGATAAAACAAAACGCAGCAAATATATTTAAACTAAAAATTATATAAGACAATTATTTTTTTTTTTGTGGTGTAAATTATTTTTACATATATACATATACAAAAAAAAAACAAAATATTTATTAAAAAAAAAAAACTTGGCATAGAAACTATATAAGAACGATGATGACTATTGATAGTAACGTTGACGGAAGGCAAATTAAAAAAAAATTATTATTAAAAAATAAAAACAAAATTGATATATAATCTCATGCGTAAAAATTATATAAAAATATATATATATATATATATACACAAACAAATAACAAATTGAGCATAATAAACGAAAACAAAATATATATATCAAAATGTGTATTAAAAAAAAAATTGTTTGGAATTTTTTTTATATAACTTAGAGCTAGCATGCCCCACGTCTAGCCCTGCTAGCGCTACTCAGCTTGCTCAATTCATAAAAAAAAAATCATAACAGTCGAAATTGGAACAAATTTTTCGGTATTACGAATTTTTTTCCAAGTACGCTGATTTCTTGAATTCCTTATAACAAATTTCTGTACATCATTCCTATATATGTTCCTTAGGGTGAGCGACCGAAAAATACTGCAGGGGCTCTTCACGATTTTGGTTCTATGGGTCATTCTAAGAAACTTTGCCCAACCAACTATAGGTCTAAAACGAATTTCGAGTCGCCCACTTCCTCAAAATAGGTTTTTTTCGAAATATTTAAAAAAAATCGATTAGTCATTACATCCATAAGGCCGAAAAACGCATTCTCTAGAAAAATTAGTATATGGTGGTTTTTGCAGTCATTTTTTATGTTTATTTTAATTTTTGAGCGTCGCCAGAGGGCGCTTTTGTGTGTATTTTTTTGAGAAATCACAAAATGTTGCGAAAATCGACGAATATTTCACTTTCCCATAGTGCAATCCCAAATTTGAAGTTTCCCAAAATGTTCAACGTTGAAAAATGGGTGGGTTGCCTTTTTTAGGGCTTAGTCATTAACGACATACTACTGTGATCAAATTGAAAGCAGAATTTTCTTATATTTTCAAAATCTTTATTTATTTATCTAAATCTATTTCATCCCCTTCAAAGTGATCCCCTTTCGCTGCAATACACTTATGCCAACGAATTTTCTAGTTATCATAGCACTTGGCAAAGTGCCTCCTTCGGAATGGCCTTCAGAGCCTTCTGCGATTCAGCTTTTAGTATCTCAATCGAGTCAAAACGGTGTCCCCGGACCGGTCACACGGAGTGAGTGTTTTTGGAACCATTCGAGATTGGACTCTTCTCAAGCACAATTCGTCACTCAAAATCGCCTGCACCGATCCAAATAATATGCCCAAACTATCAGCGATGTCTCTAATAGTCAATCGTCGATTTCCAAGCATCATTTCTTTGATTTGCTTGACGTGATGCTCATCAGTCGATGTTTTTGGACGATTAGATACCACATTCTTCTCAACACTCTCGCGGCCGGCCTTGAACTCGTTACTCCACTTGTAAACATTCTTTGAAGACTGAGTCTTATCCCTCTGCGGCATTCTCAACGTTTCCGCGCCTATTTTCTCCTTTGGGAAGTTCGACTGTATTATTGGTAAAGCTGCACTGCGACCCTAAGGATCTATTTTGCTCCCTGCTATACCTAGAGCTTCTCAGCTAGTCCATTTATGGAAACAAACTTAATTGTTGATTCTATAAGCGCTAAAAATGAAAGCCTATCTTTTAGCAGGAGCGTCACAATCAGTAAGTATGTGTTCTAAGGATTCCTCCTAAATCTCACAGCAGTTTGACTCCGTGATGCCCCTTTGTCATTTTCCTAAGGCGGTTGACAGCGTAAGTAAGCCAGCCAGTATATTCTTGCCTATATGCAGATTTTCTTGAGCCTATTTAAATCATATATCTCTTCGCGTAGCAGCTGTTTTATGGCGTGGGCTCTGGCCCACTTAGAGGTTTTATAGCACCGTTCCTCATCAGCTCATCAGCAACCTCGCTGCCAAGAAAATTCTTATGCTCTGGCGTTTATCTAAGGGAGAGTAAGGATTTGCGTAAACTTTTGTTAAGTCGCTGCTATCCAAGATGCATAAAAATCTCGAAACCACGACGGAGACCCTCGAAATGATTAAGCACGCCTACGGCGATGCTACCTAACCCCCTCAATAGTATTCGAGTGGAAATCGGCGAAGACGACCAGCGCGCCGTCACCCATGAACTTCATGGATTGATGAAAGTGGTAAAGCGCATCTGAATTCTGTGAGTAAGGGATTTCGTACGGTAGACGAACCGAATTCAATAAAAGTGAACTTACCTGGTACCCAGGTGCGGATCTAGGATTTGGGCTTGGGGAGAGTTCTTCACTTCGAAGTGTATATATATCAGAGCTCGCCAAAGATTATCAACCAATTTTCCCAACTTTGGGGGGGGTCCAGATCCGTAAACCCCCGTGGATCCGCCACTGCTGTTACCTGTCCTTTGAAGTAATCGGTCAGGTACAGTGGTGACCATTTGGGCAACGTATAAGTATATATATATTGCTTATGGACATCTAAAATTGTCAAAAATAGTGATCCTGGATTTCGTTTATTTTGGCTCTATGTCTTATAGTTTAGAAATTGTGGGCATTTAAAGCTGAGAAAATAAAATTTGTCCGATTGACTTCATATTTGCAGCTTATTTAGATCTTGGCGCGACTGACAAGACCCTGGGATTATTTTCGCCGTAGCTCTTCTCGTTTAGAAATTACGGGCATCTAAACTTGAGAAAATAGTGATCATGGTTTTGGCTTATTTTGGCTCTATCTCTTCTAGTTTAGAAGTTTACCATAAGTGTTGCCTGAAGTAAAGATAACGAACCGCTGAGGACGCAAAATTCTTCATCACGATAATGCCAACTCTCACCCATCGACTCAAGCAAGAGAGGACTGAGAACATCGAATTGATGGATCATCCATCCATTTCCGCACATCAAAAATAAGCTGCGTGTTCAGCGTCTTTTTAAGCCACCAAAAAACAGTCGAACCGTTCGAAATTCATATTTTGGAGATAACTCAATCAGAGTGGAAAAAGTATTTCGAAGTAATAAAAATATATTTCGGAGAATATATTGAAAAACCATAAACTCGTATCCTGACTTAAAATATTATGTTTTCATTGTTAGGTGCAAAATTTGAATAGTAAATCTCGTATTTAGTCACAATTAAATAAAAATGGCAATAGGGCTCCCTAATGATATGAACTGAATCTTCACTATAAGATGCCCGGTAATGTTGATCAATTCTTGGCCTTTTGATGGGCTCACCGCTCTGGCTCCTTTCATGATATTTCCAGCTATTCAGGCATCCAGGCGATCAAAAATTAGAAAGC
Source organism: Chymomyza fuscimana (assembly GCA_949987675.1). Taxonomy (NCBI): domain Eukaryota; kingdom Metazoa; phylum Arthropoda; class Insecta; order Diptera; family Drosophilidae; genus Chymomyza; species Chymomyza fuscimana. Next base: position 39,309,108 of record OX465090.1, read on the forward strand.
TGCAATTCATAAAAATTTATGTATTTTTGTGAAACAAAAAGATGGCGTACGTTAAAGTCGGGCGCGGACGACTTTGGGATACCCTGTACCACTGCTTGCAATAAAATCCGGTAAATTGCTTAAGAACACCAAAAGACATTTGATTGCCAAATTAGATTACGATAACTTCATAAACCACCAAAAACAGACGAATTTTTAGCCGAAAATGTTTTTTTGACCGATCGTTCCTATGGGAGCTATATGATATAGTCAACCGATTTTGATCAAGTTGTACAGTATTGAAGATCTCTAAAAAACTTCGGAATGCAAAATTTGGTTACAATGTCTTCACAAACAAACGAAACACAACGAATTTTGTACAAAAAACGTTTTTTTGACTGATTGGTCCTATGGAAGCTATATGATATAGCCAACCGATTTTGATCAAATTTGGTACAGTGTTGAAGATCTCTAAAAAACTTCGGTATGCCAAATTTGGTTACAATGTCTTCGCAAACAAACGAAACACAACGAATTTTGTACAAAAAACGTTTTTTTGACCGATTGGTCCTATTGGAGCAATATGATATAGTCAACCGATTTTGATCAAATTTGGTACAGTGCATGGCAACTCTAAAAAACTATTGAGTGCCAAATTTGGTTACGATATCTTTATAAACAAACGAATTATCCATCTAAAACTTTTTGTTTTTTTCGAGGTCCTCTGAAACACCCCTATGGGAGCTATATAATATAACCCCGATATCGAAAAAATAAAATAAACTTGTCTCCTATGGAATAATAAGGGATCTTATCTGAAAGTTTGGTTGCTCTAGCTCTTACCATCTCTAAGATCTAGGCGTTCATACAGACAGACGGACAGACGGACATGGGTATATCGACTTCGTGACTAGAGATCATACTCTAGGTAACTTTGGGGGGTCTCCGACGTCTCCTTCTTTATGTTACATACATTTTCGGCTTGCACAAACTTAATATACCCTTTGCACCATACGGTACAGGGTATAAAAATCAATAAAAAGTGAAATACAAAATTAAATTAAGCCGTAGCTCGATAAGTTTCAAAACTGAAATATTCTGGTTTTTTACAAATCAATCGAACTGCATCAATAGCTTTTAAAAATGGTTGGACCCTGTTTTTTTACCTTATACAACTTAGACCCTTTTTGACTCACCTTTGTTTGTCTTCTTTTTTTTTTGGCTGAACAATTTCACTCCTCCTTTTACATAATTTCGACACGCTTTTGAATGTTGACTATTGCATAATGCAGTTTTTATGAAATTCTTAGTGGTTCTACGCCGCTTCTCTTAACTTTTTTATTTATTTCTAAACCGATTTCTTATGAAATTCGCAATGGTTCTAAACCGATTTCTGTCATTCCTTGCATAATTTTTTGCTAAAGTACTTAAAATAATTAAAGTTAAACACGATTTAACACAAACTTATTTTCTGCAAATATAAATTATTTTGATTTCAAAACTTCATGAAATCTGGACCTTAAAATCAGCATACGCGACTGTTTGAAGTACCAGGCGAACAGAAATCAGCAGCAGCAGAATATAAATATCGACCTGAAAGTATGCTACAATTTTTTTGTTGATAGCTACTGTCAAACTGTGCTGCTTGCCGTTTGCGCAGTAAGCAGTAAGCAGTGCGCTGCTTGGAACTGCTGCTGCAACTGCTTTTTGTTAGTTTAAATATGAACCATTGTGTTGGCTATGTGTTACAGACAATGAAGCAAACGAAAAAACGAGTAAATAAAAAATAAAAAGACAGTGCATTAATTTCCAGTTACATTCAGTTTATTATAATGAGTCAGTTTATTCTGTGAATTTGTTTACAAACATTAAGTTATAGTAGGGTGATTATGTTTTTAAAGGTTTTAAAATAAGACCTTGCATATCGAATGAAAATAAAATCGTTTACTGAAACCGACACAAGGAAGGATCTTGTAGAGGGCCTAAGCTCCCAAGAGAAGTAACAAAGGGGGAAAAGGGGCTCTCAGAAATTTTTATATAGTCCCCATAAAACCGATAGGTTAAAAATAATGTTTTTAGAACATAAATCGTCTGCATATTGTAACCAAATTGGATAATCGAAAATTTGTTGCTGTATCTAAGCACTACTCTTCATTGAATCCAAATCGAGTTATTTATTTATTTAAGAGGTCTACGCAGCACGAAATATTTCGCACGGAATCGCAAAACTTCATATAAAAAAAAAATACCCTTTGGGATATTTTTATACCCTGTACCGTATGGTACAAAGGGTATATTGTGTTTGTGCAAGCCGAAAATGTATGTAACGTACAGAAGGAGAAGTCGGAGACCCCCAAAGTTACCTAAAGTATGATCAGAGTGACTAGAGAAGTCGATATACCCATGTCCGCCGTTCCGTCTGTCCGTATGAACGCCTAGATCTCAGAGATGGTAAGAGCTAGAGCAACCAAACTTTCAGATAAGATCCCTTATTAATCCATAGGTGACAAGTTTATTTTATTTTTTTGATATCGGGACTACATTATATAGCTCCCATAGGGGTGTTTCAGAGGACCTCGAAAAAAAGCAAAAGTTTTAGATGGATAATTCGTTTGCTTATGAAGATATCATAACCAAATTTGGCAATCGGAAGTTTTTTAGAAACCCTCAGCACTGTACCAAATTTTATCAAAATCGGTTGACTATATCATATAGGTCCCATAGGATCGATCGGTCGAAAATTTGTTTTTTGTACAAAATTCGTTGTATTTCGTTTGTTTGTGAAGATATTGTAACCAAATTTGGCATTAAGAAGTTTTTTAGAGTTCCCAAGCACTATACCGAATTTGATCAAAATCGGTTGACTATATCATATAGCTCCCATAGGACCAATCGGTCAAAAAATCGTGTTTTGTACAAAATTCGTTGTGTTTCGTTTGTTTGTGAAGATATTGTAACCAAATTTGGCGTTAAGAAGTTTTTTAGAGTTCCGAAGCATTATACCAAATTTGATCAAAATCGGTTGACTATATCATATAGCTCCCATAGGATCGATCGGACGAAAATTTGTTTTTTGTACAAAATTCGTTGTGAATCGTTTGTTTGTGAAGATATTGTAACCAAATTTGGCATTAAGAAGTTTTTTAAAGTTCCCAAGCACTGTACCAAATTTGATCAAAATCGGTTGACTATATCATATAGCTCCCATAGGGCCAATCGGTCAAAAAAACGTTTTTTGCACAAAATTCGTTGTCTTTCGTTTGTTTGTAAAGATATTGTAACCAAATTTGGCATTAAGAAGTTTTTTAGAGTTCCCAAGCACTATACCAAATTTTATCAAAATTGCTTGACTATATCATATAGCTCCCATAGGACCAATCGGTCGAAAAAAACGTATTTTGAACAAAATTCGTTGTGTTTCGTTTATTTGACAAAGAAATATCTTTTGGAGTTTGTAAGCAATATATCGGACTTGATTGCAATTTGGTGGTACAGGGTATCCCAAAGTCGTCCGCGCCCGACTTTAACGTACGTCATCTTTTTTATATGAAGTTTTGTCATTCCGTGCGAAATATTTCGTACTGCGTATAGGTCTTTAAATAAAAGTCGCCCACACCCTACTTTAACGTCAGCTTCTTTTTTATATGAACTGCATTCTTGTGCGGTAGCATTTCGGTCTGCTGCGTACAGGCTACAAAATTTTCAATTGTCTGAATAATTTCTCATGTAAAGCCGCGTTGCCTAATTTCACTTGTTGTCTGCTTTTAGGGTTGCCAGACTCGCAGGCGTTTCATTTCATTTTCATTTCACCTTTTCCCAGCCGTTTCACCACCAATTAAAAACAAAAATTCAACTTTATTGACTTTACTTGAATTTATGTTTATTGATTAATAATTTATTTTGTATTATGTTTCAATCCATTGCCTTTATTATTCAATATCATAATTTATACAAATACAAAAGAAATTATTATATTTTTTTTTTGTTGTGACTATTGCATATACTTGTTTCATATACTTTTCATTAAGTATACCATTTTGTTTTTAATTTTTTTTATTAAAATTTATTTTTATTACACACCACAATCTTTAAAACCAAATGGCTGATGAAAAACTTTATTTTCATGCTAAATTTTCAACTCTCTTTTAATTTTTGTTTTTTTTTTTATATATAGTCATATCATAATGCTTGGTGTATATAGTATTTTATTGTAGTTGTATGTTTTATAGATCATACTTATAGAAATGGTTTATCAGTTTGCACACACATACATTTGCCATAGTGCTTAATAATTTTGTTTTATGTATATTAAAATATGAATAATACTTTGGAATTTTGCGGGCATGTGCTAGCCTGATATTGCACAGATCCAAAAAAAAAAAAAAAGAAAAGAAAACATGATTTTGGTATTTTTATTTTATGCTAGTAAATAATGTACTTAATTTTGCTTGCGTTTATATATATATACGCATTTATAAAAGAGCATATGTGTATGTGTGTATGTGGGTACAGCTGTTGCTTTGCTCGCACAGTGATCAGTGATCACTGCTTAGGCAGTGTGACCAGCGCTGGAGTAACAAAAAAAAACCCACATTTATTTTTTTGGCTTTAAATTTTGCTAGTTTTTAAGATCTTTAATACGTATAGTGCACTCTGTTGAGCGCCTGCCAAAAAAATATTTTATATTTAATATATTTTTTTGCAAATTTTGTGTATTGTTACTTTTTTTAAATATTTTTTTTTTGGCCAACGACTACTAAACATTAAACTTTAGTTGCGACAATTTTGCTAATTTTGTTTGCTTTTTTTGTTTCAATTTAATATATAATACATACTAAATATTTAATGAAAACTTTTACTTAATTTTAAACGCGTTACCAACAAAATTACAATTTAAAAAAATATGCATTTATTTTTAAATACAATTTATGGCTTTCAAAATTTCAACTATTAAAAATAAATTGCGAAAAAAATTTCATTTATGTACTTAAGTAAATTTTTTGTTTTTTTTTTTTGTTCATTTCAGCAAATTTTGCGCATATGTATGAGTGAATCAAGTGTGTTTGCATTTATTTTGTTGTTTATATATGTATATAGTTAAATATTTGAACTATGTAAGTATATATATGTATATATGAAAAATTACAACGTTTGTTTAATAATTTTGTACTTTGTTAGAAATTCATGCAGAGATATGCCGAAATGATCCAACCGAGTCCTTTAATTGCTGCTTAAACAAACCCATACTCAAAAACACAAAAAATGTTCTGACCATAACTCAAATTCCAAATTCCAAATTCTTTTTCCAATTACCAATACCAATACCAATACCAATACCAAATGTCTCAACTTTTTATCAGGCCTTGTAAACCAACTGCTTTGTAACTTATATACTACTTTGTTATATAGCGTATAATTCTTATATAATATACATACAGCTTAAGCTTAAGTAATATTAGAAAAACTTTTTCAAGTTTCCAAAAAAAAAAAAAAATAACCAATTTAGATGCACTACTTTAATATATGTTTTTGTAAATTGCACATAATTTCTTTTACTTAGCACTTATATGTTGTATTACATATATACTATGCTTGGAGAGCAAGAGTTTTCAAACTCTCTATAATAAAAGTTTATAATTTGGTCGTTTTACAATCGCCGCTGTTTTGAAGTTAATTAATATGCATAATGTACAATTCTTGCTAATCATCTTTATCATCGTATATAGAGTATGCTATATATAATATATTTATAAATATTGGCACATAATTACTAAGAACACAAAAACTTTTGAAATTAAATTGAAAAATCATTTATTGCACATTTTAGAAAACTGACAGCATTTTAACAGTTTTCAAAAAATAATCAACAAAAATTTGAAATTAGAATTACTATAATCTGTGTAAGAATGTCTTCCAAAGTCTGTTCCATACAACCCTGGCGCTCTCAGAAGTCGCCTCAGCTGCCTGATTCTTTAACAAAAACAAATATATGAAGAAAAATTTCTAAAACTACAATTGATTTGTAGCAAAAAATTCTATGCCTTGGTTTAAAAAACTATTTCCGAAGAATTCTGAGTTCTTGACAACCCTGGCGCTCTCAGAAGTCTCTGTAGCTGCCTGATTCTTTAACAAAAACAAATATATGAAGAAAAATTTCTAAAACTACAATTGATTTGTAGCAAAAAATTCTAAGCCGTGGTTTAAAAAACTATTTTCGAAGAATTTTGAGTTCTTGACAACCCTGGCGCTCTCAGAAGTCTCTGTAGCTGCCTGATTCTTTAACAAAAACAAATATATGAAGAAAAATTTCTAAAACTACAATTGATTTGTAGCAAAAAATTACATGCCTTGGTTTAAAAAACTATTTCCGAAGAATTCTGAGTTCTTGACAACCCTGGCGCTCTCAGAAGTCTCTGTAGCTGCCTGATTCTTTAACAAAAACAAATATATGAAGAAAAATTTCTAAAACTACAATTGATTTGTAGCAAAAAATTACATGCCTTGGTTTAAAAAACTATAATATTTCCGAAGAATTTGGAGTTCTACACAACCCTGGCGCTCTCAGAAGTTTCTGCAGCTGCCTGATTCTTTGATAAAAACAAATTTATTAAGAAAAAAATTTTTAAAACTGCAATTGATTTGTAGCAAAAAATTCTATGACTTGGTTTAAAAAACTATAATATTTCCGAAGAATTTGGAGTTCTAGACAACCCTGGCGCTCTCAGAAGTTTCTGCAGCTGCCTGATTCTTTGATAAAAACAAATTTATTAAGAAAAAAATTTTTAAACTACAATTGATTTGTAGCAAAAAATTCTAAGCCGTGGTTTAAAAAACTATTTCCTAGCTTTTTTTAAAATTTCTTAAGTCCTGCAGCTTCTAGGCAAAATCAGTTAAATTTTTAACACTTTCGAATTTCACCAATTTAAACATCAGTTTTACATATGAGGAGTTAAAGTTTGGCGATCTGTGATGTGTCTGAGATTGCAGAGACTGTCTAAGAAGTAACCGCCTAGGTGTTGCTTCTGCAGACGTAGCTTATTAACAGAGTGTAAAGTAGTCAGTAAAAAAAAACTTAGTATAAAAAATCAGCTATAATAACAACTAAATGCAAAACAAATTATTTTCGTTTATGATTAACAAAATAAAACATACAGCTTAACAGCAGCTAAAACCATAACAGAGCGTTAACAGCAGCTAAAACCATAACAGACTGCAGCTAAAAACCATTAACAGCGAGTTAACAGCAAACTAAAAGCTGCTGTACACTAAATAAAAACAAATCAAAAATGTAAATAATTTTTTTTTTAACTAAACCATTTACTAAACATTTATTTGATATATATATAATTATAGTGCATAATTGTTTAATATTGTAATTAATAAGACAAAAGGATAATATGTATTTATAATTCGGTGTGTGTGTATGTCAATTCAAACAATAACTCAATTTATAAACTAATTGCATTTCATCATTTTCATTAAATACATCCAAAAGTAGTTAACGTAATTGTCATAACATTTTGACACAAAAAAAAAAAAAAATAAACTTAACATAAAAAATGAATTAATATTTGTAAAGTTTAAACAATTGAAAGTAAGCGCTGTAAACTCTATGTAAAGCTGCATTGAGCCAGTTTTCGAAAAGTACAATAATTTTTTGTTTTTTTTTTTTTAAGTTTAGACGATTTAAACTAGAGCGCGCTTTTTACAAATTTTAATTTTAATATTGTTTTTTTTTTTTCTTTATGCAATTTTATATTGTTTATATAATTGCATTTGCTATTGACTAATTATTTAATTAATTACAATTTAATTTTGCGCTTTTAATTTAGTCTTGCCTAGCTTTTGCCTCCATACAAAAATTGCTCTAAATTAAATTTACTTTTATTTTAATGTAATTTGCCAAAATTTTCAAAATATTTGGCCAAAAAAAAAAAAAAAACAAATACAAGTTAATAAATTTAGCTGCAGCGCGAGAAAAAAATTCGCTTAAGTTCTGCTTAAAATTAATTTAACAGCTTATATGCTTGCGCTCTCATTTGTTGTTAATTAAAAAAATTGCAAAATTATTATTTTTTTTTTTTTTTTAAATAGCTAAACTAAGTAGTAGGAGTAGGAGTAGCCCCTGGAAGTGGTTGCATCAAATTAAAAACTAAACAAATTTTTATAAAGTTGAACTAAATATAAATGTTACCTTCCATTATTATTATTAATATTATTATTATTATTATTAAGTGGGGCTTTGTGGGTTGTGTGTGTTTGTTGTTGTTGTTGTTTTTTTTTGGGCGCTGCCACAAATTGAACAAAAAAGAATTTGTTATAATATAGTACATTATATATGTATATATGTGTGTGTGTGTGTGTGTGTGTGTGGTGTATATAATATAATTAAGTTTAATTACATAGTTAATTAGTTGTAATTAGTGGTGACGTCGGCGGGTTTCCTTTCTACTACTATTTTGCTTTCCTACTTGCTTCTGTTCTTTGGGGGCTAGAGAGAGGGAGTTACGATTTTGGACGCCAGCCATCATAAACTAGTAAATGCTACAAAGAGGACACAAAAGATTGCGCAAGTTGTTGTTTTTATGCTTTCCATTCTCATTCTTTATTTTTTGGCATCATCTTAGGCCGCCGTGTCCACCTCCTCGACAATGTGATTGGGGGAGACCTCACTGGGTGGCGTTGCTGTGGCCGTGGCTGTTGTGGTTGTTGTTGTTGCTGTTGTCGTTGCACTGCCATTTAGCGGCGTCTTGCCGCCTTCGCTGCTGGACATGGAGTCATTGCTGCTGCTGCTGCTACTGTTGCTGCTGGACACTGCAGCCAGCGCACTGACTGCACTATACTGTGCCGTGGCAGCTTCAGGTTTGTTGCTGCCAGCTGCAGCACCACTGCTGCTGCCACTGCCATTGACAGCGCTGTAAGGAGCACTCTTTAATTTGCGTGCCTCACGCTTTTGCTTGCGCTGTTGCATGACCAAACGCAACTGATCCAGCTTAGATTTGGTCTTCAGATTGGCCACACACTTCTGGCACATGGACTCGCGCTCTGCACCAGTCTCATTAGCAACGGCTCCATGGCGTTGGCGACAGCTGCAGGCAGCGCTGCTGCTGCCGCCACTGCCGCTGTTGGACGCTGCTGCTGCTGCTCTGTTTTTGGCGTTCACTTCCGCACAGCAGCTATAGTTTTTGGACTTGCTTGTATAGTGACCATTGCATTCACCATAGGCGCAGTTGCCAGAGTTAAGCGCCACTGCGGCAGCTGCCTGTTGGGCGCGGCTGTTGCATTTGGCGCAGTTGTGATGCTTCGAGGCGTACTGCAAATGAAAACCCATATTAATGCATATTACACCAGACATTGGGAAATTGAAAAACTTACCAGCTTGCTGCGTGCACCTTGATGCATGCCAGAGTGCGGCGGTGCTGTGGCAGCGCTGCTGCTGGCTGTTATAGCAGGACTGACGCTGCCGCTGGAGCTAGCGCTGGAGCTGGAGCTAGTTGTGCTGCTGTTGCTGCTGCCACCAGGTGCCTCGAAGCTGATGCGTGCACCACGACTGTATTGTGGCGTGGCGCTTAGCAAATCATTAAGTATATGTATGACGGTGGATATGTCACGCTTGGGTCGGCCATAGCGATCCTGCAACGCTGGATTTAGTGTGCCCGAAAAGGTGCCCGAGTAGATGCCCTTGCCATGATTTTTCATGGACTCAATGACAGCACCGGAGCCGCTCTTGCGCGGCGTCTCATCGCCACCGGAGAGATCGATCTTGTTGGTAAACACCTCTTTGGAGAGTTTACGCAGCGTTTGTGTAAGGTTACGTGATGCCTCGGCCAAGGTGCGCGTATCGGAAACAGCCAGACCAGAGTCATCCAGCTCAGTAGTTGTGTTGCTGCTGCTGCTGCTGTTGTTGGTGCTACTACTGTTGTTGGGTGTGCTGCTGGGCGTGCTCTCTTCGCCGCCCAAGCCGCTATCATTATGCAATTTGCGTGTGGACACTGCTGCGGCGGCGTTGGCTGCTAGCGCACGATGATAGTGATGATGATGGTGGTGATGATGATGGTGATGACGATGCTTGGGTCGTGTTATTGGATTATTCACCGTCTTGTGAAGTAGTGCATTGCTGGGCGTGGCTGCTGAGCTGCTGGCCACTGTTGCATTGTTGTTACTATTGCTGCTGCAGCCAGTTTCAGCGCATTTGCTGGCAATTGTTGTTGTTGGTGAAGCTAAGGCAGCTGCTGTGGGCAGCACTGCTGGCGTGGGCAGACGCGTGCAGAGACACGAGGTCAGCTTGGCGGCTATTGAATCATGTTGACAGCCACCACCACCAACACCACTGCTTGTTGATGACGTTGTTAAACTGCTTGAGCTGGACGAGCTGCTTAAACTGCTTGCGCCGCCGCCGCCACCATGTACTGCAATGGGAATGTTCTTAATGGCCGTTGTTTTTATAGGACTCGAGACGAGATTCGATAGTGACTTAATCGGCGACTGTTCAAGCAGTGCGACAGCAGCTGGAGCTGCCTTCACCATATTACCACTGCTTGTTGACTGTATAGATGCTGCTGCTGCTGCTGCAGCCGCCGCTGCACGTGGCGCCTGCGTCAGCGCAATGCTCTTTACAATATTCTGTAAACTCTCGTAACCACGTTTGCTTAGAAAATTGCTCAAATCCGAGCTCTTTATAGTATGTCCATGTCCATGCGCATGTGCATTGCTTGTAGTAATCATGCGACTGCTGCCACCGGCGGCACCTGCGGCACCCGCCGAGCTACTACTACTGCGTTCCATATCCAATTTGCGCGAAGTGACTATGCCGCCGCCTGCACTGCCGGCAGCCAAGGCCGAGGCATTATGGTGGTGATGGTGATGATGATGATGGTGATGGCTATGGCCATGCTGCAAACTGGGATGCTGATGGCTATGCACATGACCGTGTCCAATGCGACTGCTTAGGCTGCCAAAGCTGCTGCGATGACTGGCGGAGCGTGTGCGCGTATGCGAGCTGCTGGCCACAACTGTGCCGGAACTGGAGCTGTTGTTCGAGCCAGCTGCTGTGCCTGCTGTTAGTCCATTGCTGATTGCGCTGGTGGAGCTGCTGCTGGTGCTGCTACTGTTGCTGCTAGTTGTGGTGGCTGTGCCACTGGCGCTACCGGTGCCACTAGCCGGATTAACTGTGCTTAGCTGCAACTGGATAAGCATCATATGATCGCCCAATCGCATGCTAAGATTAAGAGGCGTCTTGCCACTAAGAAAATCGTTAACCTGCGAGTCGTTAAGCGATTCCAGTGCTTGCATCACCGTATTCTCTGGACGCTGTGCCTGTAAAGAGCACAAAAAGTTTCAAGAGTTCAATTAGTAATTAATCACAACAAAAAACAAAAAGAGCATAAGGGTCGAATTGTGAAAGGTAACGAGAAAATAAGCTGATGCTGCTAAGTGATGTCAGAAATCTTGCATAAACTTCATACTTAATAAAACAAAAACCAAATATCTAGTATTTTGTTCTCAAAGTCAATTTATATTTGTTTAATATAGAGGTATCGTTAAAAGCGTCTTAATAGTGCTTTGGTGTGACGTCACATTTAATTGAATATGATGGCCATAAGAGGACATTAAGCCATAAATAAAATTTTTGCTTCCAAATACCTCTAGCTTTTTTGCTTTTACATACATAGAAACCTAAATAAAAATGTAAAGCAAACTTTACCATAATTTTTTATATCTTATATTTTGTATGTCTTTTATGCAAGATTTTGTATTTTTGTAAATCGTCAGATATTCAGAAAATTGCAGCGACTCAAAATTTCGTATTCATTTTTGCAAGAAGAATTATAGCCCAAGTACGCATTCTGTTATAGTGGAGTTCCTTACAGGTGACGTATATTGCTTTACATAGCATATAACATTTCTAACTTCCAATTTAAAGCTTCCGAGTTCTACAGTATTTTCGTCTTTTTTTTTAGATTAGATTTAATTTTTTAAGATTTTTTAAAACTTGGCATTGAAAGCTAACTTTCCAAACACAACTTGCAGCAAATTAAAGCTTTAACGTACTAAGAAGCATCGTATAAGAGACTTTGAATCTTAGATAAGCATTAGCTACGTGTAAACGATAACCGAAGTTAGCTTAAAATTTTTACAGCCCACTCCTTAATCGGCTTGTGAATATGAGGCTTTAGCTTACAACGTCACTTGCTGTTAAATTAACAGCAGCAGCAGCGCGCCCTCTCTGTTAAGTTAACAGCGTCACATTTCGAATGCCTAAATAGTGAGTTGTTAAATATGCATATATATATATGTATGTATTTGTGCGCTTTGTTATTGCTGCTGCGTATGTAAAATAAGAAATTGTTTGCAGTATTATTTGACAACAATACACAAACAAAAATGTTATTAATAATTCTGCTTAAACATAAAGAGCGCTACGATAATTGCTCAGACCGACAGCGCAGCGTACGTGATTCAATGCGCTGCCTTTGTATTCTGTGATAAAAAGGAAAACAAAAGAAAAGCAAACAACAAAAGTCAAAGAAAGGCTGCGCAGTAGCAGCACAGCAGCTGCAATGCACATTACATCACTTCTTTTCATTGCACGCGCGCATTCCACGATGCTGCACTGCACTCGTTTTGTTTTTTTGTGTTTGCTCAAGTGCAGTGCATTGACTGCATTGTCACGGCTAAGCAGTACAGCCAAAGCAGTGCATACTGCTTGAACAACTTGCATTTGTTTGTTAGCAGCGCCCCAAAACAAAGAAATAAAAATGTGGTACAGTCGAGGCGGTGCCCGACAGTGGAATACCCTGTACCTTTTGTGTCAAACAAATTTTTCCTTCATATTCCATCTAAGAACTTTCCAATTGGAATTTATTTTTTTTTGGTGAAAATCGATATTTATACGGTATAAGTTCCGTAAATTTGTACCGATTTTGATGAAAATCGAAAGTTACGTCAAAGAAGCTATTTTAATTATATTGGGTAAGTTTCAAGTTGATATGTTAAGGGGTGTGGGAGAAAACACGGTAAATGGATTGCGGGGGGTGGGGGGACCGCATCGATAAAATTTGGATGTGGATTTGTTCATTAGAGCCACATGAATGAGCTTACCAAAAATTGTGATTCTAGGTCACTTGTAGCCATAATTGCGTAGAGTCAAATATTGCCGCAGTTTAATGGCAAGGGGAGGTGAAATTTGCACATTTTTGACTATAACTTCTGTTGTATTTGTCCGATTTTGTTCATTTTTTACACATAGATGCATGCAACTACAACGCATCGCTCTGTTAAATTTCAGGTGAAAATACTTAACGGTGTGGCTAAAAACCGCGAAACTCTACTGCGGGGGAACGGGGGAAGATATTGACATGATTCAACAAACTTCATCTGCTTAGGAAATATGCGCACCAGCTGGTAAAGTTTCGTGTCTCTAGCTCTTATAGTCTCTGAGATCTAGGCGTTCATACGGACGGACGGACGGACGGACGGACGGACGGACGGACGGACGGACGGACATGGCTCAATCGCTACCCGAGGTTATGATAAGCATTTTGGTATAAAGGACTTGGGGTCTGCCACGCCTCCTTCTGTCCGTTACATACATTGCACAAACCTAGTATACCCTTTGTACCTATAGGTACAGGGTATAAAAATACAAACTAAACCAAGGCAATAATAATTGGCTGGCATTTCAACAACAAACAACAAAAACAATGCCATACATATTTTTCAACAAAGAAAATAACTCACAAAAAATATATGTACTTATAAATAAATAAAAATAAAAAGCGACAATCAATTTTGGCATGTGAAAATAAACAAAGAATAAAAACTAATCGCTGCGTACTGTGACGATTAGATACTCTTGCTGTACAAAATTTTATTAGCCTTGTTCCACTATCGCGTTTTACTATTCGATATATATTTTTTGTAATGCGACTTATTAGTCGATATTGCGTAACATGTGTTTCCATTACGTCGCTGCTAATTGTTTACATTCAAAAAAAAATACAATTTGTGGATTTTTATTATAACTGAACTAGCTTTGGCAGCAAAATTCTAGTCTATAAATCTTAGTATGGTACTCAGTGTAGACAAGAAATACTGGCATAGTACATAATGTTCTGGAATTAAGTTTCTTAGCACACAGAGAATATTTGGAAGCATAAACTGGTCTAAGATCATTGAAATGAGTACAATATCTGCTTAATCGGTAAATGCGTTAAAGTCAACTTAAAATAGCTCCAAAATCTATGAGAAACCACCTTTTTGAACCAAATTTCTACCCATGGTGTACTTAATATAGCCTAAAAATCAATCGAAAACCTCTTTTAACCGAAAGTGAACTTAAAATAGCCAAAAATCAGAAAACTCTTTTAAACAAATTTTAATCGAAACTCAACTTGAAGTAGTCCCATAATCAATCAGAAACCTCTTTTAATATTTTAAACAATTTTCTGAACTCATTTAAATTCACTTTAGAGAAGTTTGACTGTAGTCTCTAAAGTCTTTAATGCGTTATGGCTGTAATCTGATTAAAGCTAAACTTTTTTTTGGTAGCTAAATACTTTCTGCCCTCAGTCAGATTTAAAAAATACATATATATATAACCTTTGGCAAGTGTATTAAAAAAACAACAACAAAAAATTTATATAAAAAAAAAAAACGACTGCGACAACGACTGAGCTTGATTTTAAAGGTCTGGGTTAATTAATCATTTTCATTTCATGCATTTACCCCGCGCGCTGTCATATATAATATATAAGTATACTATATATGTATTAAGCGCATATGTACACTCACTTTATATATACTGAGCGAGAGCGAGACACAGTGACCTAATAATATTCAAATTTGTGCAGCAGTAGAGAGTCAGATGATTTAAAGTGAAAGAGTCAATTCGAAAAGCGAAACAAAACGTCTTCAACTTTCGCTTTTAAGCGAGACTTATGCAACACGCATACGCCATGTGGTTCGGGTGTTTCCCCAGTTAAGAGCCGCTTAGCAACCAAATAACCAAAACTATGCTTAGATATTGCGGCCTATTGTTGACGTTGTTGTAGTTTTGTAAATGGCACGCAAAAATATAATAAACACAACAACAACAACAGCAGCAAACAACAAAAAGTGTACCAAGGTCAGCTGACGTCGCTGTTGTTGCCGGCAGCGCACGCAGCTTACGTCATTGTCAGCGTCGAAATCGAAAATTAAAATTTATCCATACAAGCACAACAACAACAACAACAACTGCAACAATGACAACAAAGGCGCGCGTTAAGCCAATGCTGTAATTTATTAGCTTTGTGCAAATTACTTGACATGCCAAGTGTAAGTAACACTTTTAAATAGTATATTATATACTTTTATTTTTATTTATTTTTGGCTGATTTCAAGTGCAGCCAACGATGATTACAAAACAGCAACAAGCTGATTATAGTATGTTTAAATTTGTCAATCGCCAAAAAGTTGATATTTTATGGACTCTTAGCAACTATGCACTGCTTGCATTAGCTAGCAAATATGCACTGCTTACTGCTGCACATACAGTTTGAAATGCACTGCATAGTAACACGTGCTTTGATATCAGCAGCAGCAATGTTGGCGCCTTTAAGCACTTGACTCTATTTACTTAATATATGAGCAATACATATTTACTATATGTGTCGTTGTGTGTCTATCTGTGTTATAATACACTTGAAGAAAACAAAAAAAAAAAAACGGCAATGCAATTAGACTGCAATAACAACAATTGTGATACAGTCGAAGCGCTGCCCAACAGTGGGATACCCTGTAACCTTTTTTCCGACAAATTTTATTTATTTATTTATAATGATAATTATAGTTAGCGAAACATATTATAGTAAGTCTGCATACTTTAATACGGCCACTTTAATATTTGCATCTACTAAACTGCTTGTATGCAGTTGTCAAAGCAGTGTTCAAACCTATTTCCCAAATATAAATGCAATTTTGCATATGTTCTGTATCTATTACGCTTATTGCAAGAATATGGCGTAGATTTCGACAAAAAAAAAAATGAATGCGATCTCAAGTCACTTCTAAAGACGACGAGAAAAACCATTAATACGAAACTAATCAAGCATATCTAGAGCAAACTACATCATAAAAAGCAATGCTCTAAAAAGTTTTGATTCTTAGACAATTATTGCTTCTAAATACTTGACCTTGGATTTGAATTTTTACGGATGCTAGTCACTGTAAAGGTAGGACATGTTTATAAGCTATATATATTTAAGAAATAATAGCTTTTAAAATATTTCAAAACATGCTTAAATTGGAGTTTTTAGGTAATGTGCGAGAAAAAAAAAAAAAGATGTAACTTTTTCGAGCCTATAATATAAAACGCTGAAAGACTAGAATTTACCAGCATTTCCGAAAAAAAGAGATCGACCGAAATTGAACCGTATTTATGCATAAGCAGTTAAGTGCGTTTTTTTTCGAAAATGAGTTTCGACCAAATTACTAATCTATTTAGAGATTAGATCTTTGTTTTGAAATCGATTCAGTTCGAAATTGATTTATATTTGTTGATCAATTAGATTTCCTCTAGTTTTTGATTTTAAAAGAAGCAGAATGATTTTTGCAATTTTTAAAGATATCTTGAGTGCTGACTGGGATTGGAAAGAAGTCTGGGCTGGTTGCTGGTTAGGTCAGGTCAGCTTTTTTCATAGTTTTTAAAACAAATTCAAATTTTTAGAATACAAGATAACAAAAAAAAAAATTTGAAATCCAACAGTAGGCTCGATTAGATTTTTTTAGTACAAAAACCCTTTCTAAATAAGAGACCACAGTAATTATTCGATGTTACCAAAAAAAAAACAAGTGTATAGAACCACTTAAGAATTATTTTTGTTCTTTTCTTTTTTCTCAGTATGCTATGGCCTATCTTTATTATTGTAAAAGTATTATTCGTTTACTGCGTACTTTCCTATAACTCATATGGGTAGTAGTTATACTTTGTAGTGCCGCCACCTCTGACGTCGCCAGGGTCTCTCGCACTTTGTGTAACAAATTAAATTGGCCCAACATTGTCGCACTGATAACACCTTCTATGAGCCCCACCAAGCCCCACCAAGTCCCAACAACAACAACAACAACAAGTTGCCATAAACATTTCAACCGTCAACTATTTATTATGACCACTTGCAATGACAACAGACCCGCTTTAGCGATCCATTACGTCCCGAACAGACCGGACTAAACCAGGCCCTATTTGCTTTCGTTATCTATATAAGTACATATACATATATTTATCTATTGTGTACATAAGCGCACACTTGCTTGAGACTGTACTTGGACACCTGTGTACAGTTTGAGAGGCACTGTATGCAGCTTGAGAGCAACTAGGCGTACAAAAATTTTTTACTCAACGTATACTTGATAAAAACTCCGGGATGTGCAGCAGCTTTTCCAGACTTAACAACGGAATTTAACAATAAAATTTTCTTTTTTAAGGAAATTCAATATTATAATTTTATTTCAAGATTATTTGGGCTCATTTAAAAAAAGTTGATAGATAGGAATTTTTGGCTTTACTTTAAGATAACATTTTAAGTAAAATCGAAAAATAAGAAATTGGTTTTCTTTATTTTAGAATATTTTGTTCTTTTTTGTAAATTTTAGTATTATTTCTATTTAATAATTTTTTTTAATTAATTCAAAATTTTTAACCTAATTTTAAAAAATGCAAACATATTTTGTCACATCCTTGGCAGCTATATGAAAAAAAATTTAGGGGTATGATGAAGAATCTAAAATTTTCGTTCTTTTGAAAAAAAAAGAATACGAATTTAATAAGAGAGCCATAGGAAATAAGCATGATGACATATAAAGGTAAAATTTGTATGCCTAAAGGAAAAAAAAATAACATGACATATGCTACAATATGACAATATGTGACGTTTTCAAAAAGTTTGCAATTTTGACTTATTTGTTAAATTTTTTACTCACATTTTTATTTAAGAATTTTATTTGAATTAATTCCAAATTTTTCATATTATTTTAGGCAATGAAAACACATTTTGTCATATCGTTGACATATTTTGCAGCATATATAAAGCGTCATTGGAAAAAGATTTAAGGATATGATGGAGATTTTGAACATGCCAAGAATTTCAAATTTGCATTCTTTTGTTACAAAAAATATGGATTTAATAAGAGACCCAAACGAAAGAAAAGTTCAAATTCTTATGCCTAACAATGGGTCAATATGACAATATGTGACGTTTACAAAAAGCTTCGAATTTTGATTTATTAGTTCAATTTTTGCCTCACGTGAATTTATATGATATAAAAGTATAAATAGACTGGAGTCTAATTCATAAACCTCAAAATAGCTCATAATATGACTGCGTTTTCAAAAGATACATATATGGCAAACATATATGACGCTGTTGGTAACACTATGTGATATAAAATTTCACCATAGGACACAAATTATACGAACAAGAGGGTATAAAAAAATCCCAAAATTATATGTATATGACATTGTCTACTTCTTAAAAACTTTAATTGTAGCATACAAGACCCAAGTACATACTTCTTCTGAATTTTTATTTACATTTTTTTTTTTCTCAAAGTTAATCACGATCACGAATCACGTAAAAATCGCTACACATTGTCTGAAAATGCTAAATAGTAGCTTCAAGTGTTGCTTTTGTTTGTCATTTATCTGTTAACTGACTTGGAATTCCCAGTCGGGGATTTTTAATTTAATTTTTTGCTTTTCATTCTATTGTAAAGCAATTGTTACAGCAAGTACTTAGTAATTACTGTGGCGCTAGACAAATTCTTGAGCAAATTTTTATTAGTCATAAACAAAAAAAAATATATATAATAACAATCTGTTAATTGCAACAACAAAAACGTGAAATACTACACCAGTGTCAGACTTGTAAGTCTATAAATAAAAATCAATTCTAAGGAAAAGGTTAAAAAAAACAATTAATTGAAACCTTTTGTTTATAAATAAAATAAATGTTCACAGAGCAGTATCTAAAATTACATAAAACGTTTGCAAGCAGTTCATAGAACTTAGTTTATAAGTTGTCTTTAAACCTAAGAATCGTTTACATTGAGAAACTTATAAGCAAAGATAAACAAGATAAAAATTGTATGACGTCACCGTATATGCACTGTTAAACCAATGTTATGCTTAATATAGATAACATTCCAGAAGTTGCACAAATTCTTAAGCTGCATTTCCGTTGTCAAGCAGTTGAAGCTGTCATCTGAATGTTAATTATGAGATAACAAGTGATGCAGAAATTTTAGAAGTTATCTAGGTTTTTAAAAATGAATATTCAGTTATAAAAAATATAAAAATCTTTTAACTTTGTGCAGCATTTGAAGCTGCCATCTGAATAATTATTATGAGTTAAAAAGTGATGCAGAAATTTTATGAGCAGCCGCTAGCTAGCTTCTAAATAGTGAATATTCAGTTACAGAAAATCAAAAATTTTCCAAACTACTTAAATCTACAAAAATCTTTTAACATTCAAAATGGGTTTTCTATTGCTGAAGGCAGTCAACAGTTTAGGGCTACTGGACCTTAAGAGAATCTAAGCATAAAAACTTATTAAAACTCTCTCTAAAATCTTACTCTAATAGATACTATTTCATGTCTTCTACAACCAAAATCCCTGCAAGTTTTAATCAAGTAACAAAAAATTGTTTTCTCTTGATCGATAAGTTTAGTAAAGCAGCTTTTCATAACTTGTTTAGGTTAGGCTTCAATGTATCCAAAAGTGAATCTATCCTCAGAATGGCATTCAGATTCACACACCGCTCTAACTAGGTAGAAGAGAAACTTCTTCTTAGCTTTTGTTGCCAGTTTTCAGACAAGAAGACGCTCTCTTCTATAAACTTCTTCAAAAAGCCAGAGTGCATCGTAGCAGGATCATTTCTACAAAAAGATTCTACTTTCCTATACAGAGGACAAAGAAGATGATTGGTGATGACGCTCTCTTTTGAAACATTCTTCAAACCTCCGGAGAATTTCGGAACAGGACCATTTCTTCAAAATGTATTTAATTGTTTGGTTGCCTATGCAGATGATTGGTGATGAAGCTCTACAAAGTGCAGATATTGCGGATGATAAAAAAGATAATTGGTCATTCCAAGATGCTAGAGGAGCCGTTGTGCCTTTTGAAGTAAAATCTGTTATTTTAGGTCAGATGGTAAAATAGAGCGCTGCAACTATCAGTTTGGGATTTGATTTGAGAAAACGTTCAACATTTTCTTTTTCGGTTATTAGGCTGGATATAGCATTTGGAGCTCTAGCTACAAAAATTTCTTCTCTCTAGTTATTATAATATTTTCACTAAGACGTACGTGTTCATTAAGACAGATCGGCAATTCCATAGAATCTACCAATTCTTCTGCCTTCTGCCTATTGCATACAAATCTACAGCAACCTCAACTCTTCACAAAGAGTGCAAAGTTTTAGTTAACATAAGCTTGAACAAAGAGCATTAAAGTGCCTGAAATTGATGTTACCAAAAATTGAAATTTCACAATACTCTGACACCCTATTTGCATTTCTTCCTTGGTTTTATTATTATTATTGTTTTTTTTTTGCGCTTGCCTTTCTTTGGCTTTTGTCTCTATGTATGGATTTTCTGGCTAAAATACAAAGGACACATAAATTTGGATTTGACCATACCCACACACAGAAATTTGGTTATATTTTTTTTTTTTCTTTGGTGTTGGCTTTTTATTTTATGAGCTGCAGCTTTATCGAATATTCGTTGCGCTCATATTCTTCACATTTTTACTGTTTTTACGTTGTTTTTGGAATTTCATTCTTCTTTTGTCTTTTGTCAATTTCGAGTTTTTTGGGCTCTTGTGTCTTTTGTCTTTGGCTCTTCGGCTTCTCCTTGTCCATAGTGTTCATGATGGTGCCACACATTGTTTGTGGTTTTGCGAAATGCAATTAAAATCATTTTCATAAATCTAGTATGCATTACCCATACGCACTGTATGACACTTGTCTTTTGTAGCATCTGCTACAACTTGTGGCCACTTTTGGGGCACATTTAAGAGCCAAAAGCAAAAATAATTAATTTGACAAGCGACGCCAGCGCATCATTTAAGCGACATAAATAATAAATAACCGACGGAGTGACTGACGGACGGACGGACGGACGGACGAACTGTCAGACGAGCCTCAGTTTCAGTCGGTCATGGCGCAGCGCGCCAACGCCCACCCAATTGTTGCCATTCCCAAAAATACAGTTGAAACGAAATTGAAATGATGACAAAACAAAGGCAAAAAGCGTTGACAACCAACAAAAGATGACAATAATAATAATAATGATGACGATGATAATGATGATGATAATAATACGCGTAATGATGTTGATGTTGATGTTGAGCATGAAGATAATGCTGCTGCTAAGAACTTTCGGCTGAATGAACTCAATGTGTCACCTTTCCATCACCAACATTTTCTGTCATTCAGCCGTGTTAGCTCTTTGTCTCAATGCGCCATCTTATACTGCGTTCACACTGGCACCGCCAGGGGGCGCCACTATATGCCGCAAAGGTGGCGTTTACACTAGACCAAAGACGCAGCTGAAGATTCCTTAAATTTATTTTGTTACCCTGGATAAGGGTTTGCGCCGTTAAGAGATTTAAGATTTTTGATTAAACAATTGAGAGTTCGTTTAATTCCCATTTTTTTGTTCCATAGTAATTTTTTGCATGC
The DNA here is from genome assembly GCA_949987675.1 of Chymomyza fuscimana. Taxonomy (NCBI): domain Eukaryota; kingdom Metazoa; phylum Arthropoda; class Insecta; order Diptera; family Drosophilidae; genus Chymomyza; species Chymomyza fuscimana. The sequence continues at coordinate 39,330,805 of OX465090.1, forward strand.
AGCGAGTTAAGCTACATTGCATCCACCATCTCCCTTAAATCATAAAATTTGTTCCATTCTCATTTGTTGCAGCCCTTAAATTCCTCATTATTCTGTTTAAGATTAAGTCGTAGGCTCTCTTGATATTGTTTGATATACATATCTGAGCCCTAGTTTAATTTTCAAATTTTTGTTCCATGTCAATTTTTTGCATGCAGAGTTTTAAGCTACGTTTCAAAACCATTCTGATTCCTTTACATGCCTTATTCTGTTTAAGATTACGACTTAGGCTCTCCTCCTATTGTTTGATAAAATTGAGTGAAATTGATTGTTCTATACCAATTCCATATAGCGTCTTAATAAGGGCTAGCTCCGTTAAGAGATTTAAGATTAGGTCCTAGGCTCTGCTGCTATTGTTCGCTGAAATATTCGAGCCTCAGTTGAATTCCCATTTTTTTGTTTCATTGCAATTTGTTGCAAGAAGCGAGTTAAGCTACATCGCATCCTCCATCTCCCTTGATTTCTTGCTAAAAATGTTGTCTTAGACCCTCCTGGTGTTAAATCAGTTCCATTCAAATTTGTTGCTGCCTTTATATTCCTCGTTATCCTATTTTAAGTTACGTCCTAGGCTCTCTTGCTATTGTTTGATAGAATATCTGAGCCCTAGTTTAATTCTCATAGCATATTACGCTAGTTCCTAGCTAGCTGACTTGATATTCTGTTTAAGATTACGCCTTAGGCTCTCCTGCTATTATTTAATAAAATTGTGTTGAATTTTCAAATTTGTGTTCTATACCAATTTGTTCCACGTAGTGTCTTAAGCTATGTTGCAAAAGCCTTTTTATACCTTGGTATTCCTTGTTATCCAGTTTAAGATTAATAGATAAGAGATATCTGTTAAATTTAAAATTTTGTTCCATTCCAATTTGTTGCATGCAACGTTTTAAGCTACGTCTCAGATCATTTTGATCCCTTGGCTATCTAGTTTAAGGCTCCTCTGCTATTTCTTTTATTTAACATTTACTTGGATTCCAATTCCAATGCTTCTTCTAGTTTTAACTCATTATCAATTCCCTTTTCTACTCTGATGTTTTAATACCAATTCGTTTCTTATTCATGGATTTTCAAATCCTATAATTTAAGTTTGAGTTTTGACAGCGTCGCCTGCTGTTAAGATCCTCTGATTATCGACTTGAACGAACAAATTTTTTTGTTTTGGCTGATCCGTCTGTCTCGTCTTGTCCGTCCATACGTACGGCTGTCAAGCCAGCGAAACGATAATAAACTTAACAAATTATTATTACTTTTAATAGCTGCTGAAACATTTTTCGACAGTTTTTTGCTGCTGCTGCTGTTGCTTTTGCCAGACCATCATCTCAATTAAGTGACAAGCCGAGTGACTGTGAGTGCATTGAATGACGCGAACCGTGTGATAAAATTGGAACAATATGCAAACCAGACAAGCGAACATGTCTGGCCGACATACTACATACACATCATATATATATATATATATATATATATATATATCCAAAATGTACAAGTTGATATGCGGCAGGCGAATTTATATATCTACTTATAAAGATATGCAAATATAGGCATACAAACTTAGACTTAGAAAGTCTAGACTTTTACTTTTCAACACAGGCTGCCGCTGTCAAAGCTAAACATTGGCGCACTTATCAACACTAAATAGCAGTTAACAACACTAAGATCAGCTGTTCATTTAATTACAAGTCTGCTGAATAAATGTTATATGCGACTTTATGGACGACCTATAGCGGTCATCTTGCGGTCATCAGTACACTGAAACTGAGTAATATATACATATAGATATCTGGAGATACTATATATAAGCAGTGTGTCAATAAATCAAAACACCCATCAACTTGTCATTGTTAACATACATTTCTCAAAATTGCTGTCAACTGTAGAGTTGCGGGCTGAAAGGTGAAATAGGCGCCGAGTTATGTTTCCCGTGTGTCCAGGAGCGCTACACTTTACCTGTCCACCAATACAACAAAATTAATGCAATTCATTTTTTATGCCCTATAGCCAATTGGTAAAGAGTACCTTAAGCTTGTGCTAACAAATGTTGTATGCAACGACTGGAATGAAACAAATAAGAACGCAACAATAGATAATCCAAAGGTTTGGAACCAACTTATTAAACATGTTTAAAACAGAAAAAAAATTAATTCTACCATTTCTTGGATTTCAAACTAAATTTAGAAGCAACTCTAATATATCTTGGTATGTGGAATTCGAACACTTTCTTGGATCCCCTGACGCAAGGCAAAAATGTAACCAAAAGGCTTTGAAAAATTTCTTCGTCAAAAAATTTTTAAAACTTGTAGGAATAGACACTAAAAAATTTTGACTGCTTGCACTGCTTATTTCCAGTCCAAGCTGTATTAAAGACTAATTTACATATAAAAAGAAAAAAGCCAGTAAGTAGTTATCACCGGTACAGGGTATATTATAGTTGGCTTGTTCCGTCTGTAGCCGCTGCACTTGTTTTTTTTTTTTTTTTTTTTTGGCTTACTGCTAATTAAGATCGAAATACAACAAAAACAATGACATAATGATGTCTGCTGAGTCAGCTGCAAAACTTTTCATATTGAAATTTTTTAAGAAAAACAAAAAAAACAACAAATCTTGAAAGCAACGAAGTTATGATACTCTGAATTTTGATTTCGATTCCGATATATCGAATTTTACAATGCAGTTTATTGTTTAAGTTGCACTTTTTTTTCTAATACCCTAAAAAAAAGCCCAATCTCAATTTAAATTCGAATTTATAAAATATTTTCATTCTGTATTTTTCTTAAATTTAAAATGAGATACTTTGCATATCAGCATTAAGACTTAAACATTTTTACAATGTGTACATAATGTTCTTTGAATGACCTTCTTAAAATCATTCTAAACATTCACAAATTAAGAATTTCTATCTTAAAAGCTATCTACAATTATTCTTAAAATCAATAAAAAAAAATGCTGTCTCCAAAAAACGATCATCAAATACGAATATTGCTCTCAATACAACACATTATTTTTTTGATCGCGTGAACTACTTGGTTTTTTTTTTTCTTAGTGTACTCTAGATATTTTTCGATAAGTGTTACTATAACGATAAACTGCATTATTGGACACACAAAGCGAAATTCCTTACAAGCATGGGCTTACAGAAAATGTTATATCCGATTGTCATAAATCGATAACGAAAAACTAGCAAACTATAGTTCTCTGGAACTAGCTAGCGTAATGTTTTATTGAAAACTCCTCAAAAAAATTCGACGTTGAAAACTGATTAATAGATTTAGTTTTGAAATATCGTTTAAACGCTCTTGTGCCTAAATTTAAAGCGAAAAGTAATGGCTTAGAGAGGAGATATCGTGCTCACGATAGTTTAATTAAAAGCAGAAATATCAACGTTTATTATTTTTTTAAATAAAGATAATTGAATAAATACTCATTGAATTTTTTTCTACAATTTAAAAAATTCCTCTTATTTTATAATTTGGCTCAAAAACAAAAATCTAAAGCTTGTTTTTTTTAATAATTTAAAAATATAAATCTAATTTTTTAGAATTATGTTATCTATTTATATAATTATAAGATAGAAATTAATTCTAAATTATAAAAGAATTCATAGCCTGAGCAGTATAGACATTCAGGCTGTTTCTACGATTAATTTTTTTTTTTTTTTTTAATAAAGAAAAACTATAAATTGATCATATTTTGGATAGTCCAAAATAGAAAATAAGACAGCTTCTAAATTTAAACAATAAACTTTTCGATTTCGATTTTGTTCAACCGCATAACTCTTATTTACGTTCTCTGATCATCACATATTAGCACGCTTATATAGAGAACTTCTAAATTAGTTAGTTTTGAACAAGTTCTGACTTAACTGATCTTAACTGCTTCACGCATTTTCGATATCGAAAACCATAAAAGTTGAAAAGAAGAGACTTCATTTGTTTCAATATGAATAATTTTGCCTAGACATAGCATAGCGTTACAAAACCGTCTGATAATACTATATGCTATTACCAAAGCGTATAAAAATTATTAAAAAAAAAAATATATATATAAAAATTTAAATTGACTGAAACGAAACGAAATGAAATGCTTGAAAAAGTGAACGTGCAAATTAGCCATAAATGAGCATCCAAACATTTAGGGGTTTGTGACTGACTCGAGTCCCTGCTGTGTATGAGGCGGGGGTTTGCAGAGGGTTTGTTCTGTAACTGACAATCATTTTGCTTGTGCGTTACTTGGAAGATTTATTTTTTTATTATTATTATTATTATTCAAAATATTTGATTTAAAAGCTTCTCGCACCTTAACGCAAGACCAACACTTGGCAAGAGCCTAAAATGTATCCCTTTCTTACGTTTTTTTTTTAAATATATAATATATACTCTATATAGAAGGCCTTATAATTGTCATAATTTCATTTTTGTATTAGCTTCTCATATATATTTTTTTTTATATTTTTACTGGCTATTTTAAAGACATTTGTTATTTTGGCAACAACAACGACAATGAAAAATCCCTATAATATAAAAAAATAAATAATGCCAAAATATTGCACAAAAGACGCAAATTGTTAATTGGCAATTTAAATATATCTATATAAAAAAATAAAACAAAATGCAAAAAAAAATATTTTTCAAACAAACAAAGCGCAAAAGCTTGCAGGTTCTAAATAAATTAAAAGTATGTGTAAGCTATCTAGAAGATATTTCCAAGATCTTTTATAAAAAAAAAAAAACGTCACAAGAAATATTTGCACTTCTCCACACTTGAAGAGAAAAACTATATTCATGGGTTTGCTGAGTATATTTTCTAAGAACTAAATTGGTTCGGTAAACCTTTGGTAATAAACTTTGAACTATTTTGAAAAATTCGAATAAAAGTAAACCCTTTAGTATCTAACTTATATGGTTTCTTAGTTATAGTCAAAATTTTGGCAACAAAATTTCGGAGAATTTCTTGACCTTTATGGAACTAGAAATTTTTAGTAGTATTGGTCAAAGTCTAACTCCGATGGTCATATTAAATTTCTGGGGTACAAAATTTCGAAGAATTTGTAGAGTCTTAGGAAACTAGAAAGTTTTAGTGGCATTGAAAAAAGTCTTGCTTAGATGGTTTTCTGATCATACTTAAATACTTGAGAACAAAATGTTAGACGATTTATGGTCCTTTATGGAATTAGAAAATTTTTATAGTGTTGAAAAAATTTTTTACTCGGATGGTTGGCTGATCATACTAATATTTTTGGAAACCAGCTTCAAGACAATTTTTGGGCCCTGGCCCTTATGGAACAAGAAACTTATAGAGATATTGGAAAAAGTTTTACTCAGATTGGTTTGCTGGTCGTACTAAAATTCTTGGGAACAAAAATTTCGAATAATTTCTGGTCCATTATGAAACTAAAAATTTTAAGTGATTTTGAAAAAAGTCTTACTCTGATAGTTTACTGGACATGCCTTGAATTTTGGGAACAAAGTTTCGAACAATTTCTGGGCCATAATGAAACAAAAAATTTTAAGTGATTTTGGAAAAAGTTTTACTCTGATAGTTTGCCTTGAATTTTGGGAACAAAGTTTCGAACAATTTATGGTTCCTAATGGCACTACAAACTTATAGAGGTATTGGAAACAGTTTTACTCAGATTGGCGTTAATTTTTCTCAAACATTATTTTGTTAGTTCTTTAGCCCATAAACTCATTTAGTCAGGAATTAGAAAAAACTCTAAAATGTTTCGAAAAATACGAATCAAAAGGAACTACTAAGTACAATGAAATACACTTTTATTCAGTTGTTTGAAACAAAGCTGCGGACCATTTTTTGGTGGAAACTTTATATTATTATAAATTATAAAAATTCTTACTCGGACAATTTCGAGGTCATAATAAGGTGTTTTAGCCCTATAATGGTATTTTAGATAGTTCCGCTTACAATTGGAGCAAATGGCGGGTCAAAATTTGTGTAGGAAGAAATTGTACGCATCAAATGGAAAAAACTGTTTAATGCTTTTGGTAACTTGGACACTTGGATTGGAAATTGGAGGGATAACGATAAATTATATGCAACGTTTTGGGGTAGGGTGAGGCAGGTGCCAAGGAGGAGAAATGCAATCTGTACGGTGTTTAAAAAAAAAGCCCTTCCCTTTTAGTTAATTCGGCCACCAAAAGTGGGAATTAGAGGTAATATTGAAGAGCCTAAATAGTAAATTTGTAATGGAATCACCGAATCCTCTACACCAAATGGAAAACTAGTAAACATTCGTGGAAGCATGCAGGCAGCGGAGCCCCTTGTACATAATTAATGCCAATCGAATTTCACAGCTATGCTTCGATCAGCTGTAAGGCTTGTGCATGCGCTTTGGGTAAGTAACAAAGGCAACTTTTTCACACCTTCGATACTTTGGAAAATCTTCATTCAATAACTGAGCTAACTAAGATATATGTTTCGGCTTTTATTTTGGATTACATTTGATTTTCACTGTTTTTAGTTTTTTTTTTTTTCGAATATTTTGCAAGAAATTGCTTTCTTTCTAGCCCCCTTGATCTTTGAAAAGATTGCGAATAATAAATTTTGTTATTATGCATATTTTATGGCACGTGGTTTGCTAAATTGTTGCATAGTTGCATTTACACAAAAAAACTAACTTGTATATAAAGTATATATGCAGGTATATACATATACATATGTGCATATGTAGGTACATATAAAATTTCATGCAATTTTCGTGATTCGAACAAAGAAATATTTTGGCATGCACGAATATCCATTAAAACAACAAAATATATAAATATACATATATAAAATAAAAGTAAGAAATAAATACAACAAAATCCAATGCGAACACACATGCCTAAAATACAAAAAGTGTGCATGTGTGTAACAAAAACAGCAACAACAACAAGATTAACAACAACAATTATTATTAATATTATTGTTATTGTTTTCATTTTGACCAAACGTTTGCGCATTGTCTTTATTTGCATTTTGTCTGCTGTGTCTGTTCGTTCGTTGTTGCTTTGCTTGTTGTACTTGCTGTTGTTGTTATTGTTGTTAATGCTCATTAATGCAAAGCAGCAACAAGAACAACAACAACAATGACCATTAACATTAATGTCAATACAAAAAATGTTTAAACAAATTTATGATTATATTTATTTTTATTTTATTTTTTTACATAATGCGTGTAACTTTTTTTGTTGTACACTAGGGGGCTCTGCAACCTGGTTTCTTTGATTTTGTCATCTTGTCATCACACTACTCAAGTTTTTTTTTTAATTCTGCTGCATTTCTGAATATTTTTTTTTTTATTCTTTTGCATACACATCTTATTCTGGAAGAACAATCTTAGCAGATTAATATTTCTTTGGAAGAACACTCTGTCCTTGGTGAAAACATAAGTTTTCCAAGCTGTAAGCACAGACTGTCCCTGCAACGATATCTAAATCTACTTATTTCAATTGAATTTTATACGTATCTCCCGGAAACCGTTTAAGATTATGATTGAAGCAAATTTTTCAATTCACTCTGCCGAAAATCAAAAAACCAGGAGCCCTTCCTTGTTTAGTTCTAATATCATTCTGACATCATTCACATGTCAAAAAGAAATATTCAACTCTTTTTAACAATTAGCCCACAAAATACAAAACTGCCAGAAAACTTATTTCGTTTCACAAGAAACTATTGTAGAGCTGGAAATTTCAAAAAGAAAATGATTGACATGAAGCATAAGTATAATTAAAAAAGAAAGAGACGCACTTACAACTTGTGGCAAAATATGTCACAATATGCTAGACAAAGACAAAGACAAACAATATTGATAAACGTTATGCGGCACTTATATGATACGACAAGTGTGACATGGATGCGGATGGTGGAAGGTGGTGGTTGGTGGTTGGTGGCGACGCAATGAGGCACTCTAGTTGGACAGGTAACTGGCAAACGGTGCAACAACTCTGACAACAACGGGCCAACAAAACAGTTGACGAAATGGTGTCAGTTAATCGCCAAGAGAGTCGGAGAGACAAAGACAGTAACAGCCATAGTCAGCTGGGATGTTAATAAGAAAAAACAGTTGCGCATACACTGAGAGAAATTTTAATAAATTTATGAGTTTCGTTGTGAAAATAATTTTTGCTCATTTCATGTGGTTCAGTTCACGGACTTGGCTCTTTTTTATCGAATCCTCGAAATGGTTCAGCAAGCAGGATGATTACAAGAATTTTGGGCACCCATTGACTATTTTGCCTCCCCCATACACACTACTACATACTAACCTAACCTCAAATTGCTCTATTCTGACCAAGGTCAAGCGAATATAAAAACATTTTTTATTTATAAATATGAGTAATATGATGAAAGTAGGTAACAAAAGTGGCTTGGAAAAAAGCCTGAGAGCTGCTCAGACAATTGGTTTATCAACTATGCCTGTCCCTAATAAGCTATTTTATGTAAGGTCGAAGATACCAAAAATTGTTTGAAACTTGTCTAATTTTTACTCAAGTATAAAAACATTTTACAAATAATTTTTTGAGTAAACTTTAGAAGCAACTTCTAAATATGAGCAATATATTTTTTACGAAAAGTCAAACACAAACGTACTATCACACTTATTTCTCTCAGTGTAGGTTATGCGGCATATGCATAACACAGCAGTTAGTCAACATGTTGCAATTTCTAATTTCTTGCCTGGCAACATTTTAGTTTGTCATGTTGCCGTCTTTAATTTAGTTGCCACTTCTGCTTCTTCTTGTTGCTTCTTCTCTTTCAACTTGCATACGGTAAAAACATACGGTGCTTAGTATAATGCATATGCGCTATAAAAATGTGGAGCACTTTTGTCTAGATTTAATACAAAGACTCTGTGCCCAGGCAACATGTTGCAAACAAATTTTACCAAAAAATTTGAGCTTTTAATTAGGCGCTGTTGCCAAGTTTCAGTTTGATTTTGTTCATTTCGTTAGAAGCATGTTGACTAATTTGTGACTAAGAGCAACTTGCATTGATTTTAACGATTTTGGCTGCCAATTTATTTGACACTAATTAATTTTAATTTATTTACATATAAATATTATTACGCATACGCACACACACACACACAAGAATTGTATCTCGTTTTTATTACCTATGATATACTTGCATACATATATATTTTTGCACATTATCGATAAACCAAAACTGGTTACCCTACAACTGCGCTTAAAATGCAAGCCCGGTCGCCCGGTCACTCGTTTGGTCATTTTTTTTTTTTTTTTTTTGTCTTCTTCGTTAAATACTCTTTAGGAAACTATTAAGCAAGACGCTAGTCAATATGTAACAAGCTCATGTTAACTGCCTTTGCTATCTAAAATAAATGCAGCCATACACAACTTGGCTTAAAAACGCATGTTATAAAGTTTCTAAAGTCAATTTTTTTTTTCAAGGCCTGTACGCAGCTGTCAAAATTGTTTGAAGACAAATAAAAATTACTTTCAAAACATTAAACCATGCGTTCATATCCAAGAGTCTTAAAAAGTAGCTAGAGAAATTTTTGGTTTTTTAGGTTTGTACGCAGTAGTCTGAAACGCTGCCAACTGAAAACCGCAACTTAATTGCTTCAGCAGCAAACAGTGTGTACCTATTAACAAAATGTGATCTTATTTTTACGTTTTTGCGAGTCTGTCAAATTTTATTGCTAAACAGCTGTTCAATATTTTCCGCAAATTTATGAAGGCAACACTGTTTTGTCTGTTTAGTTCGCAAATAAGACTTATGCGAATGAAAAAAATTTATTTTTTTTATTATAAAAATTGCAATACATATAAGAGTTTTTTCGCGATTTTTTAATAAAAATTTTTATTTAACTATTAATTCATGATTTTTATTATTATGTCAAGAAATAAGGGATTTTTTTTTCAATTTTAATGAAAAGAATCAAAAAATAATAATAAGCTCATGATTTTTATTATAAATTTTTGGATAGTATATATATATATATAATATCATAAATCGTCACCAAATAGTCACGAAAGTATCGCAAGCTTTTTTTGTTGTCAGTTTAAGAATGCTGTTCTTGATTGAAAACTTCTATTACTTAATTTTAATCTTATTTGAAGATTTGTTGGTCTTATTTTAAGATTTTTTTTTAATCTCATTTTAAGAATTAAAATCCGAATGCCAAAATCGTGATTTAAGATTTTAATTTTTTTATCATTGTATCATTTTAATTTTTGGACTTCTACCTTTGATGTGCCGACTGATTTTTGAAAAACTATTTCGCCCTTGCCCTTGAAAAAATCCTGAAAATAGGCCTTTTTCCAAAGATCAAGAGTACATATGTATAATATATGCCATCCCATATTTAAACTAATAAAAACAATCCACATCCAAATTAATTAAAGCAGAGGAAATCAACATGATTTCTGATACAATTTTTGTCATCATTTTGTATTAATTAAAAAAAAAAATTTTCAAAAAAAATTCATGCAAATCAAAATTTTAAGTTCCGAAAATGTTTTGGGTTTTTTAACGCATAACCCTCATACAAGTGTACATAGGTAAGTAAAACTCATTCCAATAGAGTATTCAAATTTTAGCACTCTAACTGCAAAGCTCCCTCAAAGGTATTACATTTTTTGAATAATTTTAAAAATTTAAATTTTTTTGTACAATTTTTTTCGGCATTTAATTTATGCAACATTTTTGAACGAAAATCAAACGAAACAAAGTTTTGTGGCATGTATTTTAGCCTTTGTTGCCGATATTTGTTGTTGTTGCTTGGGGATTTTTTTTTGGGGGGGTCTTTCGGTTGGTTGATCGCTTGATAGCTTGATCGCATGACAATCAAGCCGAGCCTGTATTGAAAAAACATTTTAATGTTGACTTTTGGCTTTTCTCGCTTTGCCTTTTGAAGGTTGAATTTATTTTTTTGTTAATGAGAAAGTTTTTTGGATGTCTTGGGCTTAATTTATGCAGCGCGACAACAATGACAAACAACAACAACAACAATGACAACTTAAAGGTCAAGTTTGCATTTGTATGCAGCAAGTTTGAGCAAAGAAAACAAATGTGTTCAATTGAGCTGTCAACTATCAAAAATAGTAGGTGGAGTCAAAATTGGCGCTGCCAACTTGATTCAAAAATTGTTACTTACCAATAAGCCAGTTTCAACATTTGGTATTAAAATTATTTTGGAACCATCCATTAAATTATGATCTCTAAGTGTTCCATCCTGTAGTTCTCTGCAAAAAAAATGGAGAGTGTAAAAAATAAATTAATTTAAGTTTTTCATATAAACAGAGAAATAAATAGGGAAGTATTTATGTGAAAGGTAATGCAGCGAAGTTTCCGAAATGTTAAGAACTAATTATGCCAAACGACTTGACAAGCTTTTCCTTTTTTTTTTTTTGTCATATTTTGTCGTAGAAACCTAGCGTTACACCCAATTGAAAGTGCTCAAATATTTCAAAACTTCTCAAAGAATTAAAAATAAATCTACATGATGAAATATTTTGGGTGCTCTCTTTGTCTGGCAAATATGAAAAATAGACCAACAACAAGTTACACTAATAAAAATCTACATTTCTGCTCGACCCTTCAATACAAAAAGCTGGGCACTTCTGCCCAAAAGAGTGAAAAAGCGCCAATATCTGCCAGTGTAGCTACAGGTACAAAGGGTATACTAGATTTATGTAACGGACAGAAGCAGGCGTGGCAAACCCCAGGTCCTTTATATGTACCACAATGCTTATCATAACTTCGGGTAGCGATTGAGCCATGTCTGTCCGTCTGTCCGTCTGTATGAACACCAAGATCTCGGAGACTATAAGAGCTAAAGATGAAGTTACCCTTGTAGTAGATTTTCTATACAATTTTTGATATTTTTCGTTCGCTCACGTTGTTAGTCTGGCACTTTAGCATATTTGCATCGTTGCTAAAGTTGCTCACGCAGTTAGTTGCGCACTTCTGCACGCTCAATGATTCGTGAACAGTAAAATACTATATTTCTATACAAACTAAACAACTTTTTGACTTTTTACTGATATAATAACGAAATCAAGTCTCTGTGCAAACGTTCTAGTTCGCTTAGAACAAATTATCTCTGATCTTAAGAAAACACATGAAAATGTTTAAGCATCCTAACCAAAATTACACTTTTTTTTTCGAAAAATAACAAAATTAAATACATCGCCTAAATATACAATGCTTCTACATATGTTTTTAGAAGAAAAAAAAAATCCCCAAAATTTTGGCTAGAATTTATTTTAAGCGTTTGCACCCGAAAAAAAAAGGTCAATCGAAAAACAAGATGTACGCGTTTTGCTTTCGTTGTGCAAACAACAGAAAACCACAAAATAAATACAATACACCTGATTATATATACACAATTACTCATTAAGAAAAAAATAAAAGACAAAAAAAAACCTATATAAGTTAACAAACTAAAGACTTACGCTATGACTGCTGTAAATTTATCGTCGCCTTTTAAAGTCAGGGCCTTGGCCAAGCCAATTCTTGGCTGGTTTTTGCGATTTATCCTCTTGGGAATATCCCTCAAATATTATAGGGAAATTTTTAAGCAAGCACAACAGGTTTATTTACGATGTCTATCAAAATAACAGAGTCAAGTCAATAGAACAAAACTAGACGATACGAATAATTAACTAATCCAATAAAAAAAAAATATCTGCTAAATACTTAAAGGATGTCTAGCGCAATAATTTAATTCAAATTTAAGAAAATTTTAATGTATTTATTACTTCATTTTTTTCAAACAGCGTTCTTATCTTTCTTTATGTCTGTATGCCCGCTAGATGGCGCGAGCAAATTGTCACAAGATGGCGCCAGCAAATTGTTGCATTTTTGCGTACACACAATAAAAGAAATATCAATTAAATATATTTAGAGTTAATGTTTCATAAAAAAAATTGTTAAGGCCAGTAGTGTTGGTTTTTACTTAATTTTCGAATTTTATAAGCCAGTCTTATATTTTGAAATACTTTGTTTAAATAAAGGGATCATAGTAGTTACAATTTAGCTTAAAAACTAAAGGTAACTTGGTTACAGCACTGGCATCGTAGGCCTTCGGCTAACATTGGAATATAGATTTCAAGTATTTAAATTGAAATTGATTAAATTTTTAATTCTTTAAAGAAAAAAGTTATAACTCGATTTAAACGAGTCAACTGAATTTTGGCTTATTTTACAATTATTTTCGCGCATGTTGCAACAATTGCAAAAGTATAAAAAAAAAAATGCCTGCATTTTTTTTTCAACGCAACAAAAATGCAAAAGCAACAACAACAATAAACCTAATTAAATTGAAAAGTGTCAACAGTGCGTTTAACTTTTGACTTTTTGCATACTGTACTGAACTGAAAAGAAAATGGAAATCAGCGCCACAGACTTGGTTTGAAGAACCTGTAAAGTGCTTGAACTTTTAATTTTGCACTTTTTTTTTTTTTTTTCTTTTTTTCGTTGCATATAAATTAACAATTAAATTTTTGTAGACGTTGTCGTCATCGGCAAAACATCATTATCATCTCCCAAGCATTGTCATCGTCATCAAGATTATTAAAATAATAATTTTTTGTTGTTGCTCATAATTTTGCAATTTTTACGATTGCATTTTGTCATAATTTGTCAATAAGTGAAATTTGACAACGTTTTTTTTTTATTATTTATGGCCTAAAAATATTTTATAAAGGCTTGGAACAAGTTTTATTTTTGCCAGCTAGTTGCAGTCAATTAAATGATGAGACATTATAAATCTGTAAGATCTCAGACGTTTCTAAGATAAACCGGTTGACCGGTTTAAAGCACTAAAGAGCTTAAATTATATATTTAAAAAATATCGCCAATTAGTGAGCATAAAGTACAACAAGTACAAATAATTCTCTTTAGAGCGTAACCAAAAAAAAATGCTAAAAATTTTACATCAATATGTTCCTACACAAAATAAATGCCTATAAAAGTTTGGTATGTTTGGTCAAGTGTGACCAAACATTTTTGTTTTATATCATGTACCCATAGATAGAGACCGATCATTAAAGCTAGAAATAACAAACAAATATAAAAGCATCAAAAGAACATGCTATAGGGTGGGCCATCTGTTGGTTTGTTTGTTAATTGCATTTTGAAAAATTTCCGGCCTCAACTATGTTTTTTTTTACAGACACTTTAACACTTTTTCGCTTGATTAGTTTTGAACTAGACATATGTCGAAGAGCAATCACTTTGGACGGGCATGTTCCGAATTATGAGTGTTTAACAAACAAAATAAACAGATGGCCCACCCTGTAGAAATATTTAAATTCTTCATTGAGGCCTTCTTATTACAATAGTTGTAACGTGCTGGTCAACAAGACTGCAAAACAAAATTTGGTATTATATTTTTCGCCAAGGATGAGCAAATATTTTTGTTTTATACTTTGTGCCCATGGAAGTTTAAAGACCATTAAAGCTAGAAAGAACCAAACAAGTTATTTTTGAAAACGCTAAAAGAGTGCCCAAAGATACCAATAATGTGGTAAGGGCAGGAGACACCGATTGGAACTCGTTACAAAGGCCAAAAGGCGGCCCTACTAAATAATGGAAGTCTGTGAGCTCTTATTTTTATGCCCCACAACGTTTATACCAAAGTGATCAGGATGTTATAAAAAATCTGCACGTATTGCATTTTTCTTAACGGCCAAAAGAGCTAGGAGTATGAAATTTTGCCACAAGTTGCGCCTAGCTCCTTACTTACAATGAGTTTTTTAATGCTTCTCCCAATAGACTTTTACGAATTGCTACCGAAAACGCCGCAGCCTTTCTCTTCTGTTTAATATGATTTCATAAAAAGTTTCTCCTTTAAGTTTTTCACAATTTTTTTCCCTATATCTCTTTACCCCAGGCCCGGAAGTATCCAGCCAGCCATTAAATGCATAAAAATTAAGCGCATTACACAACCATTAATTACCATTAGTACAGTCAAACTTAATCTAAAAGCACGGCTCATATTTAAGACCCTTTCTACGTGTTCCTTCATGTCAAAACAAAAGAAAAAAAAATTAGGTACAGTTGTGCTTTGCTCAGCTGACCTGCGCCTACATCAAGAGCAGAGCAGAAGACCACCCAGTTTATATCTGTACATAGCACAAATATTGTATGTAGACACATATGTTACATGTATGAGAATTTATTTATAAGTGTATATAATGTACGTAAGGTGTG
This sequence comes from Chymomyza fuscimana, assembly GCA_949987675.1. Classification (NCBI taxonomy): domain Eukaryota; kingdom Metazoa; phylum Arthropoda; class Insecta; order Diptera; family Drosophilidae; genus Chymomyza; species Chymomyza fuscimana. Next base: position 39,346,015 of record OX465090.1, read on the forward strand.
TGTTAGTGCAAGTATATAAACCCTATATATTATATAAACCATAATCAATTTATGGCCATAAATAGCGCAATGCATTTGTTTTGGCTAGCAACAAACGGCAGCCACAACACAAAAAACTAAGAGTGTGGCAAACAAACCCCGGGCAACCAGGTAATAAAAAAAACCTTGACAACGTTGAAGATGAAGCCCATAGTATAAAAAAAAATTAATGTACTGCCTAACTTATATAAAAGGATAGCAGGCTATGCTGCAAATATGTACATATCTGTGGATTATATGATAGAAAGCTGACAAGGATATTCAAAAAAAAACTTTTTTTTTGTTGTCTCTTTTATGATACGAATATAACGATATGTAGAGGTACTTGCAACGAAAGAGCTATACTCAAGACTGGGGCCGACGAGAGCAGTATAAGAAGGTGCGCTCTTTTAATTAAACCCTTCATAAAGTCGAAAACCTTTTTTTTTTTTAACGATATTGCTAATCAAATTTAACCCCCTAATCGTTCACAAAGAGCTTAGAAACATCCAAAATATGTTCAAGCGTAGAATTTTCCCGTTCTGAAAAGTTTAAAAAAAAAAATAAAATTAAATTCAAATGATTTTTAATCGAATTCTCAAAAGCTCAGTATAAACCTCTAAAGAGTATATAGTACAAAGACGTATATTGAAATACAAAATTTATAACTCAAGAAAAGCTGCACAGATTTGCCAAATTATTATAAGTCAAAAAGCGAAACAGGCCCACATATTATTAACCTAATACTATATACCAGCCATAAGTATTTGCTTGGTTGTAGAAATGATGTAATAAAGCTACCATATGGATACAAAGCGGGTGACTGCAGTTGAGCCCTTCAAAGCTTCCCAATTATGACAACTTTTCAACAAGTTACAGAAGCTTGAAATTTAAAAATGTTTAAATAACTCCTGGCTACAGGTATTTTTTAGGCTGGGCAACGATAATATGAGACTAACAAAGAGACTGTACAAAAAAGAGTATAAAGCGTCATCGTTGATTTGAAAAGCTGGCAGAGCAAAAGCAGCGACAGCGGTAACATAAATTACTTAACCTAATGTATTTGCGCACAGAAAGGGCGAGAGCGAGAGATAGAGCAAGAGAGAGACAATGAAAACACGGGCAGCGCTGTCGCAGTCGCTGCAGGCGCCGCAGTTGACGCTTGCCGCTTTGATTGCATCAGTTCAGTCTTTCCGTCCGTTGTTTAACATTAAAGTTTAATGTTGAGCTGAGAGAGTGCGAGAGATATCGTGCAAAAGAGAGCGCAACGCATTGTTGACTTTGCGGCGAATTGCAGCAACTACAACAACAACTAAAGTACAAAGTACTGAAAAGAGTACCCAATGAACAGCAACAACACAACACAACAACAACAATAAGAGCAACAAAAAGGCGGCAGAGCGTTTAATAAACAACGAAGCGCTGCATGCATGATTGATGAATTGCGATAAGATTTTGGAGCTCTGGGCCATGACGACCAAAAATATATTAAAGCATTTTATGTAGTACATGCTTTATATGCAAGTACATACAAAGCATGTAGTATAAAAAAAAAAAAAACTTAATTAGGTCAGAGAGGCGTGGCAGTGGCACGCAACACACACACACACTCACACACAGACATGCACAATGTGTCATTCATTGTTTGCCTGCTGTTGACTACCCCCTGCGGCCGCTGACTATACCGCTCCAACTGTTGTTGCTGCTTACGTAAATGTTGCGCTACAAAAGCGCCAAACGTAACATAAGCCAGCAACATGTCGTCGTCAGTCAACAGTCAACTGCAACAGCATCTGCGAGAGAGAGCAAGAAAGAGAGCGGCCTTTAACAGTAATGTTAGTTTTTAACGTTGCAACGTAACGTAAAGTAGGCATCACGTAACGCTGCTAGGCAATATGATGCGCTCTGCCCCTTGACAGCAGCGTGCTGCACAGGTGTATATATATACATACATACATGTACATATATACCACCCAAGCAGGCATTCTGCCAGCAGCGACGCTTAAAGTTTTGCTCTGTAAAAAATGTTGCTTTAAAAAGCTTTTTAAAGAGTCCACAACAAAAAGGGGTGTGTGTGTGTGTGTGCGTGCGTGACAGCTGTGCTGTAAGGTGTGGCGCCTGCTACTACATATGATAAAGGGTGTATTTTTTAGAGTAAGTTGAATGAAACATTTAGCGTACTTTTGAAGAACCTACGGTATCCTAAATCCTATTATGTTCTCCCAAATCAAATAATCCCTTTTACTATAATTTTAACTAGGTAGGAACTTTTTATAAATAAATAAATAAAACCCATTTACGTGGTGCTTGACTCATTCCGTAAATTTAAATAATTTCTTTATATTTTTTTTCAATCAAATACCAATGGGATGATAATCGGGACTTACTTTTTTTCAACAAAATTGCATAACTATTATTTTATGACTTTAGAAATAAAAATTATGAAATAATATTTAAATGCCAATTTTTATTTATTGCAAAATAAGAGTTATTTTTTAATTTTTATAATAAAAATTGGCATTTAAATATTATTTCATAATTTTTATTTAAAAATTGCATAATAAAATTTATTCTTCAATTTTTATCATAAATGACAAATAAAAGTTATTGAGCAATTTTTATTTTAAAAATTGAAAATAAAAATGGAATTTGAATATCTATTGAACCAAGGCGAGCACACTTCAAGACCTTTCCGTCGATGCCTAAAATGTCCTTGAAGGATCAATACTAAGGATCCCACATGAAAAAACATTGAACACAAAACACTGAATTTTACCATTGGGGTTTCAGATTTCCGATTTCATTCACTTTTAAATTTCTAAGGTCAAAAGCACTGTTTTCGCTTTAATTTTGTTCAACCCCTTAACTCTTATTTGCGATCACTGAAAGCTTATTTCACATGTACAAATTTAAGCAGTATTATTTTTCATGGGTTTTGCTGTTTATGAATAATTTTATATTACATACATTTTGCCTTCAACTCACGTTCTTTAGCGCCCCCCTAAAGAACACCCTCTATACAAGCTTAGGCCTTATTTCTTCGCATTCATCGTCTGACACGTCTGCTGCGGGGGTGGTGTCTGCTTTAATGTTATATACTGGCGCTGCCTGGGACGCCGCTTTTATGCAATAGACGCCGCACGCCACACAATCAGAAGGACAAAACAAGCAGAAAAACGTTAGCGTCGACGTCGACGGCAATGTTGGCGACGACGACGAGTGGCGTCGTGGTTAGCCGAAGCATCAACGACAGACCAGACCGGGCCCTAGACACAGCCAGCCAGCCAGACAGACAGACACAAAGCAACGCGACGTAGAGGGCTACAAACAAGGCAATGTTGAAGTCAACGCCGACGTCGACGCTCAGTGGCTTTAAAACTGTAATGCACAAGAAATTTAAAGCACATTTTTATGTTGCTGCATAATTGGCGTTTTCTTTTTCTCTGTTTTATTTTAAAGCTGTCTGCAATTTATTTTCTCTCTAGAGCTCTGTTTTTCCAGCTAGTACTTGGTTAGTTTGTAATTTCAAACCACAATGAATGACCAAGCGCAAAATCGACGGCAGCGTCGACGTCAACGGCGGCAGAGCTTACATGAAAAACATAAAATTCCACCACCTTGCTTTGCATGTGTGCGTGTGTGTATGAGTTTATGCTGCGGCAGCGGCGCCGCAGCGCGGTTGTGCGTAAATTATTATGCTCTTGCCTTTTATTGTTGGTGTTTTTCATGTTGCTGCAGCAGCGCTGCCTGGGCACAGGCAGGCTTAAGGTTTTATTTATATACACATGTATAAATATATATGTATGTGTATATACATATGTGTACATATATGTATTACTAAATGTATGTGTGAATGTACATGTGCACATGAGGCTTGACGTAAGGCGCAGGATAAGGATAAGCAACTGAATTAAAAGAAATAAAAAATCTCAATCAATAAAAATCGAATTCTCAATTTATATCGATTGCGATATTTTTATATTCGATAAACCTATGTTTTAAATTCTATACCGATTTTTATACATATTCGATACTCATAAAGTACATAGTGTATGTTATGTACAGGAACAACGAAGCATAGCAGTAATACCGTAATCGATAAAAATCGAAATCTCAATTCTATAGCGATTTTAATTATATGCGATACTCATAGATTACAAGGGTATCTTATGTAAAGGGACAACGAAGCATACCACACTCTATAAGTGTACATATTCAAAAAGAACATAATCGATAAATAAATATTTACCGATTTCGATACTCATAAGGTAAAAGAGTATCTTTGATCCACGCTAAGAAAATATGGCACAGTCTGTCTACATATGCCAAATAACCAGTCTACATAGATATATTCGTATATTTTCGATAGACCCCTGTAATCGATAAACTTGGTTTGCTTCCACACTCGTATAAAGCTAAAATTGGACTTTTCGACTCATGTTTAAGTCCACAGGAAAATTGGTAAAAAATATTCTAAGGTTATGAAAATTTTCGTAAAGCCCAGCTAAACAAAATTGTTATCGTTATCGCACGTATCTACATTGTAACTACACACACTCGTATGTGTGTGTATATATAGGCAATGGGCAAGGCATATAGAAAATTAAGCTGTGACTATGGTTGAGTCTGTTGCAGCAGCAGTGAAAGAAAATTCCACCACCAGCCGCCACAGCCGCAGTCGAACCGCAGCAGCCGCAGCGGCAGAAGCAGCATAAATATCTAAACGCAGGCGGCAGTAGCAGCAACCACCAACGTCAAGGGCCGGTTGGCCCCCACCAAGTTGCCAGAGAAATTTTCTCCCCATAGCCTGTCTGGGCTTAACTCAAGCGCAGCGCAGCAGGCGGAAGACCGGAAAAGTAGCGCAGCGACGTCTGCGTCAACGTCAACGTCATTGACGCCACGCGACGACTCACACGCTTTTTGGCCAAGTGTAAGAAGAGGGCATATTAATATAAAAAAAAAAAAAAAAAAAAAAAAAAAGAGCCGACTAAATGTCTGGCTGGCCAAATGAAAATGCTCGACTGCTAAACTCAAGGGCAACTGTACACGCATACACTCACACACCCGCACATACACGCTCACCAACACACACACACACACACGCGCGAGAGTAAAAAGTTCATTAGAGAAGTCTGATTGATGCGGGCTCTTAAGCAAAGGCTTGCAGCAGCTTTAACTTGAGCAGAGACGTCAGTATTACATAATACCAAAGCCCGGGTAGGTTGAATACAAAATGGCAAATCTCCTGATTTCTGTTTTCACCCGTATTGGGGCGTAAGGCGAACCTTTATCCCACTAATTCGTTTATTTTGCGCTAAACAAACCAAATTTGGTTTAAGCCGTAATTTCTTATATTTAGTGGCGTACCAGAAATCTCTTTTAGTTCAGATTTTGGCTTTAAAGCAAATAGATATCTATAAAGTAGTGTATTTGCAGCCGAAACTCTTAGGAAAGATTTCTAAAATTGAGAACTTTAAATCCCAAAAGTTGGGGAATCCTGTAGCCTAGCTATTTCTGTCTCTTTTATAGTAGGTACTTGTTGCCGTGCGTTAAACGCGTTTTTCTCGAAACCACTTTTTTTCGAACAGTCAATTTTTATCCGATCGATTTGAAATTTTGACACAATATTTATAACATAAGTTTTTTCAAACTTATACTATCTACGTGTTTAATTTGCATAGATTAAGAGGAAAAAAATTTCTTTATGTTTCAGATCAATGGCAACATCAAAAAGCTGCAGCCGTGGAGGCCTCTCCGAAAATTAGTCATGTATACGTAGCTTTTTTTTTACGTTTTTTATTACTTTGGAAAAATTAATTTTTGTAGCTCAAAATATGTATAACATCGTCACCTATATAAAATAAAGTTTCTTTGAAAAAAAAAATCTAAAAATTACCTTGAAAAACCATGCTCCTTAATAAGCTCCTTATTTTGGAAATTGGGCAAAGCAAGCTAGGTTAAGTCATTTCCTGCATTTGGAGACGCAATACTTAAAGGTCTCCTCTTACGCCATAAAAAAAATCCATACAATTTCATGTTTTTTATAGCCAAAGCTTTAGGCAAAGAGGCTCCAAATACCAGCAACTATGATGCGGAAAAGAAACGAATAGTCTACGTCATCCGCATAAAGCTTTGCTAAAAAAGAAATCTTCAGTCAAGTACGGCCTGCTCTTAGCAGTAGAATTTTGAACCGATTCCATTTTTTACAGTTTATAGCGTATTGAGGGTTTCAGACCAGCCCCAGATTCAACAACTATTTGGACCATCACTTTATAATGCTTAGAAAAATTAGCGCTTTATTGACAATAACGTCAAATCGTGCAAAATTCCAAAGCCGTTAAATAATGCCAAGTTTATTAGCATGGGAGGCGATGGATCTCCGCGAAGAACTTGTCCATTTGCACTTATTGAAGTTCAGCATTCACAGCTTTCGAATAAATGGTTCAAGTCCGGCTGTAAATTCTCCCAATTAGTAACATCAGATACTCGGGAGAAGCGTTTAACATATACATACGTGTTTTGGATGAGCAAACAATTATATAAGTTTATAACTATGTCAAACAATAGAAACGCAGGCTGATTACCTTGTGGAACTCCATTAAAATACTGCTTCTAAATTGCCATCTCAAATTTACAAATCCACATTAATATAAGCAATCATGATCCAACCATTAAAAGGTGACGCAATGCGTATGCCTCTCTCAAATGGAGTTTATTGGTTCAATTTTTGTATGGTAGCTATACGAAATAGTGCTTAAATTTTGAAGATTAATATAAAATACATAAATACACGTTAGAAATACAAAATTTATAAAAGTTTTTTTTTATGAAAGATAGTTTAAAACCCAAAAATATTCGATCGATTGGCCAGAAATGTCATTAATTGAGAGTTCAAAATATTTGTATGCAAAAGTACCAAAATATCTACAGCACCAAAACACATTCAACTACACTCAAAGTTCAAATATATGCCCTGCATTTGTATTCTATAACTGTACCACGAACTATATATAGCTTGCAGTCCCAAGCAAATTACGCAAAAAACACTTCCTCATAGTATCTAGGCAAAAAAAAAAAAAAAAAAAAATTTTTGTTTCTTGTCGCATGTTTTCAGATATTTTCGTATTTATTTTTCTTCTTTTTTTTTTTTTGCTTCGATAAAAGCCCAGAAATAAATGTTGCAAAAATTTGCCAAAAGTCTAGAACAAAAGCAAAAAGGTAAATAAAAAACCAAAGCTAAATGCAATTAACCAAACAAAATCAAATATGATATCTCTATCTATATCTATATTTTTAGAAATACATGTGTGTGTGTGTGTGTGTGTTTGTGTGGGCGTAACAAAAAAAAAACAAGATTAGAAATAGAAAACGACGCTGACGCTTGTTGGTATTTCCGCTAGATACTCGGCATTCCAAGGTACTCCAATAACTATGTACCTGTTTGAGTACATAGTATATAGCGTTATGTAATATTTTAATTAATCAATCAAAAAAAAGAGTTCTTATCAGACGCAAAGATATGAACATTTTTCAGTGATTCTTAAAAGTTAATTGCAATTGCGATTTATTCAAGGCCCTGCCCATAAAGATATAGTAGTAGTTTTTATAGATAGTATAGTCAAGTGCTTTGTTGGTCTTTGTTTCGGTTCCTTATACTTCGTACCCATGGAATACCTAATCTGAATATAAACTGTAAAAATCGTTCACTTTTTTTCTTGCAGAGTCATCCCAATGTCGGACAACGCCTTGACGGTTTCAAATATTATATAAATCTGTTAAGATTTAGATTTCTAAACAGAGGTTTCTGCTACAAAAATTGATATTTAGTGCAGAGGAGGTGATTGACCTCCGGCTTAAGTAAGAGTTAAAATCATAAAATTATGTTATAGGAAAGAAACTAAAGATTTGTCAGTAACGAACTAATTGATGTTGCTAAAAGACGTGCTTTAATCTAAGGCAATAGTAGATTTTGGAAGAATTCTTTGAATTTCAAGATTATAGAAATTATTAATATTTTTACCTACTTATACATATACACACATAACTGTAATCATTTTTTTTTTCAATTCACCTTAACAAATCATCATCATCATTTCCTATGTCTCCCACTGGAGCATGGGGTCTCTTAACAAATGGTAACGCTAAAAAGCCTTAGGAAACATATTTTCGTAATTTTTCCAATCCAAGCAGTTGAACAAAATAAGTTCTTCAAATTAATTGGGAAATAGTGTTACCCTTTTTGCAAAATACCTTTTTCAAGGTTCAACGATTTATTGGATGCAAGAAAACGAGGCGTAGTAGTAGTCTTATGGGCTATTAATAAAAAAAAATTCCCAAAAATTGGTATATCATATTTTCTCTCACACCTTATGCACTCAAAACTTTGTACAAATATTTTAAATAGTCTTTTTGTCTAAACTTTCGAACAAAATAAATATATTTCATACTGGACCAAAAATATAATATTTCCTATGGAGAACTGCTTGTAAACTGCGTACAAGCAGTTTAAACTAAATTTTAGAGGATTTCTATTAAAGCATGCAGAAAAATATTTTTTTCGTACTCTGATATTGAAGGTGGATTCCTTCGGGCTACAAGTTCCAAGTAAAGCTATTTATATGCTTCTGAAAAAAGCAGTGTTTGGGGCACGTCACCAAGGACCCCCTACTTTTCTCTTTCCCAAAATAATGTTCGAACGGCTCTGTTGCAAGCTAAATAGATACTTTAAGGTGAATTCGGCCCGGGCTAGAAGTTTTCTAAAGTCGCTTTGAATACATTTTTTAGTATCCTCGGAAGATATGGCCCTATTTTGTTATCAACGCCTCTGGCTGTGTATTGAATAATTTTTAAGTTATGACTATCACAATTTGTTGCCTTTGCCTTTGGAGCAAACTTGAAGTTCGTATTATTTTAAAATAATTAGATTAAAAAACAAAAAAACAGCTGGAAACACGTTTGTCGCAATGTCCTGTGGCGCTCCATGTGGGCGCCGCCATAAATACGAAAAAATATCTTGAGTTATTATCACATTTCTGTACAAGCCCAAATTCTTGGCTTAAGGGTCCTACACACACCACTGCATGGATTCAATATGTTTATACATATATAATCTATATATAAATATAATCTTATATACAACCCACCAAGAATAGCGTTAGACACACACACACAAATGTATCTACCTGTGCCGAAAAATTTTAGGTAGTTCGCTCCACTCTCCAATGATTTTAATGGCCTTTAAATGGGCTTGCTTCCAAAACCAAAACCAACTCTGCTACTACCAATAAGCTACCCCTAAAAGCTATCGTGCTTTAAACTCTGTAATACTTAACTTTGATTACAGCACACCCACACACAGATACACACGCACACATAGACAGACAGCCGGCCGGCATGACTGCAACGAAAAAAAAACCTTAGCAGCGACGGCGGCGTCGACCGCGAAGTTGGCGTCAAAGCCGTTGGCGGCTTCATCATCATCATAACACCAAGCCCAAGCCACACACACACACACACACACCCGCACACATACTTATGTATGTGGCCAAAGGCGCTGGCGGCAACCACTCCCCGTTTATTTATTTATTTTTTTTTTTTGCTTTTTGCCTTGCTTTGCTTTTATTACATTTGACGTGTCGTCTCTTCTTCTGACTCTGACATCAGCCAACCAACCTCCCGACCCAACGCATCGAAGAAGACACACAAAGAGAAAACGAACAAGAGAGAGAAAGAAAGAGAGGCGAGAGCGAGCTGCACGAGCCTAAACAACATTTTCAGCTTTCACTGGGGCTCCTGCTCTGTTGACTTTGACTGGGTTCACTTTTTTGTACTGTTCCAAATTTTCTGGGCTGGAGTTGGGCCAACGGAGCAACTAAGCTTTTCTCACTCAGGGTTGACTTGCTTGCCAAGGATGCTGCGCAACCACCACAAGCTGCTGGCAACTGATGATGACGATGATGATGCCTCTGCCATGTGCCTGTTTGATGACTTGCCATTACTTTTTTTTTTTTAGGGACAGCCTTAGTTCCAACATATGTGCAAAGTACACTGAGAAAAACAATGTTTTAACAGTAAGTATGGTCATATTTTAAAAGAAAAATCATACTTCGTTTTATCCATACCACATCCCACTCCAACCCAAATATCTAGATCGAAATTTTGAAATATTCTATAAAGCATAAAGTGTTTGAGGATGATATTTGCTTTTCTCTTCCGAAATTGCGGAAAAAGCTGGCGAAAGCCTTAGCTGCCGGCACCCTCGTAGAAATAAAGCTAGAATAGAAGACTTCACATACTGAAGCTCAGTAAGCTGGAAACACATACTTTACGCTCTGTAAGATCTGTGAAACTGAGAAGGAATCGCAATAATCATTTGGCTGGCAAAGAATCTCGTGTCCCAACGCTACCATGTAGGAACCCTTCCATATACTTACGTTTATTTAAAAAATTGTACTGTTTTTGAAGCCAGAAGAGCCACAAGCATATTTCAATACCTCCTTCTACAGTTAGCTGGCAAAGAATTTCAGTTTCCGGTGCTTAGAACCATTCCAGATAATTATTCTTTCGACAAACAAAGCTAACACTAACTGCTAGAAAGCCAGGCATTCCAAGCATTCTAGGCAATTTTTTTTTTCAGCCTACCTGCTTTATTTTGCTGTTGGACCCAAACAAGCAACCCTCAAAAGCTTTTGGCTGAACTTTACTTTATGGCTTGAGAAAGGGTTGTGCACGGGTTTTTTACACCCTGCATAATTGAATCGCGCTTATAGCGTTTTACATACACAATTTTGACTATGAGAGCTATGAGAACTAGAGCAGTACCTGGCTACCCCAGTGTGAAAATGCCCAAGCGTTTCGTTTTGTTAATGATTAAAGCAGCTCTGCTTTTCGAATCCAAACATTTTCTGCTTTCAATACATAAAGCTGTCCTAAGAAAGTAGACGATTATATAAAGTTTTCCACTATTAGAATAAATTCATGTTTCATAGTAGGCGCATGAGCGAAAAATTTCGATATTAAGCTATTTTTGAAGAGCGCTAGCAATCTTTTTGGAAATAAACATCATCCAAGGTAATTTCATCCAATTGAGGGAAAAAATAATCAGTTAACATCGATTGGTATCGGTGCGAATTAAAGGAAACGATGTTGCAGCATTACTCTCGAAAAAATAAGAAGGATGATGCTTTTCGGACACTTTTTGAGGATAAATCGGCTACTCTTGATATTCACGAGCATTCTCGTTGTCGTAAAGGGCTTCATCATTTTTTCACAATTTTTGTAGTGCTCTGCAATAAATTGAATACGGGTATAATCGAGTATAACCTCATCTTTATAGATATGAGAACTTCAATTAGAAAACCAAGTTGGCGTACTTTCAAAAATTACGTCTACTTTACTGCGCCTGCATTGGGCAACTCTGTTCAAACCGGAAACCAGTCCGGATATTCATTAAACGGTAAAGGCTCCATTTTTTAATATAATTAAGTTATTAAAAATGAGTCTGTAGGATTAGTTTTGCCCAAGCTAATCGATGTTATATAGAATAAAAAAGTATATTTCTAAGGTTAAATATGTTACGTCTATTGGGTCTAACTGGTTTGAAAATCGATAGAAAATTGCATCCAAGGGCCGCCAACAACAAAAACAATAGAGTAGTTATAAGCCTGCTCATAAAAATGTTGGGGCGGTTTCAGTTCCAGCAACGAAACGGAAGAGGGTCGCTACATCCTCTCTCTCTCTCGATCTATCTATCTCTGTCGCTCTATTACACGTTAATGCCGTTACTTTGCTCTACTCGTTTAATTTGCATACGCGGGTCGAGGAAGCAGCGGCAGCAATAACAAAGACAAATTAAACAAAGAAATCAACAGCAGCAGGGCAGCGACGTCAGCGCTAGCAGCGACAGCATCCGCCAGCAGCAGCAGCAACAAACAACAATGAGAAATCACAGCAAGCGCGAAAACTAAAAATAGCTAAAAACGCAAACACAAAAAAAAAAAAAAAAAAAAAAAAACCCAACGCCAACGCCGCAGCCGTCGCCGCCAACCACCTTGCCAAGGTGCACACACACACACACACACATGCAACACTTATGCAAAAAGGTAAAGGAAAATAAATAACAACAACAACTAGCAAGCAAGTGACAAATTCTGCTCGTCCGCTGCTTCCTTCTAATTTCAAACTATTGATTCAGACATGGCCGACAATGAGAACAAAATAAACAAGCTAAAAGAAAAAAAAGTGACATAATGATGGCAGCAATTGACTGTGGGATACCCTTTAAGCTATGTCCTGATAAAAATATGTCATCACTAGAAAAACGATTGATTTTTTTTTAACATGATATTTTTTCGCAGCCTTCTCAATTCTTTCAAAAAAATTTTGCATTTTCAAATAGATTTAATATATTTCAATTTTCTCTTTTTATAATGTTTATACTACTGCTGGTAAATATTACCTGAAATTATTCATATTACAAACGAGGTGTAATTATTTTACCAATATGCACTCGAACTTTCCTATACAGTGCACTTATGCTCTCCTGTGTAATGCATTTTTCTATAACGAACCAATATTCTGCTGTCGTAAGAATTCACTACATAAGAAAGTTAGACTGCAATACATGTTACACAAATCTATAATACTCCAAGTACCCTACAAGGCGCAGTGTATAAACACATACAAGAACAGCAATAATGCTGCTTTGGCTGCTGTTCTTGACAGTTGATTTTGGCGCTAGCGTAGGCGCTGCCTATGTCAACGCCTGCGTCGACGTCAATGTAAACGCGCTGTCAATGTCGTTGTAATCAACAAATTGCTACAAAGCGCAGCAGCAGCGCTGCAACGCAGCCACCGGAAGGCATTTTGCAAAGGGCAAACATTGAAATGCAAATAGACAGACGGCAGCAGCAACGACAAGAATGAGAGCCTATGTGTGGTGGGCAGCGCAAGAGAGAGAGAGCGCGCGCATACAAGTGAGAGCATGGCTTAGGCGCAGCGATTTAGCTTACATTGGGGGGACTGCACACACATACACACACACACACACACATGCAAACAATTGCCGGCCGGTCGACGAGATCAGACTGCGCTACTGCTGCTGCGCTGATGACGTTACTGAAGCCGTCATTTGTTTTTATTTTCATTATTATTGTTGTTCGTTTTAGAAACCAAAGAGAACGAGCGCACACAAAAAGTGCGCCGCAATTGGCAATGCTTTATATGGTGAAATGCAATGCATGGTAGTAGTAAAATAAACGCAAAGCGAAAAACAAAAAGCAATATAAAAATAAATAGCAACGGGTCAATTGAAAACTAGCTAACTAGAAACCTCAATGAATGAACAAAACTGCATTGCGTACTCCTCCGCATTCATTTATGCACACTCTGCCTGTCTCTCTCTATGTCTATATCTATGCATATACATATCTGCTGCAGTTACATAAGTTAAGAATATGAATGAATGTTGTTGTTGTTGCTGCTCTGTTATGCATTTGTCTGCATGCAGATTAACATAAACTGTTGATTGCTTAACAGTGGTGCAAGCTTTAGCATTAAGCATTAAGGGTATTCACTAGTTCTGGTAAATGTTTAAGAGAGCAAGTATTGCAAATATGTGATTTAAGTCAATCCGATACGGAATGTTATTTTATTTCAATATAGTTCGTTTAATTTCTTAGGAGCATTTTACAGATTTTCAGCCTAAAAATTTACAGATAAGAAAAGCCTTGGTAAGGTAAAGCGAACCATTTACCAGGTTAACGTAACAATATTCGAAAGATTTTTATATATGCATTAAGAATATAGTCATTTTAGACTAAGTGTATTGAAATAAACGGACAAAGACTATATTGAAAATTAAAACTTATTTTATATAATATCTTTCATTTAAATCGTTACAGACTGCCTTCGTAATACGAGTACGATTTAAAAAGTAAGCTCCATATTGCTGCTTTAGTAGTTAGTTTACATTTTACAAATTATGTGAAATAGTGTACTCGGAATGATGCGTCTGCCACAATGCAGCAGAGACGACGTCGACATCGATAAAAATAGAAAGCCCAAAAACTGTGAGATACGTTCGAATTTAGTAGCGACAAGTGGGCGGCAGGCAGCGGTTTGTGAGTGGGTGGTAGTGGTGGCGGTGTTGGTGGTGGGGTGTGCTCTATGGCTCTGTTTGGGTGCAGCTATTGGATGAGTGGGTGGATGAATGGTTGTGATGGTTTTGGCTGTCTGGGTGGGTGGATTCTATTCGGATTGCTTGGGTGGATGGTTTTGGCTGTTGCATGCCTTTTTAGTTTATTTAAGGTGCCAACGCCAAATTGCGAGAGTTTGTGTATACATACGTTAGATATAGCGATATATATATAGCTATTGCATGTGTATCTATAAGATACGTAATATATAAATAGTAAAAAACCTCAACGCAAACACTTACTAAGAAAAGGGAAAGCTTTTGAGATGAATTTTGTGCATCTTCTTCTATTAAAAGCAATAATGTGTATCTAATTTTTGAACACATGCAAAATCGTTTGTCTATTTCTGAGACTAGTCTAGCTTTTATACTGATCATCTGGCATCTGTTTGCCTGCCTTCGTGTCAATGCACCAACAAAAAAAGTGCAAAAAACAGCCAAATAAAAAACCGCATTAAAAATGTTTTTTTTGTTTACGAAATAAAAGGTCTGGGCCTATTTGTTGATAATTAAACGTAGTCGTTGTCAGTTATTGACTCAGCTGCTGCAACAAAAATAACATTAAATTCATCTTCACATCATTATTACATGGAAAAATTTCTTGCAATTTTGGTGCTTTATTGCCGTGCAATTGGCAACAAAACTTAAAACAATAAACAAATAATTTAAAAAGACAAAGCGAATAGCAATAAATGCAAAAATAATGACGACAAAGAGCAAATAAAGATGAGCCACAGCTAACCGAAAAAGTGAATCTTTTTATGGGAATCCGAAGTTTTTACACTCTTATTAAATTCTTAAAAAAACAAAAAACCAGTAATTCCTCTAACGAATTTTTTCATATTACGAATTCTTTTCAAGTACAAAATTCTGCTGCTGCGAACTCGCTAAAGGTAAATCTAATTTTCTACTTTAAACAATATTTAATTAAATTTAAGTTTGTGCATATGTAGGTAATATAAATATGATCAGTAGGGTACAAAAATCGATCTAGACATGTCCGTCTGTCTGTACGAATTTGAACTCCTTGTATTTTTATTTTTAGTATTTAAATTTGTAACGAAGTCTAACTGAAACAACCCAGGATTTTGTTGTATCAAATTTTAACCTTGAGGAACATAAAATTATATTGTTACAGATTTTCAAGGAATTGTATGTTGTTTTTGAGTAACTTTTTTCTCTCTATGTTCACAAATATTTTTATTGTTATGGTAATCAATATTGTAGCATAATGTTAACATTTTGTAGCGCCATCTGTTGGCAGCAGTCTGTGATAAGAGACAACTACAATGACAAAATGGCAGCCAAAGGCGAACGGACCTTGCGGCCTTCCACACACATACACTCACACATGCACATACATATGCACTTGTAAGGCTTAGATAATTTGCACAGCTGCAGCAAGAGAGAAGACAACGACAGCGAGAGCGGCATAAGAAGCTGCAGAGAGCCAGACAAACGATTGATAGCGTGCAGAGTGTTTTGTGTTGTTGTTGTTGCTGTTGTTGTTGGGCAGGTGTGGTGTAACCTTTGAGCAAAGGTAAAGTGACGAGAAACGAGTTTCATGTGCCATGTGTGTACATATGTTTGTGTGTTTGTATGTACAAATGTATATGCTCCATCTCCATGTGCGTTGCGTGTTGTGCAAGAAATGCAGCGACGCCGACGCCGGCAGCAAAGGGCAAGCCAAGACTGAGGCCTGTTTCAAGCAGGGAGCATTGCGTTTGTGTAACCTGATCTTTACACACACACACACATACACACAGTTACACACAACAGTTCAAACAATAAGCCAGAACAAAGCACTTCAAGCTAAGTACAAACATAGATACAATACACATGCATTGGCTTGTACTTATGCACGTTTGTATGTGTGTATCTATGTACATAGGTATTTCAAACAAGATCTCAAAGTGCTGCTACTCTACTACTAATCAACAAAACTGCGCAGCACAAAAAGAGGCAGCAGCAGCAGCAACAATAAGTACATAGACAGTAATAGTACATAGCATTTGAAAATTTTTTTGTAAATTATTATTTATTTGCATGTATATACAAGGTACATACTTACATACATATGTATGCATGTTCATCTGTTTTTGCAAGGTCTCTCATAGCGAGTGAAAACAACACCAAAGCAACAAAACAATGACAACAACAACATAACTATCAGAGCTCGCTTCAACGAACGTCTCGTCTCGTCTCTGAATAGCATTTTCACCTAAAAAATAACAACAACAACAACAAAAATACCAAACGCGTTGGCAATTCATATGAAATTCAACACAGTTGAGCCCCAAGAGGAAGACGAAACTCAACACGCAAAATACAATAAAAACAAAATTAAGCCCAACAACAAAAAATCCACAACAATACACGCGCCGCTAGTTTTGATGACGTCGTCAAAACGGCCAGGCCAACGTCGCTGCTGCGCTCTGCTAACGCTGACGCTGGCGTTGACGTTGCCTACTGCTCTGTCGTCACGGTCAATACGCCAACAATATGCTGTTGTTGCTGCTGCTGCGCTGCTTAGCGAATTCTTCTTTCATGGCTTTGTTTTTTTTTTCTAAGCTATTAGCAAACCTATTTTTTAACTGTTTATACACTGTAAACAAAAGTGTAAGGAGTAGCTTAAATTTATACAGAAAAATTTTGTTGTAGCTTAATATCAAACTATTTCGGAGACAAAATTGTAAATCGTCAGATCTGTCTTTCTTACAGTCCCGGATGCTGTTTACTTAAAAATATAAGGAGCATAGGTTCATGGAAATTTTTTGTGTATTGGTTCAACTTTGTACCTAATAAAAGTTTTGTCAGGCTAAATTCTAAGTTTAACTGCTGGAGTTAGGGCAAAGTTATACTATCTCTTTGTAAATCCTTTGAAGAAAAGAGGCATCAGATGATCTTCGACGTAGAATATTGTATCTTTAAAGCAATTTAAAATGAAACAAAATCTCTAACACTAGAAGTTATTTAAAGAGTATTTTATAGTCGAGATGTCGCAATATACAATAATAAAATGCCTAGGTAATATTAAATAATGACAACAATTTTTAAATAGCTTAAATTGTTCTATAAATAGATACAATAGCTTCATTTTGTACCAAGTGTACAAAGTTTAAGACTGTTTACTATATTTTCTTTTCAATAGTAAAAAAAAAACAAGAAAAAAAAAAGTACACGTGTTTTATATTAAATAATATTTTAAGCTTTGTTGATAATAAAGTGAGATCAAGTGATTTAGAGGTCAGCTCTCAATTTTTTATTTGTTTAAATTTTATAAAGGTGTCCATTGATGAATGACAAATGATTTGCATGAAACAACACAAAAATCATTTTTTCCTTAGCTATATTGTTAAATTTGTAACTGATTTTAGAAATCTTTTCAAGTTTCGTTTTAAAATTGATCGTGAGAAGAAAAATTCCATGATCAACGAAGAGGCCACCACTGCTGCTCGTGATTTTAGCAAAGATCAGCCAAAATCTTTGGTGAAATTAATGGAAATGCAGTTGCAAATGCAGAGAACGTTTCAAGGATGTTATTAAAGAGGCCAAAATCGTATTTAGCCAGAATATCGCAAAGAAGGAAGCTGATGTTCGTTGTACGATAATGCGCCAGCTCATCGATGGACATCTTGTAATCGGTTTTCTTACTAAAAATCTCATTCTAACCATTAACACCATCTGACTTTAAACTTTTCGTTAAAACGCATTTAACGTTAAAAGAAAGGTGTCATGAGTAAAAAAGACAAAGCAATTCATGGATCAATTCAAACTAAAGTTTAAGGAATAATTAAAATATTTTAATTGTTCCTATTATGTTCCAAGAAAATTTTTTTAAATTTTTCAGCTGTTCTTGGCCAATACATAAAAAAGCGAGGTTTTATATTTATTAAGGTAAAAGCAAGATACAAAAGTTAAAAAATAGTTTATAAATATATCGAACTATAAATACCAAAGCCAAACTATTTTAAATTTTAGATAAAATAGAGAGTTAACAACAACAATTTATTACCAATTCTTTAAAATTGAATACTTAAAAACCTTGCCAGCAACAGTGACCTGTCGCAAAAAGTTGATTCAAATTAATTTTCACAAAATTCTGCTAAAAATTAGAACCAAAACAACATAGTAGGCCTCATGCAGCCATATGATATGCCTACATCAAAAAGGGTTGTCTAAAGTGTATAATATATCTATGAAAAATCTGTTACGTCATGGTGGTGGCTAGTGTTGTTGCTCAAGTTAATGATATGATGATGCTCTACCTACTACCACTGCATATTGGGGTGGTGACTTTGTGTGCGTGTGTGTGTTGTGTGTGCACTCCACTTTCTTAAAGAGCAAGACAACTCTCTCCAACTCCACCTCCATCGCTTAAACATCTACTGTTACTTCATATTGTAACTGCTCTCAACTAACTGTTTTGGTGGTGGTGTATTTGGTAGCATTGAAGTTTGTTGTAGGTGGGCTGGTGTTGTTGGTGGTGTGAAGAGCTTTTTATTACAACAAAAAGGCTTTAGTTTAGGCTTGGCTAGACTTGGGCTTGGACTCACTTGTTGTTTTGCTCGGTTTTTGTATGTGCTTGGTTGAATATACATAGTATGTATGTAAATACATATGTATCTACGCCGGTGGTGGCGCTGCCTTTGGTGGTTGCTTTTAATATTTGGGACGACTGATAGCAGCCAACACACACACACGCATAGTGGTTGCCATGTGCTGCAATGCGGGGGTGTAGCGCGGTTGTTGTTGTTACTCTATTCAGTCGTCTCTATGGCTTCGCTGCGGGTTAACAAACACCACAGCAACAACAGCAACCAGAGGCGACATTTGGGTGGTCGTAGAACTTTTAGCAAACAAAGAGAAGCTCGCGTCAGCCAACATCAACAACAAGAACAAGAAAGAGCACAACAACGACAACGAAAAAAAAGCGCAAGAGCTATGCCGATAAGCGCAGCCTGCCAACAACAAACGATGGCAACAACCACAATTTGATTGCAGTCAAGAACAAAGAGCAGCAGCAGCAGCAGCATCAGCATCAACGCCTCAAAAAAACAACAAAATAATAACAAGATGTTGCGGACTAGCGCATGGCCGACTAAAATATACACTTACTATGCATACAAAGCTCGCACGGTCACACTAAAACGGCCGTACTGCTTGTAAGTAACAAAACAACAACATTGAAGAAGCTCACACACACAGACCAGCTTGAGAACTCACTAGCTACCTTTTTTTTTTTGACGCTCAACATAAACATAAAAAGTTGTCGCACATAAACTTAATATACTCCTTCGCTATAGGCTACAGGGTATAAAAAATCCCAACAACGGCTATTTTAAAACTTTCAAGTGGAAAGAAACAAAAGTTGCGGCATAAGCAGTGACGCCATTGCCGTGATTCGACTTGTTGTTGTTGTTGCAGTAAAGTGGCAAGCGGCGCAAAGAACATGCAACACAGATACAGATACAAACACACACACACGCGCACACAAACACACTCGCAGTGATTTCTCTGAAACAGAGACTGAGCAAAATTCTTATCAGTCAAGTTTTCTGCATGACGCTAGGGAAAGGCCAGACCGTCCAGACAAGACCACTGAACAGAGACAGAGTTCCAACAGCGGAACAGGTCCGCGACAGGCAAAAGGCAGACAAAGCTGACTAAACCAGACATTAAAACAACAACAACAACAACAACTGCAACAATGTATACACATACAAAGAAAGATATGCAATATATGTACATACATATGCATGCATGTAAGTATAATACATATACGTATTATATAGACAAAAGACTGGCCCAAGTCTTGGTCATTTAATTAGAAAACAATTAGAAAAAGTATTTGTGCGCAACTTTAGACTGACTTCAAGCCGTTTCAATCGAGCTGGCAAACACTGGCTGGCTTATAAGCGAAAATTTAGTACCGAAAACTTATTATTAAGTTTTAACTTGTTCTTATAGAATTCTCTTTGTGGCACAGCTCTTATCACAGTTCCAAAAAAAATGTATCTTGCCAAACGAAGTTACTCTAACCTCAGTAGGCTATTGAGAAACAGAGATCACTCATGCCGAACGAAGTTAACACTGTACTAGATGCTTAACCTATTCGTGTTGCTTAATGCCACTGAAGCATGGTTGATGACCGTGTCTGAAGCAAATAGACTTGCAAGAAAAGTGCTCCGTAAGATCTTTGGCCCTTAACGCGTTGGAACGACGAACTGTTGCAGCTACAGTTTGGTCTTGTTGTTCGCAGTACTGTAAAAGCTCCAACGAATAAGGTTTTCAATGTGATGGGATAGACCGTGCTGACTAGCTCCGTGCGCGAAGCAGAGACGACTGGACGAATGACAAATGTCAGGCCGTTACAAAATAACGAGTTATTCAAAAAGAAAAACCGTGCTTCCAAAAAGTCTTCTGTAGCATTGCGCATAAGATGCCTGACAAAAGAAACAATTGTCTCAGATTCAAATACGTATTTTCGAAAACTCACATTGGAAAACTATCTTTTAAAGATGTGGACGGATAGGTTCATACCGTTTTCCACATTTTCTTCACATCCCATTTTTCCGATTTCCAAGCAATGCAGAATCCTACAAAGCAAAAGATGGTACGTTGGAAAAATTCAATTTTTTTCCGGACAACGCACCACCCTAACCGTGTAAAAGATACAACGACACATCTTCCATATCGAAAACTGCCAACTAAGTACAGTTGCATGCACCACAATCAATATCAAAGCAAAGTTAACAAACAAAAGAAAACTGCAATAAGTTAGTCAAACCAATGAATGCATAACACACAAAATCAACAAAATAAACAGAATAAATATGAATTAATCAAATAAACCGATTGACCAGTTACGCTCACTGCCAAGTTCAGTTGCTTGTTGCAGAGAGCCAGCGTACAACGAGTCCTGGCGGCATCTTTGATCCAAACAAACAAAAAGGAAATAAAGAAACAAGCAGTTCTCTTTTGCTTGCTCTTTCCATATGCTCTAACTGTAACCTGCAGCGGCAGCACAGCATCAAAAAATATGCGCAAACAACAACAACAGTAGCAGCCGTGCAATAGGCAGCCAATGTGAGCGAGCGCAGCAGAGCGCGCAGTGTGGTGAGAAACTGGGAATTTGTTTGTATATTTTTTTTTGTTTGTTTGTATCGTTGCACCGGCAACGGCGGCGCGCCTGAGCCTGAGCAGAATGCAGCAAAGTGCAACAACTAGTTGAGTGACGACGCTAACGTCGACGTCGCTTTTGCATGTACTGTTGTTGTTGTTGCTTCTTTTCTTTAGAGGTGGGAAAAAATATTGACGCGCTTGTTGTAGTTTGCTTTTCTTTGCTGTTACGCTGAACGCGCATACACTCCGCGTTACTTGACTAGAACACATTTTGTACGTTTTTGATGAAATAAAATATTAATAATAAAACATGTAAGTCTTATTTAAGTTGCCCCAATAATGGAATTCAATTTATTTATAAATTTTTAAAAAAAAAAAAGAGGATCGCTTTAGGGTCGGTTCGACTATACCTTGCATTTTACAATTTGTTTTATTTGTATATGATTTATACACTTATAAGTAAGCTTAAGTTTAATACATTTTGCATGACAGCAAATTTGACCAAAATCTCGCCTTATGTTTTCAACCATAGCAAAATCAGTTAAAACTTGCGAATTTTTTGCTCAGGGTTATACAATTTTTGCATTAATGTTAACATTCGTATTGGAAAATACTTGTGGACTATATACAAAATTAATTTTTTTTGCAGAAAAAGGCCTTGGGGGACAACCTTGACTGCAACGAATTGTTATACCCTGTACCAAATGGTATATTAAGTTTGTATGTAATGTATAGAAGGACTCATCGGAGACCCCAAAATGTTACCTACAGTATGATCAGGGTGACTTTAACCGATGTTCGTCTGTCTGTCTGTCCGTCCGTATGAACGCCTAGATCTCAGAGATGGTAAGAGATAGAGCAACCGAACTTTCAGATTAGAGATTTACTTTTTGATATCGGGATTATATTATATAGGGGTGTTTCAGAAGACCTCGAAAAAAAACCAAAAGTTTTACATGGATATTTTGTTCTATTTAAAAAGTTTTGGTAACCGAAATTGGTACTCGGAAGTTTTTTTATAGTTTCCAAGCAATGTACCAAATATGAACAAAATCGGTTGACTGTATCACGTGTTTTGTATAAAATTGCTTGTGTTTCGTTTGTTTATGAAGATAGCGTAACCAAATTTAGAAATCAAATGTTTTTTAAAGCTTTTAAGCAATACACCGGATTTAATTGCATTGTGGTGGTAGCACAGGGTATTCCAAATCCATCTTTTTTATTGCAAAAATTGATTTATATTCATTTTTAACACCAAACTGTACTATTTTTAGTTACAATGCGTTGACTTCATTATTAATATAATTAAGTAGCGGTAAAGCGAACAGCGAAATAATGTAAGAAATAAATACTAAGAATAAAAAGAACAATCGATGCAATCCGGGCTTACTAAGAAACGTTAAGTAGAAGCGGAAACATTGAGAACAGAACCTACCAGCCCAATCGATGCATCAAAGTCTGAAAGGGTTAAGCTGCTATGGCAAAATAATTTTAGCTGGTACGCCATTTGTAATCTAATAATGCGAGAAATTTTTTCAAAAATTATTTCAAAGCATTGCATTTCCAAATTATGAACTTTTAAGTCCAAACAAAGGCAGTTGTCCTATTCGTGTGGCACGAAGTGTATGAAAAATGACACAAAATAATTTAAAAACTTTTCTTTATTTGTGCAAACGAGAGAGCTTATGTATGTTTATGTGAGCATGCTTTTTTTTTTGCCGGTTTGGATTTTGCTGTCGTTTTGTATGTACATACTATGTATGTATATATGCCGCTGTACATACGTCTTTATTTATTTTTTTGCATTATTATGTGAATTTTTTGCGCTGTTTTTTTTTTTAAAGAAGAAAACAAATTGATTATGAAATCGCTGCGTGTGTGCATGTATGTATTTGTAAATATATATATATATATATATACATATATGCATGTACTGGACTATGTGTCTATGAGCAGCTTGCTTAACCCTTTGACATGACGCAAAAAGCTGGAATATGAAATTGCTCGACTTTTGGAGGTTATATCAATAAAAACGACAGCCATAGCGGCAAACAACAAGAGCAATAATAATAATACGCACAATGTCAACTTAGTAACAGTATTAAGGCATACACACACTCACACACACAGATACACACACACACACCTAACAAAGAGGCAGACCCAACCGCACGATAACATAAACGATAATCAACAGCGTTTAACTAAACAAAGCTCTAAAACTAACACACATAACATGTGTGTGCGAAAAAATTTGCTGCTCAGCTACGAAGTTCGTATACACTTTACGTATTTGTATATACATATGTACTTATCTCTAACAGATAACCCAGCTTTTTCCAAGTATGTAATGTGAAATCCAAACACAAATATCTCGATAAAAATTTTATGAAAAAAAATAAATAAATGAAAACTGATATTTTTCTTAATATAAGAAAACAATGCATTTTTTTATTTAGAATTTAAATTTTTGCACGTTACTCAAATTGCGTTTATTTCTCGCAAATATTATTTTAGCGCTACCCTTAAATGTTTATTTATTTTAAAATTTTATTAGAATCGTTTTGTTTAGCATATGCCTTTTATTGTTTTTGTTGCAAATTCGTAATATTGCATGAAAAAATTATCAGAGAAATATAAACAAACAAATTTTTCGTCTATATAAATTTGATACATAAAAGTTTTATTATAAACACTAACTTAAAAAAGTAGACCTCTTTGCGCTTAGACTTATTTAAGTATGCTATACGCAATTTAATTGACTTTCAATTCGAATATACATATTTCCATGATGCCAGAATTAGAAGGTAACGCAGATTCATTATTCTTGTCTATCTGAAGAAGAGAGCGCAGCTCTGTATGGTAGCTATTTAAAATAGTTGAACAATTTTGATAAAACTTCACACAAATGTGAAGACATGATATACATAAAAACATGCCAGAAATTCTTTATATTTTCATGGCCAAATTTATGACAGTTGTATTTTTTTTTTAAGACAAAACATTTGTGTGAAGTTTTATCAAAATGAGACCAATAATTTCTAAAAGATTTTACTTTGAAGAAAATAATCCAAATATACTCCTGGAGAAGATATGGAAATAGAGATACTAGAAATATCAGCATAAGCATCTTGGCGTGACCTTACATTTGTAAGTCTTTTGACACTCATCAAAAGGGCCTTTATAATTTCGAAATTTAAATGGTGTGCCAGAAATCTTGCACAGATTTTGTCTTGGATTTAAATAAAAATCTATTACTTTCATAAAAGATTTCCAAATTTGGAAACTTGAATTTGCTTTAAGAAAAAAAAAGACTATTATCAATAAAATTAATTATTTTACAAGCTAAATTTGGCACAATGACGTTTAAGTTTTAACAGCGACTACCAAATATTCCCCAGCACAAACGCGAGTCTAAACTTATAATACTCACTATAGATGAAGAGTATAAAAAAAGTTGAAGAAACATTTTTGTTTTTCCATACGGTTTATATGTATGTGAGAAACAAGATAAATATTCCAACTAGCAATTTAGAAGGTTAATTTTATTTATTTTCTAGGTTAGAACGCACAAACATAAGAAATCTTGAACCACCCACGTGGGAGCCCCCCTCACTAAACTAAGGCAAAGATATTCCAAACAGGGAACTATAACTAGTTGACAAGTTGACTATTGTGATAATCATCATAATGTGAGCAATAGAAATTCCACGCAAATTGTTGCATCATAATATACACACAATGGGGAACATTTTTTCCGTATATATTTTGTTATTAGTCAACACTATAAAAGTGCAAAATATGTACATAAGTATAAGGTGTAACTTATGGATGGCATTTGTAGCATGTTTGTAGCATGTTCTACATTTTTACTTGCATTATGCGTTCACAATAATAAGCAATTACGTCATGATGATCTAAGTGCCGAACCTAAAGCAAACGCAATCATCAATAGCACATAGAGGTGGGCCGAGAGACAGAGAGAAAGCGTATAATATGCTAAGTGAGAGCTAAATTAAAGGTTAACAACAGGTAGCAAATATAAAAACAATTAAAGATCAATAAGAAAATGGGGAAATGTTTAAATTCTAGCAAAAGTCAGGGCTGAGAATTAGGTCTGCAGCCATTTACTGCCATTTTTGCAGTACGAAGCGAAAACTGCAACACAGCAACACTTTTCCAAAAAATGCCATCAAGTGTTTAAAATTTTCAAAGTTGTTAATTTTCATTAAAATTTTTAAACATAGAGAAAGCAATAGGTTTTGTATGGCATAATTTTAAAAAATTAGAATCTTTTTGGAGAACAACTGAGTAAGCCGAAATTGATTAAGATTGTTTAAAAAAAGAAGGAATTTTGTACCAAAATTTGTATTGCATAGTTATAGGACTCCGATTTACTCCTATTTTTAAAATTTGAACCGAAGCTTGGGCTTTCAAACCCAAAAAATGGAAAAAGTCAAGTATACTAAATTAAAATAGATTACTCGATATTAAATGTGAGAAGAGCGCAGACAATTGTGGCAAAAGGTAGGGCATATAAAGGTGGCCTAAAAACTTAAAGACTGCTTGATTCTCAGCTTCGATTCTCAGTTAAGATAAATTCTTTTTTTTTACCTCTTTTTTTTGTATTTAGAATTTATTTAAGAATATTAAATAAGAATAAACAGAAGAAGCTAGTACTTTCCTGAAGGGCGTTCTACAATCGCTCCCAAGTTTTAAGTTTTAATCGTTTAGCAATTTAAAATTTTTTACACAAATTTCTTTAAAAAGTATCTTTATATTGAATTTGAGCCCCAAAACAATTGTTCAATATTTTTTAGAATTTTCATCTTGAAATCGACGCGTTTTCTTTGAGATTAAGACAAAATCGTATAGAGATTTGAGACACACCCAAGCAAGCAAAAAAGTTGATAGGAACGTCTTTCCCTAGAGGGAACTTTTAATCCTAAGCAATTTTGATTTTTCAAAACAAATTTTGATTAAAAGTATGTTTAAATCGAATTTTAGCAACAAAGTAATTCTTCTATATTTTTTGAGTAATGTAAATCTTGAAATCGGCGCATTTTCTTTGAGATTAAGACACAATTGTATAGAGATTGCAAACATACCCAAGCAAGTAAAAAAGTTGAAAGTAACTTCTCTCCGTAGGGGGTTCCACAATCGCTCCCAGATTTGGGAGCATACAAGCAAGCAAAAAACTTGAAAGGAACTTATTTTCTTAGGGGGTTCCACAATCACTCCCAAGCTTTAACATTTAATCGTTTAGCAATTTACATTTTTTTTAAACAAATTTCTTTAAAACGTATCTTTTAATCGAATTTGAGCCCCAAAACAATTCTTCAATATTTTTTAGAATTTTCATCTTGAAATCGACGCGTTTTCTTCGAGACTAAGACAAAATCGCATAGAGATTTGAGACACACCCAAGCAAGCAAAAAGTTGAATGGAACGTCTTTCCTTAGGGGATCCCTCTCCAGTTTTAACTTTTTATTAATCGTTTAGCAATTTAAAATTTTTTCAACAAATTTCTTTAAAAAGTATCTTTTAATCGAATTTGAGCCCCAAAGCAATTTTTCAATATTTTTTTTAGAATTCTTATCTTGAAATCGACTCGTTTTCTTTGAGATTAAAACAAAATCGTAGCAGAAAGTTTAATACTGCAACTTGGGTTACTTACTTTTCGCGATGCAACAAGCAAATTCTATCCTTGGCCACTTTTAATTTCTTGGCTATGATCTTCTTAAGGTTCTCAACACTGATGTGTAGCTCAACGCTGACGCTAAAGTTGCCACCAGTTGTGGTGCTTATATTGAGGTTAATCATGTTGTTGTTGGAAGCTGCCGCTGCTGCTGCTGCGGCCGGTGTTGCTGTGCTTGTTGTTGCTGCGGCTGTGTTGGTGTTGTTGCTGTTGCTGCCACTGCTATTGTTGTTAACTGCAAGCAGTGCACTTGTTGTGGCCGCTGCCATGACTGCAGAATTGGATAAACGTTGCAAGGCCAAGGCGTTGTTGTTGTTGTTCATGTGGTTGCCGGGCTTTGTGGCATTACAGTTGTTGCTACTGTGGCTCTTGTTGTTACTGTTGCTGCTGCTGCTGCCACAGGCAACTGTGTTGTTGCCACACCCAAGACCTACACTGGCGCTGTTTGTTGTTGTTGCCGGTTGCATGGTTGCCTCATTTTGACTGCCACTGCTGTTGCTGCTTGCAGCATTGTTGGTGTTGCTGCTGCTGCTGCCCGCGGCGGCGTTTGCCGAGTTCGTTGTCGATTTGTCCATCATGACGGACGCGCGCTCTCTCTCTCTTCTTGCTCTTGCGCTCTCTTAAATATTCTTTATGCTTTAGGCCGCTTTTATAGCCCAATAACACACAAAAAATATATACTTATAAATCTTGTATATATATTTATAACAAAAAAAATAGTTAGCACACACAAAAAAAAACAACTGCACAATTGTTGTAGTGTAGAAAATATGCGTTAAAAATCGCGTAACGGCACACACACGCGGCGGCGAGGCGACTGCAACTGCGCTGCTGGCGTTGGCTTCAGTGTTAGTTTCAAATCGATTTTGTATACACACCACACCTTACGAACACACGCACAACACGTAACACACGCACACACTATGACTTATGTGTGTATGTGCGAGTCTCTCGTGGGCAGAAGAAGCGACAAGCGACCGAAGACGACAACAACAACAACAAAAACAACGATGACGACGACGACGAAATCCGTTGCTTGCTGCTGGCAGCTATGCTGTCTGACGTTGACTGCGGCGGCGTCAGCGACAGCTATCTGCTTAAAACTTTTTGGTCTATTGCTACGCGACGACGACGTCGACGGCGACTGCGCTGTTGGCGTTGCCTTTCCTATATACGTAGCTCCAACATGCAACACGCACACACTGATAAACAATGTTACGCTTACGACGCGTGGTAGGCTCTTTCTTTTTTTTTTGCTTTGCCTCTTTTTTTTCTGCGCCTTGTTTTTGACGTTTCTCTTCCTTTATTTTTCTCGCCTGACTGTTGCTATGTAGTACGATCGTAGCACGTTGTTGAAAAATTTTTTGTTTGTTATACCGCTTCACAAAAACTTACACACACACATATATAGACACTCACACAGTATTGTGGCAAATGGTTTCACGTTACAGAGGCACATAAATACATAAAATGTGTGTATGTTGCAAGCGGCTGTTGTTAGATGTTGATCTGCTTCTGCTTTGAACACACACACACACTCCCCACACACACTTAACTTAAGAGTAGCAAGTTAAGCGGCGGCAAAAAAAAAAATCCAACAGACGAAACAGACCAGCGACGTTCGAACAGAGAGAATTTTCAGCCACTGTTGTAACTTTTAACAGGGACCAGGGACCAGCACTTTACTGTTAAACCCTCTAACAGGGGCCAGCACTTTACCGTCGCATGCTATTTAACAGAGCAGCGCTCTCGCGCAAACAATTGCGCTCTTAGGCCTGAGTGTGACCAGCTATTGCCAGCAAAAATTCATAGTACCAAAATTTTTGCCGGTTTTGGCCAGTAAAATTATTTACCTTGCTTTTCGTCTTATAAAATTCGCATGAACAATCTAATTTATTAAATTTTGTTTTTATTTCTGATAATATTATATTAATAATATTAAATACTACTAATTAATGCTCTTAATCCACAATGTAGTTAAACAATAAACTACAATAAAAATATAAATTATTAAAAAAGCAAGATTGCAAATATGTGAATTTTAACGGTTTTTTCTATTTAGGCCAATTTCCATTTAAAGGCCTATACGCAGCACGAAATATATTCACATATTTTTTGGAGCTTTATATAATGCCTGGAAAAAATTGTTTCGAACTATGGATGT
This sequence comes from Chymomyza fuscimana, assembly GCA_949987675.1. NCBI lineage: Eukaryota > Metazoa > Arthropoda > Insecta > Diptera > Drosophilidae > Chymomyza > Chymomyza fuscimana. Next base: position 39,375,214 of record OX465090.1, read on the forward strand.
ATGTATTTCAAAATAAGGGAGTACTTACATTTACTTACTTACATTTTGATCATTTTTAATTGATTGAAGTCGAGTGCACGCCGACAAAAATAGTATTTAAAGTTTTTACTTATAGTTTTACAATAGTTAATTTTTGAAATCTAAAAAGGGATGGCAGCGCCATCTTTCTTATTGTATTGTTTTTATTTAAATTTGCGCTTTTTTTTAAACAATAACATTTTATAAAGTTTGGCTTAAAAGTGCTCAATGTGGGCAAGTCACAGTCGCAGGCAACATGCATATGGCTGATTTTATTCTTAACCCAATATATCTCTGTTTTGTTTCGTTTTGAATTTATATAAATAGTTTTACAACTAAAACATTTTTTATTTACAAATTTAAATAATATTTTGCCAAATTTATTCTCATAATAAAAATAAAAAAATACTAAAAAGGGAAATTGTAGCCAAAGGCCTTCAAAACCACAAACTAGTTTTAAGGCCCCTACGCAGACACGAAAACAGCCACCTAGCAAAAAGACAGACTTATTTTGGTCACGAAAGGAACAGTGTGTCTCTAGTAACAAAATGTGCATTTTATCGGAATTATTATCGATATTCAGCAGCTTTTTGTTTACAAATAGCTAATTTTTAAAAAGCGCGAAATAAAACATAAAAACATGAATTATCGTCAAAGTTTATTTCTTACGCTATTTTGTGTAAACAATGCTTTAATAATGACATGCATTGCAATTGAATTGTTGGATGAGGAAAAAAAAGACGAGAGGAGGCAATACACAGGAAAAGGCGGAGTGTTTGGGTGACTCCATATTTAATGCGCAGAGCTGAGTGTGGACGAATTGCATAAACGTATTTTAACGCACATTAATGTTACAATTGAATTATTTTATTATTATAGCTATGACGCCCTATGCTCAAATAGGAGATAAAGGAAATCATATATATATATTTTCTCATCCTTTCCTACGATCCGCAACGATTTTGTCGACCAGCCATAAAATTCGTGTGCAAAATAAATAGCTGCACATAAATTTTGTTTATGGCGCCAAAACCGAACAGCTGTTTTTGCCGAGTGCGCCATCTATGGTATGTTACTGGCATTAAAAAACAAAAAAAAACGAGCAACACTGGTCTAAATACCACCTGCAAGAACAGTTTGTGACCAAACGTTTGTGAGCGCTTTTTTTATATGAAGTTTTGTTTATTTTTCGTGTCTGCGTAGGGGCCTTTAAAGAAGATGAAAATATATTTTTTTTTAACAAAGTTGCCCAAATCTTAATTTCAAAGAATGAAGTATGAAAATATTTAAGTATAACAAACATTTTCAACGTAATACATACTAACTCTGCGATTCGAAAAAATAAAAACTTTTTATATTTTTATACAATTCTATTAACGATTTCAACTTGAAATTTTCAAGAGCTATTTTTTAGCTTTGCCTCGTTTTATATTTAAGCAATTAAAAAATGCGCGTTTCAACTACTTGTACGCCAATGTGATCACTCGTATGCGCCAGGAAACCCATTTTACTCATACCGAATTGTTATCGATTTTAACGATTTATCATAAATTTGCGCTAGAAAATGGTAAGAAGGCCAAACATATGACCTTGAAGCAGATGGTAATTTTTCTAGATGTTATGTGTGAATTACGTGATCCTAAGTTCAATACTGCTATAGTCTCGCATATGAAATACCTAGATCCGGACTATACAGATCCCACGTTTCAAGCTGACCAACATTGCAGTACAGTTGCTTTCGTTCGATTTATGGCCATCATATTTTCTAAAGATGTCGAAATACAGATGAGATTTGTCTTCAGCGTAAGTTTTTTTTTATAGAATATATTTTATTATAACAAATGCTTTAAATAATGCTAGATCTATGATACTTTGGATCGCGGATTTTTGGATCGCGAGCAAGTCTCGCAGTACGTAGACAGTTTTTTTACTTGCGAAGACGATGATGAACGCCAGGAGTTAAATGAGGTATAATTTTAGCTTATATATGTGTGTAGACGTATATAACACACATATTTTAATTTTTAATTTCAGGATATGATAGATTTGTTATTTTCCAAGTTTAATAAGGGCAAGGATATGGTAATATCTCTAGAAGACTATTGCCAAACAGTGCGCACTCAGCCCTTATTAATGGAATTTCTTGGTAGAGTGATACCCGCGCAAAGTACCCTGAATGTAGCTGCTTTGTGCTGCAACGTTCTAACCTGGTTCGCTAAAACTGGCAATCCGCTTAAAGCTGACGAATAGACTGGCTTGGGCTTGGATTAGCAAATGTATTGAGTACTGGGGCTTCAATATATAATTAAAAAAAAAAAATGTTTTGCGTTGAAAGTATAAAACAAACAAAAATCTGTTAAGCCGTTAAATTTGTAAAAATAAATAAGTTAAACAATTGTATTTATGTTTCACTAATGACATTCTAGTGGGAAAGAGGATTTGATTATTGTGACAGAACATATTTGGGTGACCCCATATTTAATGCGCAGAGCTGAGTGTGGACGAATTGAATAGACGTATTTTAACGCACATTAATGTTGCAATTGAATTATTTTATTATTATAGCTATTTTCTCATCCTTTCCCAACGATCCACAACGATTTTGTTGACCAGCCATAAAATTCGTGTGCAAAATAAATAGCTGCACATAAGTTTTGTTTATGGCGTCAAAACCGAACAGCTGTTTTTGCTGAGTGCGCCATCTATGGTTTACTACTGGCATTAAAAAACAAAAAAAACGACAACACTTGTCTAAATACCACCAGCAAGAAGAGTTTGTGACCAAAAGTTTGTGAGCGTTTTTTTTATATGAAGTTTTGTTTATTTTTCGTGTCTGCGTAGGCGCCTTAAATCCGGAACATCTTACTTTCATTCCACTCGTTTTGGTTTTGCATGTGCACGCAATTTCAATAGACTAATTTAACAATAAATATATTTAATGAAAATTAACCATAAAACGTTCAACTGATACAAAATTAATTTTAGTGACATTAAATGCTTTTATTTAAGTAAATTAAGCCAATTACTTTTCATTTCGACAGCTGCGAGCCAAACTTTTCATGACGATTCGAGTCTTGTCGGAATCGAAATCCAGAACAGCTTTCATTTCGATTACGACACTTTTACTTGGAATCGAAATGGGGAACATGCCTGAGTAATTCAAAAATTGCTGCTGTACAACACTGCTAAACGCGCTAAACTTTTACAACACACACAAGCAAACAGCTGATGAAGCAAAACAAACAAATGCAAGTTGGAGTGCGCATAAAATGTCGTGTTGTCTCCATGTTGCGTTTAAATACAATTGTGAAATTGCAAAAGCAGCAACAAGTTGACGCCCAATATAAAAATGTCCAAATTTGGAGCTGAGTTTGCACAAATCTGGCCAAGTCCTGATGCCGGCCTATTAACACCAAGTGATTTTGGTAAGCGCCTGCTGCTGGAATGTAAGCCGCTGGTGAAACCAAATGCACCTGTTGATGTGCCAGCATTTATGCGTAAATCAAGGGATTTCCCTGTGCCGGTGAGTACATATATGCAATTGGTTTACTTATCATGTAATAACATTGTGCTGTGCCTCAAAACCAGTTTCCCATTGATAGCTGTCGTGTAATGAGTCAGCCAAGGGCACGACATGAGCGCATCGCAGAGCAGATTGCTTCGGTCTATCCCATTCTGCACGAGCGCACCTTATCACTGTACTTGGAATTTTTGGAGCACAAGTCTCTTTGGGGTAAAACACAACAAACGCAACGTTGCTTCCTAATTTCGACTTATGGTGTAATTCATTTATAGGCAATGAAATTGAGAGCGATGTCTATGCAGAGATCTCGCTGCTTGACTTTGTACAGCGTCTGCTGGAAAAGCGCTGCGTTAGTTTTTTTGCACGCAACGATAAGTTTCTGCTGCTGAGTGGAGAACGTGGCGCTAGTGGATTTGAGCCCATTGGCAGCGAATCGGAGCAGGCGCCACTGCTGCTGCAGAACGTGCTCAGCTATGATGAGGTTAAACTATCGGCGCTGCTGTCTGTCTCTTCGCACTCGGAGTTTATTAACGATGGCGTGCGCAACAATTGCGGCTATGTGGAACTCAATAAGTCCAACATAGAGCCAGAAGGCATTATAATGGGCTTAATAATACCTTATGGAGTTTCAGGATATTGTCATAGCACGCACACAAAATACCAAGGCAAATGGTTATGGCCAGCATATAGATGTGCCTGCTCAAACGCGTGCCAGCGACTATCGTCGCATATGGAAGCGTTTTTACGAGTCACGCGATTATGTGCACGGTGAGGTGAACATTGACCAGCAGCGCTTTGGTGTATCGGGCAATAAACAGGATGTATTCGATAATCTGATAATGAAGCGACGTTATGCCATAAGCTTTGACATGTTGCTGCTAGAGAGCGAGGCGCGCGCGCTGGCTGCTAGCAAACCAGCCTATATACATGTTGTTGGCTTTGGTTTGGGCGTTTGGCGTGTAGCGCCGCAGCAGGAGCAAATCTTTTTGGAAACTTTTGAACAACGTATGCGCGTGCTGGCCAACAAATTGACACACATTTGTGCAGTACACTTTTCCTGGTTTACGCTAACCAAATGGGCTGGCATGCATGAGGGCGCCATCATAGAAAGTAAGACGCATCCACAGGGCGGTATACGTGTGCACATATCCAAGCGCAATCCGGCACAAAAACTTAACAGCTTGGAGCATAAAAATGTGCTGCTGTTTGTTTCATATGCCTGGGATGGCAATGCTTTGCCTGGCAATGAGTTTTGGATGGTATGTAAGCAGTAAGATATTTTCAAAACTCTTTTTACAGTAATATATTTTTTTTTGCTAACAGAAAATGCTCAAGTCGACGGGCGATTCATCTACAGCTTGCAGCACGCTGATCACCGAGCTGCATAATCCACACATCAATACGGTGTACTGTTCTGCCCAGAATTTGCATATTGCTTCGCCAAAACATGGCGTCTTGCATATAGCGGACTATGTCAAGAAAATACTACCTGAATAATTTGAAAAAATCAATTGGATTAGAATTAGGTGAAATTATCGATCTGTTACGTTACTTACATAAGCAGACGCTTTGTAAATATGTGTACCAGTTCCCAAATATGTAACTTTCAGTCACTTAGGTAGTGGCTGTACAATAGGGCTGTAATTTATTACAAGAGCAAAACAATTGTATTATGAAATAGTTAAATTGTACACCTTTTGGCCTAGTCACTTAATAGTGACAAACTGCAATTTTTGACTGTAAGTCTCTTTTGTAACTAATTCATTCACGAGAGCCAGCTTTCTATCTTTTGTAACTAATTAGAGCTTATGGAAATTGTCTTATAACTTTATTCAACTTGCTACAAAGCCAAAACTATACTGTAAGGCTAAAACTTTCATTATCTGAGAGTTAGTTATTATAACAATTCAAATTTTAAAAATATCCCGATATTATTATAGATATCTGCTTAGGAAATATGCGCACCAGCTGGTAAAGTTTCGTGTCTCTAGCTCTTATAGTCTCCGAGATCTAGGCGTTCATACGGACGGACATGGCTCAATCGCTACCCGAGGTTATGATAAGCATTTTGGTATAAAGGACTTGGGGTCTGCCACGCCTCCTTCTGTCCGTTACATACATTGCACAAATCTAGTATACCCTTTGTACCTATAGGTACAGGGTATAAAAAATCCCATTTGGGATATACCATTTGTGATATTTTTTTTTTATATGAAGTTTTGCGATTCCGCGCGAAATATTTCGTGCTGCGTATAGGCCTTAATGCAAAAGAACCAATAAAGAAGCGTATAACGAAAAAAGGAAGGAAGCCAAAACAAAAAAAGGCCCTCAAAAAGAAGATAGAAAGTATAAACGAAAATTTCTACAACAAAAGAAATGAAGAGTTCTACCAAGAAACCAAAAAACAGACAAACCAATATCAGCCAAGAACTGACACTATAAAAGCAAAAACCGGTGAGACACTAACCGAACGAGGAAAAATACTTAATAGATGGAAAGAGTATTTCGAGGAACTTTACAACATAAACGGTAGGGTAATAGAAGCGTCAACAGACGAGCTAAATTATGGCACCAACATACAAACAAACGAATCACTTAGAGACACCGGAACCGGAGCCAACATTTGACAAACTGAGCGAAACCATCGAAAAAATGAAAAATGACAAATCATCGGGAGAAGACAATATTACTTCAGAGCTACTCAAAAACCTAGATACAAGAGGAAAGGAAATGTTGCTCGAACTAATTTTAAAAGTCTGGAGCGATGAGACACTACCGGAAGCCTGGCTAATGGGAACAATAGTTCCAATTCACTAAATGGGCGACAAAAGCTTATGTGAGAACTATCGGGGAATTACGTTATTAAATGTATGCTACAAATTGTTCTTTCAAGCAGGCGTTTGATAGCATAAATCGTCAAAAGATTCCTTAAATATTTAACGACCTCGGTCTGACTATGGCAACGCTAAAAAATACGAGAGGCAAAGTGTCAATACAACAGGACTGCTCGGAAGATTTTATAATAAGCTCAAGGTGACAGTCTGTCCTCAAGTTTATGTAACCTCTACCCCTACACTGGGCAATAAAAAGTTACATGACAAGTGGTAACATATTAAGCCGTTCGGGACTAGTTATGATGACATAGCCATTCTGGCACGAAACAGACGATACTTGGAAGAACTCTTTAGCAACATAGAAACAGCAGCACGCCGAGTTGGACTTATCATCAACCAATCAAAGACAAAATACATGATAATGTCAAAGCAGCAAAACAGGCGAATACCAAGCGACATAATGATTGATGAATATTCTTTTGAAGGCGTGGACCAATTCATACAAGAACGCCTGATATCCGAATCCGAAGCATGGCCAATAACAACGTTGGATGAAGAACTGCTAAGAATTTTCGAAAGAAAGATCTTAAGAAAAATATTCGGAACAAAGCGCAATGAAAGAGGCGATTATAGGTAAAGATACAATGCCGAATTGCTACAGCTAGCACAAGGCGAAGACATTGTCAAATTTATAAAATCTCAAAGGCTAAGATGGATAGCTCACGTTCTTAGAATGAACAATACACGCGCGCAGTAACTGATACTAGAATATAAGCCAACTTGGACCAGAAAAAAGGGACGTCCGCGAAAAAGACTAATCGATTGTATAACAAATGACATTAGAACAATCGGTATAAGAAATTGGAAGGACCTTGCACAAGATCGAGACGAATGGAGGAAAATTGTAGAGAAAGCCAAAACCCACGCCGGGTTGTAGAGCTAAACGATGATGATGATTTATGTGTTACTTGGGAAAAAGGATCTTTTTTACTTTTAATACTGTCTAAAAGATATCTTTTTGAGTTTATTCCAAATTGATTAAGCATATAAAAGCATGATGCAACAATAAGTAGGTCACGCAATGCGCAGGTCCGTTATTCGTGTCTCTCTCAAAACAGAGCGGGCTCACTTTTTGTATGGTAGCTATGTGGAATAGTTGACCAATATTGATCAAACTACACACAAATATAAAGACTGATACTAAATTAAACTGACATAAATTTGGTTGCGATATTCAAAAAAAAAACCAAAAAGTTTAATCAAAATCGGTCCACTATTTCACATAGCTACCATACAAAAAGTAAGCCCGATCCGCCATGTTTTCTGCGCAGCCAAATTCGCGCACTTGTTTGCGCCACCTTGTAAGATTCTTTGCATCATGGTACACACATGTACAAAAATTGGCCATGAGCGAATAATTCGTTTTGACACGTTTGCCAACCATTTCGTTCGCGTTTCGTTGCGTGTGTTACGGTATATAAAAAAACAACAAAGTGCGGAAAAGGAATTGTATTATTATTTATCCTTAGTATCTATTTATAAAATTAAGGTCATTATGAAAATATGTTTTTAAATAAATTTATTGTCGATATAATCAAATATTTTAATTCTTATTGAAACATTTTGTGATAAAATTAAAAGAGAGGATATTTTGGCAATCGTAGCTTTTATGGATTTGCAGTTGGCTTAATGACATCATTGGATATGACGAAAAGGGAAGTTATTCCAGGCATGGAAGTTTTTAACGACGCAAGTCTGTTCCAAACATCGTGCACTCTCTGTGGGTGGGCATGGGTACCACACTGTACCAAGTACCTGTTTCAGGATTCCAGCGCTCTACTGTATTCGAAAGTGGACCACTATGACCGCCTACAGCATAGAGTAATCCCTTTAGCACTGCCACGCCCGCAAAACGCCTTGTTGTACTCGTTGGATGTGGTTGGGTCCAGATCATGCTCTTCAAATCCAAACTACACATGGTTTTTGCCCAACGACTTTCCTCAAGTCCCCCAACCAATAACAGCTTATTCTCCATAATAGCCGCACCATAATCATCAAGTTCAAATTCTAGTTTCTTTACAATCGTCCATTGCTTCTGAATAGGACAGTAGCTCTCAAAGACAAGATCATTGCCACTTTGACCAATTGCCATCAAACAATCATTGCTTGCCGTTGTCTTTCTCTTGGCAATCGATAACAGTAGCTCGGGCTTGGCATGACACTTATATGCGTCCAGTAGCAAATTCTGGCACTCACTGGCCATGCACACGCTCTCCACATGATCCTCAATAAAAGACAGCGTCAGTAGTGGCAGCCTCACCTTGGCCATCAGTTTTGGTATGTGCTGTTTGCGGGCGGGCTCATCATTGCGCACCCAAGAGATTAGACTCTGAAATACAATCTCCTCGGATGGTACTTGGAGATCATCACTAGACAGTAGCTTACCCAGCTGATCAGCATTTAATTGTAAGAACTCTTGACTCTGGCTTACATCCACAAAATGTTTTCTGCTATAGTCCACAGCTAGTTCCATCAAATTGGTGCAGTTGTGCTGCTCTGCAATGAAGCTTATGCCCAGACAGTTCGTTGAATCCAACTTGCGTGCCATAAAATTGCCACAGGCTGTGACTGCAGTGTCCACTTGCCATCTATGGGCGGTAGTAAGCAGCATTTCAACATTCTCGTCATGCACTTCAAGCTTTCCCGTGTAGCAGTAGTTGACCAGAATTTGTAGAATACCATTGTTCACATCGCCAAGAGTCACCTCATTGTCGTTGGCTTCACGCATTGGATTTGTGAACATGGCCGAAAAGAACTTACTATTGGCGGACAATACCAGACGATGGGCCGGCACACGTTTTCCGTCTATGCCCGAAATGAGAACCACATCGCACAATTGTTCATTATCCAGATGCAATTTCAAAAGTTTTAGAACCATGTCAGCATGGTTATTATTATTATTTTGAGTAGACATTGCGATAAGAAATAACCGTCGAAGTCGTAATATACAAAACGCTGCAGTCAGTTCGGTGAATGTTCAAGAAGAGGATCCTGCGTCTAATATACGTGAACGTGAACAAATGGGTGCTGTAACCAGCATACTCCAAGCTACACCTGAGCCTGTGGCTACCCCAGCTGACACAAGACGCTCAAACATATTTATAGAAGCTTTGTCCAGCCTTTTTTCTTTAACTCAGCCTAGGCCAAGAAATGAACTTGAGGAACTTGTAGCTGCTACTCGGCGGGAGGACAAACAACAAGCGCAAAGACCCATAACAGATCCGTTGAACTTATTCTTTGATGCAAGATTCAAGTCGGCTCAAAATGTGTCGCCCCAGACACGTTGTCGTTCAACTCGTAGACTTCAGCGCGAGTTGCTGGACATGATAAAGGAGCCTGTTGAAAACTGCACAGCAAAACCAGACGATGATAACATATACCACTGGACAGCTACTGTTACTGGGCCGTTAGATACGCCATATTTCTGTCAAAATTAAAAAATTAAAAATTCCTGTAATATAATTTATCACCACGGTATTCTCTGCCTGGCGTAAGAGGTCCCTAAAAGAGAACTAGTCAGATGCAGGCATACTTACCATCACATTGAGCCTGAGGCACATTTTTAACATCTTAAAGATCTTCCAAAGATCAGTGTATGCGATTGGTTACCGGGTCTGGAGACAACCGCCGGTGTAAAAGGAAAGTCCATAACTAACGAATATCCATACGCAAGTGCCAAAAACATCACCTTTTAACATCACCAACGAATGGGTCTCAGCGACGACATGATCCAGGATCGGAATGCCTGCAGACAAACGCTGAGATCGCATACCCACACCTCAGGAGGAGCATAAGTGAATCCGAAAAGAGGTATAGATATATTCGTATGATGATGTTTGTGAGTCAACAAATGCTTTTATACAGCAAACAGCTGACAGTGTGACCATATCACAGTAGATATTTAATGCCGTGGTTGCACATACAGTTGCGCAGTATGTTTTTTGAGTTAATACCAAAAGCGAGTGTATTAAAAATGGTAGCTACCAACAGTGAAAAATGAAATAAACAGCCGTGTTCCCGATTTGGACTCGTTTTGAAAAGTCATAACTAGCGCATTCCACAATTGGTGTTCCGGATTTGGACTGAGTTCGAATCAATTTCGAATCGTTTTCATTCAGGCCAGAAACAGCTGTGTTGTTTATGTGGCGCAAAATTTAAATGGCAGCGACATCATACAATGGAAACGTAGTCAAAAATTAAATTGCTTGTAGTTCGCATTTTAATTTTATAAGTATAACACACAAAATTTCGCCAACTTTATAAATTGTTTATTTTATTTTATTCAACAAACTATTTTGAGCAGCAGCTTTAGAGTCCCCTTCAGTTACTTCGCTGCTATATCCACCTTTTTTCTGTAATTTTTTTCCCCCACAAGCATTTCACAATTGTTTAGGTCATGCGGTTAATTATACCAATCTGATGCAAGCAGATGCCTTGCAAATTTACCAGGATTTGGCAACGTTTGGATTGTGTTGGCGTGCAAAATAATGCTCACGCATTATACTCTACCGCAAAGCGCTTCCTTTTTTGCCCCTTCAAAAATTTATTATTAAAAATAACTACAAAAAAAGTGGCTCGTTGTTATTTGTTTAAATGTGCGCCAAATTGGCAGCTGACCAACTCGCCACCTATCGATAAGTTGACATTGTAGAGTTGCCACACGTTTTCGAACAACAAACTAAATAATTTATTTTTTTTCTTTTTGCCAACATTTTTCAAAGAGGGAAACATTTTTTCTTCATTTACAAATTTTGTACAATTTATTTTATATACATATTTTAAGCCATCCATTAATAAAGTTATCTTCGATTTTACTTGTGCAACACGACAACACATAACTTTTCGAAGACAAAACGAGTCTAAAGAAGATGAAAAGATATTTTTTTTTAACAAAGTTGCCCAAATCTTAATTTCAAAGAATGAAGTATGAAAACATATTAGTACAACAAACATTTTCAACGAAACATTATCTCTTTCTGTGCTTCGAAAAAATAAAAAGTTTTTATATTTTTATACAATTCTATTAACGGTTTTAAGAGCTGTTTTTTAGCTTTGCCTGCGTTTTATATTTAAGCAATTGTTTACGATACTTTTATCAAAATGAGCCTTGACGCAACTTTGGATTATTTGGAAAATGCGCGTTTCAACTACTTGTACGCCAATGTGATCACTCGTATGCGCCAGGAAACCCATTTTACTCATACCGAATTGTTATCGGTAGTAACGGTTTATCATAAATTTGCGCTAGCAAATGGCCCCAAGGCAAAACATATGACCTTGAAGCAGCTGGTCATTTTTCTAGATGTTATGTGTGATTTACGTGATCCCAAGTTTAATACTGCTATAGTTTCGCATATGAAAAACCTAGATCCGGACTATACAGATCCCACGTTCCAAGCTGACCAACATTGCAGTACAGTTGCTTTCGTTCGATTTATGGCCATCATATTCTCCAAAGACGTGGAAATACAGATGAAATTTGTCTTCAGCGTAAGTTTCATTTTATAGAATATATTTTATTATAACAAATGCTTTAAATAATGCTAGATCTATGATACTTTGGATCGAGGATTTTTGGATCGCGAGCAAGTCTCGCAGTACGTAGATAGTTTTTTTACTTGCGAAGACGATGATGAACGCCAGGAGTTAAATGAGGTATAATTTTAGCTTATATATGTGTGTAGACGTATATAACACACATATTTTAATTTTTAATTTCAGGATATGATAGATTTGTTTTTTTCCAAGTTTAATAAGGGCAAGGATATGGTAATATCTCTAGAAGACTATTGCCAAACAGTGCGCACTCAGCCCTTATTAATGGAATTTCTTGGTAGAGTGATACCCGCGCAAAGTACCCTGAATGTAGCTGCTTTGTGCTGCAACGTTCTAACCTGGTTCGCTAAAACTGGCAATCCGCTTAAAGCTGACGAATAGACTGGCTTGGGCTTGGATTAGCAAATGTATTGAGTACTGGGGCTTCAATATATAATTAAAAAAAAAAAATGTTTTGCGTTGAAAGTATAAAACAAACAAAAATCTGTTAAGCCGTTAAATTTGTAAAAATAAATAAGTTAAACAATTGTATTTATGTTTCACTAATGACATTCTAGTGGGAAAGAGGATTTGATTATTGTGACAGAACATATTTGGGTGACCCCATATTTAATGCGCAGAGCTGAGTGTGGACGAATTGAATAGACGTATTTTAACGCACATTAATGTTGCAATTGAATTATTTTATTATTATAGCTATTTTCTCATCCTTTCCCAACGATCCACAACGATTTTGTTGACCAGCCATAAAATTCGTGTGCAAAATAAATAGCTGCACATAAGTTTTGTTTATGGCGTCAAAACCGAACAGCTGTTTTTGCTGAGTGCGCCATCTATGGTTTACTACTGGCATTAAAAAACAAAAAAAACGACAACACTTGTCTAAATACCACCAGCAAGAAGAGTTTGTGACCAAAAGTTTGTGAGCGTTTTTTTTATATGAAGTTTTGTTTATTTTTCGTGTCTGCGTAGGCGCCTTAAATCCGGAACATCTTACTTTCATTCCACTCGTTTTGGTTTTGCATGTGCACGCAATTTCAATAGACTAATTTAACAATAAATATATTTAATGAAAATTAACCATAAAACGTTCAACTGATACAAAATTAATTTTAGTGACATTAAATGCTTTTATTTAAGTAAATTAAGCCAATTACTTTTCATTTCGACAGCTGCGAGCCAAACTTTTCATGACGATTCGAGTCTTGTCGGAATCGAAATCCAGAACAGCTTTCATTTCGATTACGACACTTTTACTTGGAATCGAAATGGGGAACATGCCTGAGTAATTCAAAAATTGCTGCTGTACAACACTGCTAAACGCGCTAAACTTTTACAACACACACAAGCAAACAGCTGATGAAGCAAAACAAACAAATGCAAGTTGGAGTGCGCATAAAATGTCGTGTTGTCTCCATGTTGCGTTTAAATACAATTGTGAAATTGCAAAAGCAGCAACAAGTTGACGCCCAATATAAAAATGTCCAAATTTGGAGCTGAGTTTGCACAAATCTGGCCAAGTCCTGATGCCGGCCTATTAACACCAAGTGATTTTGGTAAGCGCCTGCTGCTGGAATGTAAGCCGCTGGTGAAACCAAATGCACCTGTTGATGTGCCAGCATTTATGCGTAAATCAAGGGATTTCCCTGTGCCGGTGAGTACATATATGCAATTGGTTTACTTATCATGTAATAACATTGTGCTGTGCCTCAAAACCAGTTTCCCATTGATAGCTGTCGTGTAATGAGTCAGCCAAGGGCACGACATGAGCGCATCGCAGAGCAGATTGCTTCGGTCTATCCCATTCTGCACGAGCGCACCTTATCACTGTACTTGGAATTTTTGGAGCACAAGTCTCTTTGGGGTAAAACACAACAAACGCAACGTTGCTTCCTAATTTCGACTTATGGTGTAATTCATTTATAGGCAATGAAATTGAGAGCGATGTCTATGCAGAGATCTCGCTGCTTGACTTTGTACAGCGTCTGCTGGAAAAGCGCTGCGTTAGTTTTTTTGCACGCAACGATAAGTTTCTGCTGCTGAGTGGAGAACGTGGCGCTAGTGGATTTGAGCCCATTGGCAGCGAATCGGAGCAGGCGCCACTGCTGCTGCAGAACGTGCTCAGCTATGATGAGGTTAAACTATCGGCGCTGCTGTCTGTCTCTTCGCACTCGGAGTTTATTAACGATGGCGTGCGCAACAATTGCGGCTATGTGGAACTCAATAAGTCCAACATAGAGCCAGAAGGCATTATAATGGGCTTAATAATACCTTATGGAGTTTCAGGATATTGTCATAGCACGCACACAAAATACCAAGGCAAATGGTTATGGCCAGCATATAGATGTGCCTGCTCAAACGCGTGCCAGCGACTATCGTCGCATATGGAAGCGTTTTTACGAGTCACGCGATTATGTGCACGGTGAGGTGAACATTGACCAGCAGCGCTTTGGTGTATCGGGCAATAAACAGGATGTATTCGATAATCTGATAATGAAGCGACGTTATGCCATAAGCTTTGACATGTTGCTGCTAGAGAGCGAGGCGCGCGCGCTGGCTGCTAGCAAACCAGCCTATATACATGTTGTTGGCTTTGGTTTGGGCGTTTGGCGTGTAGCGCCGCAGCAGGAGCAAATCTTTTTGGAAACTTTTGAACAACGTATGCGCGTGCTGGCCAACAAATTGACACACATTTGTGCAGTACACTTTTCCTGGTTTACGCTAACCAAATGGGCTGGCATGCATGAGGGCGCCATCATAGAAAGTAAGACGCATCCACAGGGCGGTATACGTGTGCACATATCCAAGCGCAATCCGGCACAAAAACTTAACAGCTTGGAGCATAAAAATGTGCTGCTGTTTGTTTCATATGCCTGGGATGGCAATGCTTTGCCTGGCAATGAGTTTTGGATGGTATGTAAGCAGTAAGATATTTTCAAAACTCTTTTTACAGTAATATATTTTTTTTTGCTAACAGAAAATGCTCAAGTCGACGGGCGATTCATCTACAGCTTGCAGCACGCTGATCACCGAGCTGCATAATCCACACATCAATACGGTGTACTGTTCTGCCCAGAATTTGCATATTGCTTCGCCAAAACATGGCGTCTTGCATATAGCGGACTATGTCAAGAAAATACTACCTGAATAATTTGAAAAAATCAATTGGATTAGAATTAGGTGAAATTATCGATCTGTTACGTTACTTACATAAGCAGACGCTTTGTAAATATGTGTACCAGTTCCCAAATATGTAACTTTCAGTCACTTAGGTAGTGGCTGTACAATAGGGCTGTAATTTATTACAAGAGCAAAACAATTGTATTATGAAATAGTTAAATTGTACACCTTTTGGCCTAGTCACTTAATAGTGACAAACTGCAATTTTTGACTGTAAGTCTCTTTTGTAACTAATTCATTCACGAGAGCCAGCTTTCTATCTTTTGTAACTAATTAGAGCTTATGGAAATTGTCTTATAACTTTATTCAACTTGCTACAAAGCCAAAACTATACTGTAAGGCTAAAACTTTCATTATCTGAGAGTTAGTTATTATAACAATTCAAATTTTAAAAATATCCCGATATTATTATAGATATCTGCTTAGGAAATATGCGCACCAGCTGGTAAAGTTTCGTGTCTCTAGCTCTTATAGTCTCCGAGATCTAGGCGTTCATACGGACGGACATGGCTCAATCGCTACCCGAGGTTATGATAAGCATTTTGGTATAAAGGACTTGGGGTCTGCCACGCCTCCTTCTGTCCGTTACATACATTGCACAAATCTAGTATACCCTTTGTACCTATAGGTACAGGGTATAAAAAATCCCATTTGGGATATACCATTTGTGATATTTTTTTTTTATATGAAGTTTTGCGATTCCGCGCGAAATATTTCGTGCTGCGTATAGGCCTTAATGCAAAAGAACCAATAAAGAAGCGTATAACGAAAAAAGGAAGGAAGCCAAAACAAAAAAAGGCCCTCAAAAAGAAGATAGAAAGTATAAACGAAAATTTCTACAACAAAAGAAATGAAGAGTTCTACCAAGAAACCAAAAAACAGACAAACCAATATCAGCCAAGAACTGACACTATAAAAGCAAAAACCGGTGAGACACTAACCGAACGAGGAAAAATACTTAATAGATGGAAAGAGTATTTCGAGGAACTTTACAACATAAACGGTAGGGTAATAGAAGCGTCAACAGACGAGCTAAATTATGGCACCAACATACAAACAAACGAATCACTTAGAGACACCGGAACCGGAGCCAACATTTGACAAACTGAGCGAAACCATCGAAAAAATGAAAAATGACAAATCATCGGGAGAAGACAATATTACTTCAGAGCTACTCAAAAACCTAGATACAAGAGGAAAGGAAATGTTGCTCGAACTAATTTTAAAAGTCTGGAGCGATGAGACACTACCGGAAGCCTGGCTAATGGGAACAATAGTTCCAATTCACTAAATGGGCGACAAAAGCTTATGTGAGAACTATCGGGGAATTACGTTATTAAATGTATGCTACAAATTGTTCTTTCAAGCAGGCGTTTGATAGCATAAATCGTCAAAAGATTCCTTAAATATTTAACGACCTCGGTCTGACTATGGCAACGCTAAAAAATACGAGAGGCAAAGTGTCAATACAACAGGACTGCTCGGAAGATTTTATAATAAGCTCAAGGTGACAGTCTGTCCTCAAGTTTATGTAACCTCTACCCCTACACTGGGCAATAAAAAGTTACATGACAAGTGGTAACATATTAAGCCGTTCGGGACTAGTTATGATGACATAGCCATTCTGGCACGAAACAGACGATACTTGGAAGAACTCTTTAGCAACATAGAAACAGCAGCACGCCGAGTTGGACTTATCATCAACCAATCAAAGACAAAATACATGATAATGTCAAAGCAGCAAAACAGGCGAATACCAAGCGACATAATGATTGATGAATATTCTTTTGAAGGCGTGGACCAATTCATACAAGAACGCCTGATATCCGAATCCGAAGCATGGCCAATAACAACGTTGGATGAAGAACTGCTAAGAATTTTCGAAAGAAAGATCTTAAGAAAAATATTCGGAACAAAGCGCAATGAAAGAGGCGATTATAGGTAAAGATACAATGCCGAATTGCTACAGCTAGCACAAGGCGAAGACATTGTCAAATTTATAAAATCTCAAAGGCTAAGATGGATAGCTCACGTTCTTAGAATGAACAATACACGCGCGCAGTAACTGATACTAGAATATAAGCCAACTTGGACCAGAAAAAAGGGACGTCCGCGAAAAAGACTAATCGATTGTATAACAAATGACATTAGAACAATCGGTATAAGAAATTGGAAGGACCTTGCACAAGATCGAGACGAATGGAGGAAAATTGTAGAGAAAGCCAAAACCCACGCCGGGTTGTAGAGCTAAACGATGATGATGATTTATGTGTTACTTGGGAAAAAGGATCTTTTTTACTTTTAATACTGTCTAAAAGATATCTTTTTGAGTTTATTCCAAATTGATTAAGCATATAAAAGCATGATGCAACAATAAGTAGGTCACGCAATGCGCAGGTCCGTTATTCGTGTCTCTCTCAAAACAGAGCGGGCTCACTTTTTGTATGGTAGCTATGTGGAATAGTTGACCAATATTGATCAAACTACACACAAATATAAAGACTGATACTAAATTAAACTGACATAAATTTGGTTGCGATATTCAAAAAAAAAACCAAAAAGTTTAATCAAAATCGGTCCACTATTTCACATAGCTACCATACAAAAAGTAAGCCCGATCCGCCATGTTTTCTGCGCAGCCAAATTCGCGCACTTGTTTGCGCCACCTTGTAAGATTCTTTGCATCATGGTACACACATGTACAAAAATTGGCCATGAGCGAATAATTCGTTTTGACACGTTTGCCAACCATTTCGTTCGCGTTTCGTTGCGTGTGTTACGGTATATAAAAAAACAACAAAGTGCGGAAAAGGAATTGTATTATTATTTATCCTTAGTATCTATTTATAAAATTAAGGTCATTATGAAAATATGTTTTTAAATAAATTTATTGTCGATATAATCAAATATTTTAATTCTTATTGAAACATTTTGTGATAAAATTAAAAGAGAGGATATTTTGGCAATCGTAGCTTTTATGGATTTGCAGTTGGCTTAATGACATCATTGGATATGACGAAAAGGGAAGTTATTCCAGGCATGGAAGTTTTTAACGACGCAAGTCTGTTCCAAACATCGTGCACTCTCTGTGGGTGGGCATGGGTACCACACTGTACCAAGTACCTGTTTCAGGATTCCAGCGCTCTACTGTATTCGAAAGTGGACCACTATGACCGCCTACAGCATAGAGTAATCCCTTTAGCACTGCCACGCCCGCAAAACGCCTTGTTGTACTCGTTGGATGTGGTTGGGTCCAGATCATGCTCTTCAAATCCAAACTACACATGGTTTTTGCCCAACGACTTTCCTCAAGTCCCCCAACCAATAACAGCTTATTCTCCATAATAGCCGCACCATAATCATCAAGTTCAAATTCTAGTTTCTTTACAATCGTCCATTGCTTCTGAATAGGACAGTAGCTCTCAAAGACAAGATCATTGCCACTTTGACCAATTGCCATCAAACAATCATTGCTTGCCGTTGTCTTTCTCTTGGCAATCGATAACAGTAGCTCGGGCTTGGCATGACACTTATATGCGTCCAGTAGCAAATTCTGGCACTCACTGGCCATGCACACGCTCTCCACATGATCCTCAATAAAAGACAGCGTCAGTAGTGGCAGCCTCACCTTGGCCATCAGTTTTGGTATGTGCTGTTTGCGGGCGGGCTCATCATTGCGCACCCAAGAGATTAGACTCTGAAATACAATCTCCTCGGATGGTACTTGGAGATCATCACTAGACAGTAGCTTACCCAGCTGATCAGCATTTAATTGTAAGAACTCTTGACTCTGGCTTACATCCACAAAATGTTTTCTGCTATAGTCCACAGCTAGTTCCATCAAATTGGTGCAGTTGTGCTGCTCTGCAATGAAGCTTATGCCCAGACAGTTCGTTGAATCCAACTTGCGTGCCATAAAATTGCCACAGGCTGTGACTGCAGTGTCCACTTGCCATCTATGGGCGGTAGTAAGCAGCATTTCAACATTCTCGTCATGCACTTCAAGCTTTCCCGTGTAGCAGTAGTTGACCAGAATTTGTAGAATACCATTGTTCACATCGCCAAGAGTCACCTCATTGTCGTTGGCTTCACGCATTGGATTTGTGAACATGGCCGAAAAGAACTTACTATTGGCGGACAATACCAGACGATGGGCCGGCACACGTTTTCCGTCTATGCCCGAAATGAGAACCACATCGCACAATTGTTCATTATCCAGATGCAATTTCAAAAGTTTTAGAACCATGTCAGCATGGTTATTATTATTATTTTGAGTAGACATTGCGATAAGAAATAACCGTCGAAGTCGTAATATACAAAACGCTGCAGTCAGTTCGGTGAATGTTCAAGAAGAGGATCCTGCGTCTAATATACGTGAACGTGAACAAATGGGTGCTGTAACCAGCATACTCCAAGCTACACCTGAGCCTGTGGCTACCCCAGCTGACACAAGACGCTCAAACATATTTATAGAAGCTTTGTCCAGCCTTTTTTCTTTAACTCAGCCTAGGCCAAGAAATGAACTTGAGGAACTTGTAGCTGCTACTCGGCGGGAGGACAAACAACAAGCGCAAAGACCCATAACAGATCCGTTGAACTTATTCTTTGATGCAAGATTCAAGTCGGCTCAAAATGTGTCGCCCCAGACACGTTGTCGTTCAACTCGTAGACTTCAGCGCGAGTTGCTGGACATGATAAAGGAGCCTGTTGAAAACTGCACAGCAAAACCAGACGATGATAACATATACCACTGGACAGCTACTGTTACTGGGCCGTTAGATACGCCATATTTCTGTCAAAATTAAAAAATTAAAAATTCCTGTAATATAATTTATCACCACGGTATTCTCTGCCTGGCGTAAGAGGTCCCTAAAAGAGAACTAGTCAGATGCAGGCATACTTACCATCACATTGAGCCTGAGGCACATTTTTAACATCTTAAAGATCTTCCAAAGATCAGTGTATGCGATTGGTTACCGGGTCTGGAGACAACCGCCGGTGTAAAAGGAAAGTCCATAACTAACGAATATCCATACGCAAGTGCCAAAAACATCACCTTTTAACATCACCAACGAATGGGTCTCAGCGACGACATGATCCAGGATCGGAATGCCTGCAGACAAACGCTGAGATCGCATACCCACACCTCAGGAGGAGCATAAGTGAATCCGAAAAGAGGTATAGATATATTCGTATGATGATGTTTGTGAGTCAACAAATGCTTTTATACAGCAAACAGCTGACAGTGTGACCATATCACAGTAGATATTTAATGCCGTGGTTGCACATACAGTTGCGCAGTATGTTTTTTGAGTTAATACCAAAAGCGAGTGTATTAAAAATGGTAGCTACCAACAGTGAAAAATGAAATAAACAGCCGTGTTCCCGATTTGGACTCGTTTTGAAAAGTCATAACTAGCGCATTCCACAATTGGTGTTCCGGATTTGGACTGAGTTCGAATCAATTTCGAATCGTTTTCATTCAGGCCAGAAACAGCTGTGTTGTTTATGTGGCGCAAAATTTAAATGGCAGCGACATCATACAATGGAAACGTAGTCAAAAATTAAATTGCTTGTAGTTCGCATTTTAATTTTATAAGTATAACACACAAAATTTCGCCAACTTTATAAATTGTTTATTTTATTTTATTCAACAAACTATTTTGAGCAGCAGCTTTAGAGTCCCCTTCAGTTACTTCGCTGCTATATCCACCTTTTTTCTGTAATTTTTTTCCCCCACAAGCATTTCACAATTGTTTAGGTCATGCGGTTAATTATACCAATCTGATGCAAGCAGATGCCTTGCAAATTTACCAGGATTTGGCAACGTTTGGATTGTGTTGGCGTGCAAAATAATGCTCACGCATTATACTCTACCGCAAAGCGCTTCCTTTTTTGCCCCTTCAAAAATTTATTATTAAAAATAACTACAAAAAAAGTGGCTCGTTGTTATTTGTTTAAATGTGCGCCAAATTGGCAGCTGACCAACTCGCCACCTATCGATAAGTTGACATTGTAGAGTTGCCACACGTTTTCGAACAACAAACTAAATAATTTATTTTTTTTCTTTTTGCCAACATTTTTCAAAGAGGGAAACATTTTTTCTTCATTTACAAATTTTGTACAATTTATTTTATATACATATTTTAAGCCATCCATTAATAAAGTTATCTTCGATTTTACTTGTGCAACACGACAACACATAACTTTTCGAAGACAAAACGAGTCTAAAGAAGATGAAAAGATATTTTTTTTTAACAAAGTTGCCCAAATCTTAATTTCAAAGAATGAAGTATGAAAACATATTAGTACAACAAACATTTTCAACGAAACATTATCTCTTTCTGTGCTTCGAAAAAATAAAAAGTTTTTATATTTTTATACAATTCTATTAACGGTTTTAAGAGCTGTTTTTTAGCTTTGCCTGCGTTTTATATTTAAGCAATTGTTTACGATACTTTTATCAAAATGAGCCTTGACGCAACTTTGGATTATTTGGAAAATGCGCGTTTCAACTACTTGTACGCCAATGTGATC
This sequence comes from Chymomyza fuscimana, assembly GCA_949987675.1. Lineage (NCBI taxonomy): Eukaryota > Metazoa > Arthropoda > Insecta > Diptera > Drosophilidae > Chymomyza > Chymomyza fuscimana. Next base: position 39,396,922 of record OX465090.1, read on the forward strand.
ACTCGTATGCGCCAGGAAACCCATTTTACTCATACCGAATTGTTATCGGTAGTAACGGTTTATCATAAATTTGCGCTAGCAAATGGCCCCAAGGCAAAACATATGACCTTGAAGCAGCTGGTCATTTTTCTAGATGTTATGTGTGATTTACGTGATCCCAAGTTTAATACTGCTATAGTTTCGCATATGAAAAACCTAGATCCGGACTATACAGATCCCACGTTCCAAGCTGACCAACATTGCAGTACAGTTGCTTTCGTTCGATTTATGGCCATCATATTCTCCAAAGACGTGGAAATACAGATGAAATTTGTCTTCAGCGTAAGTTTCATTTTATAGAATATATTTTATTATAACAAATGCTTTAAATAATGCTAGATCTATGATACTTTGGATCGAGGATTTTTGGATCGCGAGCAAGTCTCGCAGTACGTAGATAGTTTTTTTACTTGCGAAGACGATGATGAACGCCAGGAGTTAAATGAGGTATAATTTTAGCTTATATATGTGTGTAGACGTATATAACACACATATTTTAATTTTTAATTTCAGGATATGATAGATTTGTTATTTTCCAAGTTTAATAAGGGCAAGGATATGGTAATATCTCTAGAAGACTATTGCCAAACAGTGCGCACTCAGCCCTTATTAATGGAATTTCTTGGTAGAGTGATACCCGCGCAAAGTACCCTGAATGTAGCTGCTTTGTGCTGCAACGTTCTAACCTGGTTCGCTAAAACTGGCAATCCGCTTAAAGCTGACGAATAGACTGGCTTGGGCTTGGATTAGCAAATGTATTGAGTACTGGGGCTTCAATATATAATTAAAAAAAAAAAATGTTTTGCGTTGAAAGTATAAAACAAACAAAAATCTGTTAAGCCGTTAAATTTGTAAAAATAAATAAGTTAAACAATTGTATTTATGTTTCACTAATGACATTCTAGTGGGAAAGAGGATTTGATTATTGTGACAGAACATATTTGGGTGACCCCATATTTAATGCGCAGAGCTGAGTGTGGACGAATTGAATAGACGTATTTTAACGCACATTAATGTTGCAATTGAATTATTTTATTATTATAGCTATTTTCTCATCCTTTCCCAACGATCCACAACGATTTTGTTGACCAGCCATAAAATTCGTGTGCAAAATAAATAGCTGCACATAAGTTTTGTTTATGGCGTCAAAACCGAACAGCTGTTTTTGCTGAGTGCGCCATCTATGGTTTACTACTGGCATTAAAAAACAAAAAAAACGACAACACTTGTCTAAATACCACCAGCAAGAAGAGTTTGTGACCAAAAGTTTGTGAGCGTTTTTTTTATATGAAGTTTTGTTTATTTTTCGTGTCTGCGTAGGCGCCTTAAATCCGGAACATCTTACTTTCATTCCACTCGTTTTGGTTTTGCATGTGCACGCAATTTCAATAGACTAATTTAACAATAAATATATTTAATGAAAATTAACCATAAAACGTTCAACTGATACAAAATTAATTTTAGTGACATTAAATGCTTTTATTTAAGTAAATTAAGCCAATTACTTTTCATTTCGACAGCTGCGAGCCAAACTTTTCATGACGATTCGAGTCTTGTCGGAATCGAAATCCAGAACAGCTTTCATTTCGATTACGACACTTTTACTTGGAATCGAAATGGGGAACATGCCTGAGTAATTCAAAAATTGCTGCTGTACAACACTGCTAAACGCGCTAAACTTTTACAACACACACAAGCAAACAGCTGATGAAGCAAAACAAACAAATGCAAGTTGGAGTGCGCATAAAATGTCGTGTTGTCTCCATGTTGCGTTTAAATACAATTGTGAAATTGCAAAAGCAGCAACAAGTTGACGCCCAATATAAAAATGTCCAAATTTGGAGCTGAGTTTGCACAAATCTGGCCAAGTCCTGATGCCGGCCTATTAACACCAAGTGATTTTGGTAAGCGCCTGCTGCTGGAATGTAAGCCGCTGGTGAAACCAAATGCACCTGTTGATGTGCCAGCATTTATGCGTAAATCAAGGGATTTCCCTGTGCCGGTGAGTACATATATGCAATTGGTTTACTTATCACGTAATAACATTGTGCTGTGCCTCAAAACCAGTTTCCCATTGATAGCTGTCGTGTAATGAGTCAGCCAAGGGCACGACATGAGCGCATCGCAGAGCAGATTGCTTCGGTCTATCCCATTCTGCACGAGCGCACCTTATCACTGTACTTGGAATTTTTGGAGCACAAGTCTCTTTGGGGTAAAACACAACAAACGCAACGTTGCTTCCTAATTTCGACTTATGGTGTAATTCATTTATAGGCAATGAAATTGAGAGCGATGTCTATGCAGAGATCTCGCTGCTTGACTTTGTACAGCGTCTGCTGGAAAAGCGCTGCGTTAGTTTTTTTGCACGCAACGATAAGTTTCTGCTGCTGAGTGGAGAACGTGGCGCTAGTGGATTTGAGCCCATTGGCAGCGAATCGGAGCAGGCGCCACTGCTGCTGCAGAACGTGCTCAGCTATGATGAGGTTAAACTATCAGCGCTGCTGTCTGTCTCTTCGCACTCGGAGTTTATTAACGATGGCGTGCGCAACAATTGCGGCTATGTGGAACTCAATAAGTCCAACATAGAGCCAGAAGGCATTATAATGGGCTTAATAATACCTTATGGAGTTTCAGGATATTGTCATAGCACGCACACAAAATACCAAGGCAAATGGTTATGGCCAGCATATAGATGTGCCTGCACAAACGCGTGCCAGCGACTATCGTCGCATATGGAAGCGTTTTTACGAGTCACGCGATTATGTGCACGGTGAGGTGAACATTGACCAGCAGCGCTTTGGTGTATCGGGCAATAAACAGGATGTATTCGATAATCTGATAATGAAGCGACGTTATGCCATAAGCTTTGACATGTTGCTGCTAGAGAGCGAGGCGCGCGCGCTGGCTGCTAGCAAACCAGCCTATATACATGTTGTTGGCTTTGGTTTGGGCGTTTGGCGTGTAGCGCCGCAGCAGGAGCAAATCTTTTTGGAAACTTTTGAACAACGTATGCGCGTGCTGGCCAACAAATTGACACACATTTGTGCAGTACACTTTTCCTGGTTTACGCTAACCAAATGGGCTGGCATGCATGAGGGCGCCATCATAGAAAGTAAGACGCATCCACAGGGCGGTATACGTGTGCACATATCCAAGCGCAATCCGGCACAAAAACTTAACAGCTTGGAGCATAAAAATGTGCTGCTGTTTGTTTCATATGCCTGGGATGGCAATGCTTTGCCTGGCAATGAGTTTTGGATGGTATGTAAGCAGTAAGATATTTTCAAAACTCTTTTTAAAGTAACATATTTTTTTTTGCTAACAGAAAATGCTCAAGTCGACGGGCGATTCATCTACAGCTTGCAGCACGCTGATCACCGAGCTGCATAATCCACACATCAATACGGTCTACTGTTCTGCCCAGAATTTGCATATTGCTTCGCCAAAACATGGCGTCTTGCATATAGCGGACTATGTCAAGAAAATACTACCAGAATAATTTGAAAAAATCAATTGGATTAGAATTAGGTGAAATTATCGATCTGTTACGTTACTTACATAAGCAGACGAGGATTTTTGGATCGCGAGCAAGTCTCGCATTACGTAGATAGTTTTTTTACTTGTGAAGATGATGATGAACGGCATGAGTTAAATGAGGTATAATTTTAGCTTATATATGTGTGTAGACGTATATAACACACATATTTTAATTTTTAATTTCAGGATATGATAGATTTGTTATTTTCCAAGTTTAATAAGGGCAAGGATATGGTAATATCTCTAGAAGACTATTGCCAAACAGTGCGCACTCAGCCCTTATTAATGGAATTTCTTGGTAGAGTGATACCCGCGCAAAGTACCCTGAATGTAGCTGCTTTGTGCTGCAACGTTCTAACCTGGTTCGCTAAAACTGGCAATCCGCTTAAAGCTGACGAATAGACTGGCTTGGGCTTGGATTAGCAAATGTATTGAGTACTGGGGCTTCAATATATAATTAAAAAAAAAAAATGTTTTGCGTTGAAAGTATAAAACAAACAAAAATCTGTTAAGCCGTTAAATTTGTAAAAATAAATAAGTTAAACAATTGTATTTATGTTTCACTAATGAAATTCTAGTGGGAAAGAGGATTTAATTATTGTGACAGAATATATTTTATAATTTTAAAGGCCCCTACGCATACACGAAAACAAAAAAATGCATTGTAAACAATGCAAAAAAAAAAAAATTACATGCATTGCAATTGAATTGTTGGATGAGGAAAAAAAGCAACGAGAGGAGGCAACATACAGGAAAAGGCAGAGTATTTGGGTGACCTCATATTTAATGCGTAGAGCTGAGTGTGAACGAAATGCATAGAATCATTTTAACGCACATTAATGTTACAATTGAATTATTTTATTATTATAGCTATTTTCTCATCCTTTCCCAACGATCCCCAACGATTTTGTTGACCAGCCATAAAATTCGTGTGCAAAATAAATAGCTGCACATAAGTTTTGTTTATGGCGCCAAAAAAAACGAGCAACACTGGTCTACATACCCTTTTTTATATGAAGTTTTGTTTATTTTTCGTGTCTGCGTAGGGGTCTTTAAGCTATAATTATTATTATTATTAAATTAATAAAATCAGTGAAATTGTCTAGCAGCCCATTGAGATTATAATAACTGTTAATAATTGATTTAAATAAAATAAAACAACTTATATTGTTAAAACTATCGATCATCCACTACACTTAACTATTAACAATAGGAATTGGCAGCCGGTCTCTGAAATACTAAAATACGAAAACAATTTTAAATGCTAACGACAGATGGTCACACTATGCAACTTTTCGACTTTAAAAAATCTTTTAACATTATACTAACATTGCTGTAACAGCTGCTAAACAGGCGCTCTTGCTGTTATGTTACGTAATGTGGCGGCGTAACGTTAACATAGCGTGCCACCGTTACGTTATGTTAGTTTAAAGCAAACACATGTTTGTTGAAAAATTGCACATGCCACGTTATAAGAAAATATACTTAAACATTTACTGCTAAACAGCACAAACGAAGACTTTTTTTAATATAAAACAAATAATTTAAGTTCGGCCAGTCAAACAAAACGCCACAAAAGTGCTGCCAAATTAACGAGTGCTACCCATCAAATTGACAAGCATATGTTTTAAAAGCTTTAAGCACATACGTTTGCTTTCTTCGCACTCACGCTTTGATGCGCAAAAAGCTTTGGCTATTTAACCCGATTGGCCCGTTTGCATTCTTAAACAAAAACAAATTAATTGCTGCAGTCGGGCGATAACAAAGGTTATAATGGCCAATGCGGACAATGTCCGCTACAGTGCATCTTTATTTTCTACTTTGAAAAACGGCATAAAAGTGCTGCCCAGCAGCAGCATGGAACGTGCAGACTGCATGCTGTTTTAATAAATATTGACTGTTTATTCATATAATTTTATTATAAACAACTTAATTAACTATGAAATGTTTAAAAAAAAAAATAATTGCACTTTTACTTATAAATAACATACACAACAATGCAGCAAACATTTTTCGTTGCTTATTTAAGTCAAGCAATATCATGCATGTTTGAACGTCTTGAGCGGCTAAAAAGCTCGAAGTATTGAGTATTCCAAAAAAACTCGATATCGACAGTATCGGTATCGAGTTTTTGACGTTTTTTTTTTGAAGATATTGATTTTGATGACGCTAGCAAGTTTTCAAAATGTATTTTTTTGAATCTAGGGTCTAAAAGAGTGGAATTCGACAAAGTTGGATACCTGTTGTCATAACTTTTAAATCTTAAATTCAATCCACTACGAAGGTTTTGCTGCAGAGTGTTTCCTGTCACTGAATTAAGTATTTTGTTTTCCACACTTAATTTAAGAATTTTAATAATTGGAATTATTTTGCTGCAGGTGACGAGTTCTTCAGCACTCATTTCTGTTGTTAATTGCTCAATCAGTTTCAATAATTCCGACACTTCTTCCAGAATGCTGATTTCTTCTAACGTTAACATTTCTGGGGTTTTTTCAATATTGTGTGTTTTGGCGTTTTTCTTCGCGAGATTAAAAAGCGCCGCTGAAACAAATTGGCAGAGTAGAAAATGTAGAATTCCATCTTGTGTTTACTTGCTGTATAAGTTTGAGTACTTGTTCATCATTTTTGCCAGAGCTTTTTTGGAGGTGCTTTAACTCATCAGCAGCATTTGCACTTTTTTTGAAATATCTTACAATGTTTTTTATTTTATTCAAGGGCTCTTGCAGAAGCGGAGTCGAGTTAATTGCGTCTTCTACGACAAGCTGCAACGTGTGTGCAAAACATGGCAAATGTATTGATGCGCCAAAATAATCTTTCACTGCTTTTACAATGTTTGCAGCGTTGTCCGTCACAATGGCTTTTTAGCGATTTTGTGTTTAGCGATTTTCCACTCTTCACACAACTTTGCCAATTCTAGAGGGAAGCAACCTAGCATAATTGATGTAATTTCAGCTGTATCCGGACGGGTGTAGTGAACGGTCAAATCCAAATACGACTTTGTTGTGTGAGTTTCGGTCCAGCCATCAGTAGTTAAGCTGCAGTCTTTTATTTTGTCTAACTCCGTTTTTACGATTGCACTTAATGTAGCATATTTGGCGTCCACTGTTGATCTGCTTGGAGGTTTGTACAGTGGGACAGCTATTTGACAAAATTTTTTGAAGCCCCTTTTTTCTGAAGTCATAAGTGGTAGATTATCCACAGCAATCATATACAAAAGGCCATTGGTCAAGGCTGCATTTTTGGTTCCTCCTTCTAAAATGCAAGCAAATATCAAAATAGTTCGTTTGCAGATTTATAGTACATAATTCACAACAATTACCTTTGTAAGAATTTATATCATTAAACATGTCACTGATCTTTGTTTCTCCTTTGTTTGGTTGATTTTCTTCGACCTTCCGTTTTTTTGGCGCCTCAATTTCGGTTGAATTTTCTGATGGCTTTCCGTCATCTTTTTCAACAAACACTGTTGGATGATTTATCCTTAAATGCTTCCACATATTTGTTGTGCTCATGTTCTTCCGCTTTATAAAAGACGAGCATAAATTGCACTGCACTTTGTATATTTTTGATTTTGCTCGAAATTGATTGCCACATACATATGTTGATGTATATTCTTGCCTATTTTATATTTTTATGGATACTTACGTAAAGTAGTTTTGTTATAATTTATTTATTAAATTTTTTTTTGCTGCCACAAATTTCAAGCGCCAAATGCCAGAAAACACGATTTAGCTCGATACCGATACTAAGCAAATTGGTATCGAATCGACGATTAATCGAGAACCAAAATATCGGTATCGAATATTCAGTATCGACTTCGATATTCTCGATATTCAAAATACCGGATCGGTATCGCGCATCCCTATTACATGCAGCAAAGAATAAAAGGTTGTGCTTTTTCAAGTGCAGCTTTTGGCTATCTCTCTGCGCAACTACGTCACACGATCAGAGCATTTGCGCGCGCTTAACGTCTAATGTGTAATTTAATTGTTGAAAAATGTGAAATAATATTATGACGTGATTTTGATCCTTCAAGGACATGTTAAGCATCAATGGAAATGTGTTTATGTGTGCATCAAAAAAAAAAAAACACGTCAACCATTGTAATACACCCCGTGGCTCAAAAGATATTAAAATTAAATTTTTATTTTCAATTTTTAAAATAAAAATTGCAGAATAACTCTTATTCTCAATTTATAAAATGAAAATTGGTCAATAATTTTTATTTGAAATTTTTATTATAAAAATTGAAAAATACGAGTTATTTAGCAATTTTTAAATAAAAATTGGCATTTAACTATTATTTCATAATTTTTATTTTTTAAGTCAAAAAATAAGAATTATTATGCAATTTTGATGAAAAAAATCAAAAAATAATAATTATTTAATGATTTTTATTTTAAAAATTATAAGAGTTACGATCCCTGGTGAAAATATAAAAAGTTGTATTTTTTATAGCTTTGTTTAACTCTATTAATTTTGCTTAGAGTTTCAGTGTATTTTACTTATTTGTTTTATGAAATATGTAAGCATTTCAAATTCAGAGTTCAGAGTTTATACCTATTTTTTTATAAACGACTATTTTTACTAAAAATGTAAGTGGCCCTACCCAAATTACGTGACCCGTTTAGGGACGCTTGATCAAAATGGTCCAAATTTTTACACTACGGTTGGTCACGCAAAGTGCAAAATTTGGGTCACGTAATTTGGGTACGGCCCCTCATGTAGAGTTGTTCATTTTAGTTCTTTTCGCTGATTTAGTTCTTTAGTTCTTTTTTTGGTGAACGAACGAATCGTTCTTTTAGTTCTTTTCGTTCACAGGTCTTTTCGTTCAGTGTTCTCGTTCATAGGTCTTTTCCAAAGAGTATATATTAAAGAGAGGCGTAAGAACAGAACGCCTAAAATTATTTTCTTTATAATTTTTAATTAAATTAACTACATTCTACTACATTAAATGAAGTTCCTTGTCATTGAATGACTGAATAAATTTTAATTTAAAAAGCTCGTTTGTTTACGTTTGAACAAAAGAACGATGAACGAAATGACCAGTGAACGAGAATGGTGAACAAAAAGGCCAGTGAACGAGATTAGTGAACGAAAAGACCTGTGAACGAGATTGGTGAACGAAAAAACCCAAAGAGTATATATTAAAGAGAGGCGTAAGAACGGCCGTTGGCGTTTGAACGCTTTTATCATTTGCTGAGCCAGAAATCCGGGATGTTAAGGTAATGTTAGCTGGCTGTGTTGGCATATGAGTAAAGAGGATGGAAAAAAACCGAGAGACGCTGTCGGCACTGCTCTAAGCTATTAAGTTGTGCTGGCTACATTTGTTTTGCTGGAAACATGTGCATGTGTGTATGTGTATGGAATAGAGGTCTGCATGAATGCATTCAAAACGGCGAATGAATAGCTCAGCCTTAAAACATATGCATATTTTTTGGTACCCATTTGAATGAATATAAGTGAATGGTGTACTCACACAAACATGGGTTCCAAAATTGTGAGTAGAGTACTTTTATGGTGTACTACAGTAGTGTACTCTACTATACTCTAGTAAAATACGTTTGAAAAAATGAAAAAGAGCAGAGAGCAGAGAGCGACAGAGCAGCGATCGTGAGCGTAATGAAAGATAAAATTAAATAAATGACATAGTAAATGCAGCAGGCATGAGCGAGAAAGCATAAATATTTTCTTTGTCAAATTGGGGTGGCTTGCGTGCTTGAGCAGTGTAAACGGGAAAATGTATACCCTTTCGAAGTAAGGTAACTGCTATGACACTTGTTAGTCGTGTTTACATTCACGCTAAGAATTGTATGTATAAAATGCGAAAAAGGGTACATTTGTATCGGCTTTCAATTCTTACAGCGTGCAAAAAAAAAAACAGAAATGCGTTTTATGTTGTGTGTTCTTTGGTTTAACACATAATTTTTTAATATTTGAATAAATATTATTTAACAAATTTTTTGCTTCAATTAAAGTAATAGATTTATTTAAAAAAAAAATGATGGTTACACATTATTATTTGCTTTATTGATTTGCAATATGTTTTAAAGAAAAAAAGTCATATAATTAGAAAAAAAAAAAAAATAAAAGTATATAAACGCAAACAAATAAGCCAACACCTAATTTTTTAGCTCTAAAACAGATGAAATTAATGTCAATTTAACTGTCTAAGCCAATTTACTACAACAAATACACACAGTTTCCAAAATGTTCATTGCGCCGGCTTTGTTTTTTTTGCTTTCCATTTTTTTGCCGCAACAGCTACTCACGTACATGCATGTATGCTCGTTTTGTACACTACTATACTCAGTGTATTCATAACACTTTGCCTATGCTTATGTTAAAAAGACAGCATACATAAATATTCACTGTTGGCATGTATTCTATAGTAGTATACATTTTTTCTGTGGGTACTGCAAAAATGGGGTACTGTAAATTTTTGAGTACGGCATTTGTGAGTACCACATAGTACTATATAGTACTATGTGAATAGAAGTGAATGTAGCCATGCAGACCTCTACTTTATATCGTCTCAAAATGCTGTGGGTGAAAAACACCCCCCATGCACCGCACACATCCACAATGCCAAGCACACGCAGCTGTTCCATACACATACACACATGCACATGTTTCCAGCAAATCAAATATAGCCAGCACAACTTAACAGCTTAGAGCAGTGCCGACAGCGTCTCTCGGTTTTTTTCCATCCTCTTTATTCATATGCAAACACCAACCAGCTAATATTTGAGGCAGAATAGCGGAATGTTGAATTCATGTTAGGTGTTGACTCAGAATATTATAGCGCGCAAACGTTAACGGCCGTTCTTACGCATCTCTTTAATATATACATACTCTTTGATTTCCACGTTCGTGTACACGACATTCGTAAAGTGAAAAAACTAGAGCTCGTAAAAAAGGTCGACCGTTTTGCGTTGTCCAAAAATAACTCTTATTTACTGAGTTTTTGAGCAATGTCTCAGAGAGCAACCGTTCACATTGCTCTTTTAATGAATCGGTCTGCGCTCAACGAATAAGCAATTTTTTGTTTTACTTTTGCTCTGGTTATTCGCCAACCGCCAGAGAGAACTAAATAGACAGAGGCGAAAATTCTCTCCGAGTTCGAAAATGTTAAAAGTTTATCACCAGAGAGTACCAAATAGACAGAGGAGAAAATTCTCTCCGAGTTCGAAAATGTTAAAAGTTTATCACCAGAGAGTACCAAATAGACAGAGGAGAAAATTCTCTCCGAGTTCGAAAATGTTAAAAGTTTATCACCAGAGAGTACCAAATAGACAGAGGCGAAAATTCTCTCCGAGTTCGAAAATGTTAAAAGTTTATCACTGACAAGTGCTCGCAAACACAATGCAAGGCAAACGAAACAAAATTCGAAGTGGATTTGCGTTTTGTTTATTTAACCTTTGCTATTATTTTTCGTTTCTGCTTTTTTTACTTTATTTTCAGCGCCGCAGCGTATATCGGTTCATTTTGAATTGCAAGGCAGCATTAGTACATGCTTTTTCCTGGAGTATGTCCATTTCAGACTGTTTATGTGAATTTTGTCTGTATGCATGCTTGTTTATAGTTCATACATACATAGATGATTTTTGGAAAAATATTTTAATTTTGTTTCATTAATATGTTAATAATAACGTAACGAAACAATTTTTTTTTATAATTTAAATATTATCAAAGAATATAGAAAGAACTACATACATATGTACATAGAATGTGCATCTCAGCCAAATTCATTTTAGCGCTTGTTGCTTGTTGGTACGGGTGGGCTTGCCACTGCGCGAATTCCATTTGCTAAGTTTCATGTCCAAGCAAATGTATAAATGCAAGCAATAGTAAACTTTTTTGTGTAATTCTACATATGCATATTCTTTGCTATTATATATTAACTATTTAGTTTTCAATTTTAATTTTGACATTTTATTTGATTTTATATTTCTTTCAAAATAGTTTTATTAATATAAGGAAATTTGGTTGTGCAAAGTTTGTAATATTGTAAATATTGTTTCTTTTGTACATACACAAGTGTTTAGGCATCGCTTATTTTATGCATTTAAGAAAATGTAAGAAATAATTAAATAAATAAATAAATAATAAACGATTTAACAACAAGTACAATAAACAAAATTATAAGCTCCTTAAAATTAAGCAAATAATAGCACCTAAGTCGTTCAAAAAATAACGAATGAGAACGAAGCATTAAGCGGCCCGCCCATACACGAGCAACAAATTGTACAATCGGTTGAAATTCGTTTTTGCCACACACTTGTGGATTGGTTGATAAATTTCATTTCTTGTTGATTTTTGACGAGTGAAGATGGAACGCGGAAAAAAACTTTTTCAATTTTATGCATAAATTTTTTTTTCTTTTACTTTTTTTTAACTTGCTTGTATTTTCCGCCCTATGCTCCTCCTAGGTGCGACTACTCGTAAACGCATAATTAAGCTCTACAGTAGTCGAGGAATAAATAAATATATATATATTTATCATGCAAAATGTGCCACGACTTTAATCTATAATTTTTATTTTCATTTTCGCCACTTTTGGTTTCCCACAATGATTTTCTCCGCCGACGTGCACTTGCCGAAGTCAAAAAAGAAATGAGAAAAGTCACATACACACACAACCGATTGCAAAACACGACAACAAATCCATCAAGTTAACTTCGCCACTCACACGCAACCGATTGCAAGAAAGACAAAATTTTTTGACAATTTGCAATCTGTTGACAAACTGCGCCACTAACACGAAATTTCGTTGCAATTTCAACCGATTGCTTCAATTTGTTGCTCGTGTACACGTCTTTGGGCTGCCGTCCTTGGCTAATCATAATTTTTGACTTCTTTCTTCTTCGCTATTTAATTAGTTTGCAATTTATTTTTTGCCATTTTACAAAATCAACTTTTAATCATTTTATATGACAATTTTAGGGAAATGCATTTTTTTAATTGCAAGTTGCATTTGCTTAGAAACTGATTTGGTGCAACAATGCTAAAAAAATAAAATAATTGTTTGCTTAAATATTTAATTGCGTTATGCATATTCACAACTACAAATGCATAAAAAGCAAAACATAGCCCAGCTGCATTGTTTGAAGAATCTTTTTCGAGTTTCGAACTCGGAGAGAATTTTCGCCTCTGTCTATTTGGTACTCTCTGGCATATGTAAACTAACATTTGTATGTTAGTTCAATACAAACAGAGAGAACTAAATAGACAGAGGCGAAAATTCTCTCCGAGTTCGAAAGTGCCGTTGAAACTTTAACCAACGACTTGGGCTCGCCTGGGGTAAAAGCAAAATCCAGAGAGTACCAAATAGACAGAGGAGAAAATTCTCTCCGAGTTCGAAAGTGCCGTTGAAACTTTATCCAACGACTTGGGCTCGTCTGGTGTAAAAGCAAAATCAAACGCAAAATAAAGTCACGCACCAACAACAAGCAACAGCAATGGTAGACGAATGAATGGCAAAAGTAAAAGGCAGCATTGGCTCTTGGCTCGGTCTGTGTTGTGTTGTGATGTTTGTCCGGTGACTTGGGCTCGGCCAAAGCAAAGCGATATGAATGAAGTATTGGTTGTCGCTGCTTTTGTGTTGATGTTTATGCACTGACCTAGGCGCATTTTGGTTCAATCAATGATAAGAATTTTATATAGGTAAATCTAGAATGTATCGCCTTGACCCTGACTGCAAAATAAATAAAAAGGAGCCTAAAATTATTTTCTTTATAATTTTTAATTAAATTAACTAAATTTTTTCCTTAATGCTAAGTTATTTATAACATTAGTTTTCGTTTAGTCGGTGTTAAAAGTATCAAAAAAATACAAATTACATTTTTTGTTTGCATTCTTCATTGAAAATAGTATGTGTCTAAACTGTAATGTGTTTCCATAACTAAAAGTATTGTTACTTCATATACATACATACTTGTTTTAGTTTAGATTTTTGGGAAGGCAAATTCAATTTTGACAAAGCAAAGGAAAGGATATTTTGCCGGCGGCTATTTGCTTTGCCACGCAAGTAGGCGGCGATGAACAAAAGTGGCGTTTGCAAGTGGTTTATTCGTTCGATTCCTAGAAAACTATTAATCCTAGGATAGTAATAGAGAACTCATTTTGTAGATCATTTCATATACTTCAATAGAGTACTTGGATATTCTTGCGAAAGTCCCACCAATTTTACGGTAGGAGCAGATGTTTTAAAAAACACCAAAAACTATTTCCACTTTTTTAACTTTGAATAGTCATTGTGCTTGAAGCAATTAATCAATCACTTTGATTTTAGTATTATTTGAAAAATGCTAGATTTTACTGACAATAATTTTTATTAAAAAAACATAAATAAATCTAACTTTAATAGCAAAACAATATTATGTAATAATCACACCAACCACTTTTTGGCGGGAAAGAGCAACTGCCTTTGGAAAATTCGGTTTAGGACTTAATTGGGGTTTTGCAAGAGCAAAGCATTACCAAAACATAATGCGTTGGTTTAAACTTTAGAGCAAAAACAAAATTGAATACAGACAATGCAGCTGAGCTATGTTTTGCTTTATTATTTTTATTTTTATTTATTTTTTTATGCATTTGTAGTTGAGAACATGCATAACGCAATTAAATATTTTAAAACTTCATTACAATTTTTGGGCTCATTGAGAAAATTTTTTAGCATTGTTGCACCAAATCAGTTTCTAAGCAAATGCAACTTGCAATTAAAAAAATGCATTTCCCTCAAATTGTCATATAAAATGATTAAAAGTTGATTTTGTAAAATGGCAAAAAATAAATTGCAAACTAATTAAATAGCGAAGACGAAAGAAGTCAAAAATTATGATTAGCCAAGGCTGGCATCCCAAAGATATTATAAACACTATGAAATGTGGTTGGCGGGCAGAGTTAAAAGGAAAATCTAAAAATAGCCCATACAATTCTCGTGTTCTTGCATTTGAACTCGGCTCTAAACTTCGTTGTTGGCTGTCGGCAATCATGGTATAATAAGCAGAGCTCGTAAATAACAGTCGACCGTTTTTTCCTTTGCGGTCTACTCGCAACCACAACCGAAAAAACCATGCACGCTTGCTCTCTCTCTGAGCATAACACTTCGCTTCGCTTTATTTCGGTTTTCAGCTGAGTGTTAACAGTTGAGCAGTTCTTGTTACGCTCTTTCAATAACATCTTATTGAGAGCGAACTGATTGAGCGCTCGCACATAAGCATCAGCAGACCAACCGAAAAAATAAATGTCAGCGCAAACGGTCTTTTACGTTTTAATTTGCTTTGTTGAGAATGCTGCACTTTTTGTGTCGGCCCATTTATCTCGAATTGTATAAGTCGTACAAAAAAACATTCAAGACAAAAAATTATGAAAATTGAATTTTGAGTTTTATTTGTATTGGAAGGTATACCCAGAAGTTCATATTTTCAGCAGTAGATGGCGCCAAATTTAAAACAACGCAGTTTTTCGTATTTTTACCCACCCCCTTGCCATTTTAAATCTATGCATGCTTGAATGAAAAATATGGACCCAGCAAAGAGAACGACGCGTCAAACTTACTCTACCTTACTTATTATACCATGGTCGGCAATGTTCACAAGTTCAGCCGCAGCCAAATTTGTCATTTGTGGTCATTAATAGCTGCAAGTTATTTGGCCACTGTCGCTAGAACTGTTTTTTTTTACCAATTATTTTTTAATTAAGTTTGAAACAGTAGTGACAAAAATTTGTCGTGAGTTGTGGAAATATGAATATTCATTAAGTCGCAGACTGTATTTCCCGTACGAACATCCCACAAACACACTGTGTAATCAGAACTACTAGAGGCAATCTAGCACATAATGTTAATGTCTATAAGTTAAACAAATATTGTGAATACCATTAGTAGCATACGGATTTCCGCCCATATCGATTGCTAAATTGAGTCCAAAATGTGGAACTTAACATCATTCCCAGAAATACAATATTTTGTAATATGCCATTTGTTTAAACAATTAATTTTTAATTATAATATTATAAGTTTGCATTGTTAAAGTAAATCTTAATATCATTTAGGTTAAAATTAAAAGTCTAAATACTTTTGTATGTCTCGCTGAAAAATAATTAATGTACAAAAGAAACAATATTTACAATATTACAAACTTTGCACAACCAAATTTCCTTATATTAATAAAATTAAAATATGTGGCCAAAAATCATCTATAAACTATAAACCAGCATGCATAAAGACAAAATGTAACAACAATGCTTCCTTGCATTTCAAAATGAACCGATTTACGCTGCGGCGCTGCAAATAAAGTAAAAGCAAAAATGAAAAATAATAGCAAAGGGTAAATATACAAAACGCAAGATCCACTTTGAATTTTGTTTCGTTTGCTTTGCATTGTGTTTGCGAGCCCTCGCTCTGGCTAATCTTTTAACATTTTCGAACTCGGAATTTAGTTCTCTCTGATACAAACTGCTGCTGCCAGCTGCTGCCAAACAAATGTTTTGTATGAGAATAGTTATTGTTAGAAAAACTTTTTTGTTTTTTAAAATATTGCAACCGAATTTTTTCAGTTTAATTTAGTATAAGTCTTTACATTTGTGTGAAGTTTGATCAAAATTGGTCCACTATTTCATGTAGCTACCATACAAAAAGTGAACCCGGATCCGCCATTTTTTCCGCGCACTTCTTTGCGTATTTAGTTCTCTGTTGGTACTCTCTGACAACCAATACGAATAAAGTTCTCGCCAAACAAGCACGATTCAACACGGACAGACAACGTTATTATTGGAACCACGTGTTTGAGTTTAAAGATAAGAAAAAACTCAATAATCATTTTTTATTAAAAAAGGGGTAAAAATCTATGCTTGATTGTTTTTTTTTATTAGCATAGCGCAAGAGAGAGACAAAGATACATATGTACATACATACATATCTACATATAGTGGCTTCAATAAATATGCAAAGCAATGCGCAATTGATGAACATTCGGTAAAATTGCTTAAAAGCAAAACGTTTCTTAACCTTTTGTAAGAGCAGGTGTTTGCAACAATAATTATTAGTACAGTGAACTTATTTGGCTTTACTACAAATAAAATTTATTATTCACTCAAGCTAAAGATACACCTCTCAATATGACAAGTGATTGTGCTGTGGCAAAAAAGAATGGCATCCCACCAGACAACGATTGCAACGAACCGGAGGAGGTGCATTGCAATGGATTTGCAGGACAGCTGCAGGACGGTTTAAGTTGTGAGGAGCTATTTCAAAATGGCGATGGTCTTACCTATAAGTAAGTATTTACTTATGTATACTAGGTTGAATATGTATACGTCCAATGCAACTAGTAATCTATGGAGCTAGTTACTCAGGTTCACTAGAGCTCTTGAGTTGACCCAAAAAAAGTGGGAGAAGAATGCAACTTTCTTGTTATTATTTATTAGAGAAGCTATTTCGGCTCTTGAAATTTTAAGAGGCTTACTGTGGTGACTTTCGTTGGGCCCTAAATAAATGAATTTTAATTTTACTTAATATTATTTGTGGGGAGGAAGTAAAAATTTTGTATTGATTGTAGTAGAGACTTCTTTGCTCTTGAAATTTTAAGTGGATTACGTCCAGGGCAGAGCTGGGCAGCCCATAGCCCAGACGGGCACTTTTTGTTCGTGCATTTTGCTTTTTGTACGGCAGACCGCTCTCTTTTTGCCCAGCTCTGGTGCAGGGTCGTCTAGAAAATAGTCGAAAGCAAAGGTAACTTTTGTTGGACTCTAAGCAAGTGAATTTGACTTTATATTATTCTACGAACCCAAAAAAAGTGGGAGAAGAATGCAAATTTCTTGTGAATAGAAATTATGTAAAACGTTAGAATTTTTTACAACTTTCGAAAAAAAAAAACCTAAGAAATGAAAATATTTTTACGAATCTGTAACCGTTCTTTTCTATTAGGTGTACAACTTAGCTTCTTATTGAAAGTACTGCCCTTCGGTAGCGACTACTTTTCCCCATCTTTCTGGTAGTTATAAGTTACCCACTCGAACAAAACGATGAATCTTTTAAGGCGATCCACGAACCTTTGACTACTTCATAAGAGTGGAATTTCTGGTTAGTTGGACTGTGGATCGAAAGTCATGGTAATCCGAAGAGTACGGCGGGTAAGGTAGCACATTCTATTTAAGCGTGTTCGGCTAAAGGCCTATACGCAGTTCGAAATATCCCCAATGGGATTTTTTTTTTTATATGAAGTTTGCGATTCCGTGCCAAATATTTCGAGCTGCGTAGATCCCTTAAGACTTGACCGGTCTGGCGACATTTATCCGAGCATTGTCATGCTGGAGGATGACTTTTCGTGGCTCTCTCGGTACTTTGGCCGTTCCTCAATGCTCGGCTCAAACGCATCAACTGCTTTCGATATCGATTTGCTGTGCTATTTTCACCCAGTTTCAGAAACTCATAGTATACTATAACGAGCTAGTCCCACCAAATACAGAGCATAACCTTAGGTCTGACCGTCGACGTTGCAGCATGTCCAGGTTTTTTGCGCTGGGAATTATCGTAGTGAACCCATATTTCGTTGCCGATCAGCAGGAAAGGCCGCTCAATAACTCGCAGCTTCAACTCGTACGGAACCCAATTTCCTTGATTCTAAATCATTCCGCTGGCTTTAAATCGCTTGTTGAATAACTCCCAATGATATTGCCATTTCTTTTTGCGTTTGCTTCTCATATAGCTCTGGCAGTGGCGGATCCACGGGGGGTTTTCGGGTCCGGCTGCTACTAATACTACGTATGGCCTGTGTGGTCTCAAATGTTTCCTTTGCGATCTCAGCTACCTTCTTTCTACTTCTTCTTGACTCAGGAGCTATGCTAAAAACGCCAAAACTGTTTACTTTGCTCTTTTGGCGTAAGCCCGAGACTAGTTTCTGTGCTTGGTAAAGAAATTAATCCCAAAAGAGCTCAGTTGCGTCTAAAGTTTCCTTGATCTTTGCAAGATTTTGCCGCCCAAGTCAAGACTTGTAGTCTAGATTTTAGCTCCAACTAGTTATATTGGACAAAACATTTAACCTAGTTAAGGCACATACACACGCACACACTCATAACATATATACACGCTCATTTTTGTTCATATATATATATATATCATCCTCCGCCGTGCACACTTGATGATCATACAAACAGCGATTTTCTCATATTACCCGGCTACATTGATTTTGCCGCCGAGGATGTTGATCTTACCTCACGCTTGACGAAGAATTTAACATTGCGTGCACCATTGGTTTCATCGCCCATGGACACTGTAACCGAATCGGAGATGGCCATAGCCATGGCGGTAAGTATAGAGCTACCAGTTAGATACTATAACCAACAACAACAACGACAGCAGACCGCACATCGCCGCACTGTGGTAGACGTTTGTTTGGCTCTCAGTTGTGGTTGTAATTGAACACTCTTATGCGCCTCTATAATTGCTCCCATTTACTTGCACGCCGCACGCCCGCCAACGCGCAGCTTTGTGGTGGCATTGGCATAATCCACCACAACTGCACGCCGGAGTATCAAGCATTGGAGGTGCACAAGGTTAAGAAATACAAACATGGCTTTATGCGTGACCCGTCGGTCATGTCGCCCACGAATACCGTCGGCGATGTGCTTGCAGCGCGTCGTAAAAATGGTTACACCGGTTATCCGGTGACCGAGAATGGCAAACTAGGTGGACGTCTGTTGGGCATGGTTACGTCACGTGATATTGATTTTCGTGAAAATCAACCATATTTGTTGCTGGAGGATATAATGACCAAAGATTTGATAACAGCACCGAATGGCGTTACCTTGCTCATGGCCAACGATGTACTAGAGAAGAGCAAGAAGGGTAAGCTGCCAATTGTCAACGAAGCTGGTGATTTGGTAGCCATGATAGCACGTACGGATCTTAAAAAGGCGCGCTCCTATCCAAATGCATCCAAGGATAGCAATAAACAACTACTGGTGGGTGCCGCCATCGGTACTAGACATGAGGATAAGGCGCGTTTGCAGCTGTTGGTGCAAAACGGCGTGGATGTCATAGTATTGGACTCTTCGCAGGGCAATTCCATTTATCAAATAGAGATGATCAAATTTATTAAGCAAACGTATCCAGACTTGCAGGTCATTGGCGGCAATGGTAAGCATGACTAGTCAATTGCTATTTACAGTCCAAACCTTAACTATATACCTGCTTGCAGTTGTTACACGCGCTCAGGCCAAGAATCTAATTGATGCCGGCGTTGATGGTCTGCGCGTGGGCATGGGTTCTGGCTCCATTTGCATAACGCAGGAGGTTATGGCCTGCGGCTGTCCCCAGGCTACGGCAGTCTATCAAGTCTCGCATTATGCCGAAAAGTTTGGCGTGCCTGTTATAGCCGATGGCGGCATACAATCTATTGGGCATATTGTCAAAGCCTTGGCATTGGGCGCCAGCGCTGTCATGATGGGCTCTTTGCTGGCTGGCACTTCAGAGGCGCCTGGTGATTATTTCTTTTCGGATGGTGTGCGCCTAAAGAAATATCGTGGTATGGGCTCGCTGGAGGCTATGGAGCGTGGCGATGCCAAAGGTGCGGCTATGTCACGCTATTATCACAATGAAATGGATAAAATGAAGGTGGCCCAGGGTGTCAGTGGCAGCATTGTGGACAAGGGCTCTGTGTTGCGTTACTTGCCATATTTGGAGTGCGGTCTGCAACATAGTTGTCAGGATATTGGCGCCAATTCGCTGCAGAAACTAGGGTAAGCATTGCCAGAGGCTATGGATGGTCAACGTTACGTCACATGAACTATATTTGTTAGCTGCTCTCTAAAGGACCTGCGCAATAAGGCAGCTTGTGCCGTTGAGAGCAAGTTGGAATATTGAGATATTGATTCCAAGTTTTCGCTAAAACTATTATTTTTGCATATATCTGTTGAAGTTAAGTTCTTGAAGAAAGTTCTTTGTTAGTTGCGCCTACCTAGTTTAGACAGAATGCCAGTCAAGGCTGTAGAACACAGGTTCGAGGGTCCGCCGAATTCAAAGGCCAGCAATTGAGAGCTCTGGCGATGCCAAAAACATATAGTAAATATGGTCTGAGCTCCGAACCCAAAATTATTTTGGATTAAAGTTAAGTTAAAGGAACTGGAACTGGAACTGGGAGGTGTGTCCACTACATGGCAGTAACATAGAAGTTTTATACATATTACAAATTTTCTTAACCATATTGATTTTTTGTTTTTTCTTTCATATCCCTCAGACAAATGATCTATAATGGCCAACTACGCTTTATGAAACGTACTCATTCGGCACAAGTCGAAGGCAATGTGCACGGATTGTTCAGCTATGAGAAACGCCTCTTCTAACATACGCCAAGCGCTGCAGCATCAATTGGCGGCAGCGGCAGCGGAAACAGCAGTAGCAGTACTACCCAAACGACATCCCACTTCGGCTCCAGTTTCAGATCTCCACTGCTCTATCAACAGCAAACCCAGCAGCCCGCCGATTATTTGCAAAATTATAAGCGCAAGTGACGCAACATGGGTATTGAACGCAACTTCTTCGTGAATATAATCAAGCGTACTCTCTACTTGATGTTAGTTATACTAGTTACTATTTCTAGTTGTTGTAACTATACAAAAAATATGTTTGCCACTTAACTAAAACAAAGACACATACTATGTATAACCCCCCCCCCCCTCCCCCCCATACACTTTGTTATATCTATTGTGTAATAGTTATTAAGGCGCAAGTTAAGCAACTTAAGATTTATTCTTTTGAAAATTTCAAATTCGAAGCTCGAATTTGCTGTGAATCTAAAGCTAAGATAATATTGTTTCCCTGTTGGTTTAGAGTTTATCTTTATACATACTTATATGAAGTACATACATACTTAAAATATATATATATATATACATATACTGTATAACTATTTGAAAATATTGCTTTGTTATTTGGCGGCTTATGTACTCTGGTAAACACTAATTGCGTGCTATGTAGTAGGTCTTCATGCTTTCTTCGCCTGGAGAAGTAAATCCTGAGGCTGTAGCCTTGAGAGGAAAGTGGAGAGTAGCTATTTGGTTTAGTGGGAAACCAGGGAAACCATGTACCCCAAAAAGACAGCGATCTTCACACAAAACCCCTCCAGAAGCGGCTGATCACAATCGGCCGCAGCGGGATAATACAAGTGGACGACACAAAGCTCCACAAGTCAAAACAAAAAGTCAAAGTAGGGCCTACTTAGTAGGCCGTCCTTCAGGGATACTGTAAAAGGCATACGTATTGCTGTGCTGGCAAGGGATTATCCAAATACAGTCCTAACCACAAAGCAGCTAGACCTAATACAGGATGATGTGATGAAGAGGGTGCTGAACGGGAAGTCAAATACTTGGGCCTAACAATCGATTAAAGGCTAACGTGGGAACAACATCTGACCAACACAACACAAAAGGCCACTAAACAGATATGGGCTACGAGTCAACTCCTTGGTAGAACATGGGGTCTTAGCCCCACAATGTCCTCATGGATCTACAAACAAATGATAGTACTAACCATATTATATGGCTTAGTCATATGGTGGAAAAAGGTAAATCTACTAACTGCACAACGCAAACTCTCTAGATAACTGGAGCAATGAGAACAACACCAACAGCAGGATTGGAGGCTATTCTCAACTTCATACCACTTCACCTAATCATAGAAGGAGAAGCCGCTAAAGAGGCTGTAAATCTCCATAAAATTTATAAATTCAAAGAAGGTGATCACAAAGGACACCTCGAAATCCTAAATTGGGCAAAGGATGCAAAGCATATAGCAACTTTCAACAACCAAATAGATCCAGTAGTTAGCCCAACAAAAAGCTACGACATCTCCATACCCACTAAGGACGAATGGGAAAACAACCCAAGCTGGGTGCAGGATGAACGAACGAAGGAGTAGGTGCAGGGGTAGTCGGTCCCCGTTGCCATATGCACATCTCACTACGGAAAGACGCAGCAATATTCGATGCCGAACTGTTTGCAATAAACACTGCAACACAGAAACTACTAGACTTCATATTCAAATCTGTTCTCGAATGCCACAATAACCTAAACCTACTGGCATCCCATAATAAGGTACAACTTATTTTGGTGCCTGGGCACAAAGGATTTGAAGGTAATGAAGCAGCAGATACACAAGCCAGAAAAGCGGCGGAGGTACACTTCACAGGACCTAGTAGCTCTCTGTATGGCTTCACGAAAAATGACATTACAAACATCATTTCAGAAAAAACCAGGAAAGAGGTAAAAATCTATTGGGATAACCTGAAAGGACTTCGTCACTCCAAAAAATTCCTACAGTTCGATTCAAAGAAGGGGGCAGAAGCCCTAGATTTCAATAGAAAAGACCTATGCATCCTATGCGGTGCCCTTACTGGCCACTACCCATGTAGATTCCACATGGTCAAGATAGGTCTATCTGCCACCGAAACCTGCAGATACTCCAACGAAGAGGATGAAACCATGGAGCACCTGCTAGCCAACTGCCCAGCGCTAACAGACGCAGAGCAAAATTTTTAAACAGCTGCACATTGGATGAAGAGGATTACCAAATCCTATCGCTAAAGGGAATAATTACCTTCGCCAAAATAATAAACAGCAATTAAGCTATATACAGATGCCCAATACATACATGTTGGTCGCAGTGCAGGAGGAAGCTAATGACTCACACCCTATTTACATCATCATCAATATACCCTTTGTACCAAAAGGTACGGGCCATTGGCTTCAGCAACTCAATTGTTCTTAAGCCAAGTGATAGCAATACGGAATTATATTCGTCATCTATGATGAGATTCTTCGGAATTCCAACTATGAATAGTATAGATAAGTAACCATAACCTCAGTTCTTTGTACAAGGACCCAAATGCTTGCATTAGACGCTTAGATTTTTTTTTAAAATTTCTTGAATAAAAATTCGCTGTTCCAAAACAACAAATATGTATACATACTTACATTACTTATAATGCACACAGTGGACTGCACTAAATCCACTTCAATAAGGCTCTTATCATTGACATTGACATTGACTGCAGCGTTTATTATGCAACTTGGAGATAAGAACTTAAAATATTAAATAAGCAGAGAGATCGCACTCAGTATGAAACAGAGAGCTGCGTCGGGTATGTTCGGGTATGTTCGGTCAAACATGTTAAAAATCCAATCAAACGAGCTGAGCGCTCTCGGCCTTCATTTGTTGTGTTTGAACACGAAAAAGCCAGCACTCTACGCTAGCATTCGAGTAGCTTGCACGACTGCTTTGCCTACGAAGTAATCGGGTTCATCAGCTCGAATAAACTCGAGTATGAACGAGTATAAACGAGTAAACTAGGCATATACATCAGAGAGCTGCAATGAGTATAAAAATTTTTGAGTGCACACTGTCATGACTTAAACTTTTGAGCAATGTAAGTCAATTGAGCAAAACATGTATGTGTATCTCTTGAGCTATCAAAAGTGACTCATGAGCTTTTCGTGTTGTGAGTGCAAACGAGCTGTGTATTTTTTGAGCTGTTGATATGCAAAGCTCACAATGTACTCGTGTAACACGAGTAACCTACAGAAGTTTTGCCACGGTCGGTCTTGCTTGGCCTCTTTTGCATTCTTCTCTTCTTCTCTTGCATTCTTGTTGCTATTGAGGTAGGTCGATTCATGCGTTTGTTATATTTAAGTTTTTTATTTTGTTATAAGTTAAAAAAAGTGTATATATGAAGGAAAAAAAAAAAATAAAACTACATAAAAAGCATACAACAAATATTTCTAAGTAAACTGCCTTTCATACATTTTAATTTCCCACTGCAACTTCCCAATGTCTTGTGCTTAAGCCTCAGCTTCTGCTAAGCTGTATATAAATCAGCCGCACACAATCAAAACAAAAAGCTCTCTGAGAGAGCCTCTCTCCTTATACCTACATTGTTGCTTTTGAAAGTTCACTTTGCGCGCAACACTTAAACAAGCTCTCGCACACTCACATTTTACTTTAAATGCTCATAGAGGCTCGAGTTATCTCAACGCAGCTCTCCGTTCACTGTGAGCATGGCACTCAAACAAGCTCATTTCGGTTTGCTACTCACACTCACATTTTACTTGATATACTCGTACAGGCTCGAGCGCACTCATTGCAGCTCTCTGATATACATACATTTTTACTGCTTATAAGCAGTTATTCGCAAAAATACATATGCACATATATAGCTATGTATGTGTTTTCATGTTTTTAAGAGGCCAAAAATTGAAAGAAAACATATAACATATAAAAGCAACCAAAATTGAGCTATCTTCTTTTTTGATTTCTGTTAATATGTTCCAAACAAAACTACGACCTTTACGTTGACCACATACAGCTCTGGAAGCTCTGATCCTTGTTGAGCAACCGAAATGGAATATTCGTACTCATACTCGAGTAAACACTCGAGTGTGATCGAAAATGTAATACTCGTTGCAGCTCTCTGGTATGAAAGGGTATTCTCTCTTCAACTTCATTTAGAACAGCTCTTTAAATCAGAAATCACAGGTGCACACAGTAACTAAGCATTAAAGTTAATTTTTATTGTTTATAAATATGTATATTTGTTTGCTTTTATTTTAGACTAAATTGTTTATTATTTAATAATGTATGTATATGCTACAATTATGTAAATATATGTATATATTTTGTTTGTTTTTAACAAAGAGATATTATGCCTAATAGTTTTGTTCCACTCTTCCGATTAACCATACGCTTCTGCTACAAATATGCATCAGCTCCACATCACTTTCACTTCCAATTGCTATTTTTTATTTATGTTTACATAATGAAGTTTAATTGGAAAACTAGCATTCATAACATCATCGTATTATCATTTTATATTTAACGTGTATGAATAAAAATATAAATAAATTCTCTTTTAAAAACAACCATAAAAAATTTCTCTGCATAAAAAGCGACTTGGCTGTTTTTGGAAGCAATAACACGCAAAACGCGACGCAGTGGAACAATTCTATAACTATAACATTAGTTTTTGACTTTTAATATAGTATATTATTAAAAAAAATATTTTATATCTGTTGAAATATTCAAATGCAAATTGTTTTAAAGAATTTTTGTGCTTAAAGTACAGTAAATTGTTTAAATTTAAATAAATAAAATCTGAGATAAGCCAAGTGGCATTATAGAAATGCAATTGATAAACTCCTTATAAGGACACTTAAATAAAGCATTGGTCATACACTCACTCACACACATATCTATTTTATGCACTCAAAATCAAACCGAAATTGCAAATATATATACACATATGGTTTTATTTTTAAAAGTTAAGCATTCTTTGTTTTTCCAAAAACTATTTAACTAACATTGAAATATTTACAATTTTGGTTTGATCTTCAGTTTATAAACAAAAATGCTATTTGTATAAATATTTCGTTATTTTTTGGCCGCGTGATTATCAGTACACAGACACACACACATACACATACACCCTCGCACACGCATATAAAAAATATATGTATATGTTTTACTATAAACTACAGAGCGGTGCTCGCTAATGGGTGGGATTATCTGGTGCCAGGCAATGCCATTTCTCATGAAAATGATCAGGCAAACGTATGCAATCGAGCCATTGCTGCAGTCGTTCACCCTTGCTTTGGGCGCCTAATTGTAGACTGCCCAAAAAGTCATTGCTCTTGCCAAGATCCTTATCCCAAACGGTCAGTATCAGCATTTCCTTGTTCAAGTCATGCGGACTGGCCTCAAAGGAAAACTCCTCATTAAATATGGGATTCAGTGTGCGCCATTTTACGCTTGTCTTGTGCTTCTTGTTCTTATGTGCATCTGGTTTAAGTTGTCTAAGCGAAAAAGAGAAAGACAGCATTACATTAGTATTGTATATAACATGAATCTAATTTATCTATTTAAAAGTTAGAACTATATCTTTAAGTTTCTAGATTTAATATCTCATGGTTTGTAATAAACAGAATCTTTGCACTCCTTTTAGTATTTCCCACTGTTCTATATTTCTCTAATTCTTTACCGATATAAAAAGGTTGCTCTTTAATCTTTAGAAATCTTTAGTTGAACATGGAAAAATTATCAATAGTCAAACACAAAATAGACAGAAAGTTACGTAGCATAGCTAACTCACTAAGCTACAGTAAGTTGGCTTGGTTTCTAATTGAAGGACTTCGTACTTTAAAAAGTTATTGCATAATGTAAAATCATAAAAGGGTATGTTCCTAATTTCCTATAATGTAGCAAACATTTAATAATAGAAAGATAGATCAAATAGTTTTGCTACAGACTGCACAAAAAATACTTAAGGGGTATCACTGGCTTACAGCTTGACAAATGGATCGGAGCTGCCATTGTTGTCCATGGGCAGCAGGTTAATGCACTGCTTGACATTGACAACCAAAGCTCGCCGCTTTGTATTATAGCAGAGCGAGAGCAGCAATTTGCCATTGGGCCAGTTTTGTGCCATTTCCGCCTCATTGCTGTACTGATCCTCCACGCCCAGCGGCACAGATATGCGATATTGCGCCGTGCTGTGTACCTAGGAAAGGCAAAAAAAAAACAAACACATAAACGTAAAATACAAGCCTAGCTAACTACTATAGTTAATTACCGTGGAGAGGCACACCTTGGCCGCACCCAGAAAGTCATGCCCATACTTGTCATCGTCGAAGAGCGCCACATAGAGTAGCGAATTGCCTAGTTCTTCTGGCTCGACGCCAACAAACTGCAGCGTCTCATTGAACTCTGGATTGCGCGTCTTGTGTACGGTTTTAGTGCGTTGCCAGCGTGTATACTTTGTATGCGCCTCGGGCGTAACAATATTCAGCTTGCAATAAGGATCAGTTAGACCAGCTGCATCCATGGCAGGCAAATCTCTTGCACGCATCATGGTACAGTCCAGACTATGGAAGCTCTCGCGATAGCTAATGGCTATTTCCAGCCAGCCAAGCAAGGGATCTCGGCAATGCTGTTGTTGCAGTTGTTGCTGTTGACTCTGTGATTGCGTGCCTCCAGAGTTGCCAGAACCAGAGCTGTCGCTAAAGGACCAAGAGGATGACACAGAGCCGCGACGCAGAAAGCTGCTCTCACGCCGCAGCTGTGCTGTGGCATTTAGCTGCGCCGTCGTGGCCACCGTCGAGGCATTCGAAATGCTGTCATAGTCCATACCTCCCTCCATTGTGCGCTGCTGGCTACTGCTCTGTTGGCGGCCAAAGAAGAACGAATTGGACAGCTTGCGTTCACCGCCATCAATAAAGCTGCGTATGCTGCCATAGGCGCGTAATCTAAAGCTATCATCGCGATGCAGCTTGCCAGCAGGCACATTACCAGCTGCGTCTACCTCATCCTCAGGCTCAGAATGACCACTGCTGCTGCTGCTGTCATTAACGCGTATTGTTAGCTTCTTGATACGCGTGTTACGTGTGGGTGTGCTGTTGCAGCTTTGAACCACGCGTGTATCAGTGCCATTGCTTACGCCCGCCAACGCCTGGCTATGTGTAGGTGTGGGTGTGGGCGTGGCACTAGCGCTACGCGGCATATCATAGTTAGGCAGGCCCTTGAAGAACCACGCGCCAGACTTTTTCCACATTTCCCGCGTCTCCGAGCAAATACGGCAAAGCCAAATCTCGCGCGTGCGCTCGTTCGTATGATAGCGTATGTTTATGTCCACGCTGCATTTGGTGCATACGGCCTTGCGGCAATCCTCGCATATAACGCGATGCGGTCGCAGCAGGCCAAAAGCATCGCCGCACAAGCGGCAACAATTGGGACCACGTTCGACTGCATGCTGCTTGATTTTCTCGACACGCTCCACCAGGCGACCGACACGTTGGCGCTCGGCTATTTCGATTTCCTCATTGCGGCGTATAACGGATATGATGGCCTGTTGCTCTTCAGGACGTAAGGGTTCACTGGTCTTTGAACTGCTCCAGCCAGCTTTCAATCTGCGTTAGGGAAACAAGAGAAAGTTTATGTGAGTATAACAGCGGTTAAGATGGCTTTGCCTAATAAGCGCACCATTAGAGTGCTGCGGCTAGTTAATGTGGTTTTCATGTTGGCTGTTAGCAAGAGCCCATGCTAAAGTGTCAAGTTCAAAATTAATTAACTCTACCATGCTGCTGCCGTTGCGCTTTGCGGCGCGTTCTTTTTGTTTTATAGCCACTTTGGAATCACTTACAGCACATGGCGTTAAAAATGTAGCACCACACCGACGCACAACCACACGGACATACATATTTATATATACATATATACACAAGCGAACATAAGGGCACGTAGCTCGCTTGGCATGCAAATCTCTAACATCTGCAGTGTTTCGTGTGGCACACACAAGCTACTGTAGCTACTGCCTTGGGT
Organism: Chymomyza fuscimana; assembly: GCA_949987675.1. Lineage (NCBI taxonomy): Eukaryota > Metazoa > Arthropoda > Insecta > Diptera > Drosophilidae > Chymomyza > Chymomyza fuscimana. The sequence continues at coordinate 39,425,864 of OX465090.1, forward strand.
TTATTGACTTGAATAGCCCCGGCCATATGCTCTTACCACCCACGTAGCCGTGACACCCGAGCTCGGAGCACCGTTCTGCCGTTTACCTCGCTTAACGCTTGAATATGGCCATGACTGCGCGTTCCGAGTTTTTTTTAATGCCGCTGGTTATTGCCTTGTGGGTTTTGACTCTACACACTAAGCTATGCTGTGCACGTTTACAAAGCTTAGCTATGCAGTTTCTAGTTAATTTTAACAACGTTGTTCTATACATTTTGTATGCAGCTTTAAAATGTAAATAAAAAAACGCCAGGATCGATAGTTCGATATGCCCCACCAATCACTTTTACAGTCTATCGATAATTACTTACTCAATTTTGTAGCAATGAGCTTTACATCAGTAGTAAGCATCGGCTTTAATAATCGTTATAAAACATACCTATATATATTTTTTAAATATATATTATATAAATACAATATTTCGAATTATAAACTATAGTGGGCGGGATATAAGAAAACAAATTTCGAACATTCAACATGGCGACGTTGCTCAACAGCTGTAGAACATTTTATCGATATTATATATTTTTAAAAGAGTCAATACAAGCAGTTCTTCTCAAATTGTTGGCCAACACAAAAGAGTTGTATTTTTATACCCTCTACCTATAGGTACAAAGGGTATACTAGATTTGTGAAATGTATGTAACGGACTTAAGGAGGCGTGGCAGACCCCAAGTCCTTTATACCAAAATGCTTATCATAACTTCGGATAGCGATTGAGCCATGTCCGTCTGTCCGTCCGTCCGTCCGTATGAACGCCTAGATCTCGGAGACTATAAGAGCTAGAGACACCAAACTTTACCATCAGGTGCGCATATTTGCTCAGAAGATGAAGTTTGTTGAATCATGTCAATATCTTCCCCCGTTCCCCCGCAGTAGAGTTTCGCGGTGTTTAGCCACACCGTTTATTATTTTTATCTAAAATTTAACAAAAATATAAAAATTTCACCACCCTTGCCTATAAGCTGATTCATGTGGCTCTAATGAACAAATCCACATCCAAATTTTATCGATGCGGTCCTCCCACCCCCCGCAATCCATTTACCGTGTTTTCTCCCACACCCCTCAACATACCAACTTGAAACTTACCCCATATACTTAAAATAACTTCTTTGACGTAACATTCGAGTTTCATCAAAATCGGTAAAAATTTAGGGAACTTATAGGTATAAATATCGAATTTCACCAAAAAAAAAAAAAATTCCAATTGGAAAGTTCGTAGAAGGAATATGCAAGAAAAATTGTTTGCGAGACAAAAGGTACAGGGTATTCCACTGTCGGGCACCGCCTCGACTGTACCACATTTTTAAATCAGCTTTAATGCTCGTTATTCTATACAAATTAATTTAATATCTACAGAATATAAATTTGCTTAAATAATATTATTCTCACGTTCATACTAAAATAGATAATTGCAACTACGTAATACGTATAATAATTTATACACATATAAGCTCGTGATTATTCAAACAAGTAATCGTGTGCAAACTATTTAACTCAAATTTATGCATTATTAATTCAAATGAAGAAATTAAGTCTACTTTCTTTATGGAAAATTTGTCTTCAATTTCTTTTAATACCTGCAATATTGTGCTTTGTACTTTCGTTTCCTTTGAACATTAAGGTTTTAAGCTTTGTATTCAAAACAAAAATATAATATAATAAGAATTCAAAATTTATCACGAGTTGTAAAATATAATTGCATTTGTTAATACAGTTTTTTAGCTAGCTTAGCCTAGATCTTTGGGTTTTGTGTATATGTTTATGTATATAGTTTGCCTAATATTTTTTAAGCTGTTGATATCTGTTAATGCACGCCAAAAATAAATTCTTCGAGATTTTAGCCCTCATAATTTTCATTTCAAAACAAATTCTGATACTAAAGATGGCGTACGTTAAAGTCGGGCGCAGACGACTTTGGGATACCCTGTACCACCACACTGCATTTAAGTCCGGTATATTGCTTAAGAATTCCAAAAGACATCTGATTGCAAAAATTGCAAACAAACGAAACGCAACGAATTTTGTGCACAACAGGTTTTTTGCCCGATCGGCCCTATGGCAGCTATATGATATAGTCAACCGATTTTGATCAAATTTGCTACAGTGCTTGGGAACTCTAAAAAACTTCTTAATGCCAAATGTGGTTACGGTATCTTCACAAATAAACGAAACACAACGAATTTTGTACAAAACACGATTTTTTGACCAATTGGTCCTATGGGAGCTATATGATATAGTCAACCGATTTTGATCAAATTTGCTACAGTGCTTGGGAACTCTAAAAAACTTCTTAATGCCAAATGTGGTTACGGTATGTTCACAAATAAACGAAACACAACGATTTTTGTACAAAACACGATTTTTTGACCGATTGGTCCTATGGGGGCTATATGATATAGTCAACCGATTTTGATCAAATTTGGTATAGTGCTTGGGAACTCTAAAAAACTTCTTAATGCCAAATTTGGTTACAATATCTTCACAAACAAACGAAACACAACGAATTTTGTACAAAAAACAAATTTTCGACCGATCGATCCTATGGGACCTATATGATATAGTCAACCGATTTTGATCAAATTTGGTACAGTGCTGGGGGTTTCTAAAAAACTTCCGATTGCCAAATTTGGTTATGATATCTTCATAAACAAACGAATTATCCATCTAAAACTTTTGCTTTTTTTCGAGGTCCTCTGAAACACCCCTATGGGAGCTATATAATGTAGTCCCGATATCAAAAAAATAAAATAAAGTTGTCTCCTATGGATTAATAAGGGATCCTATCTGAAAATTTGGTTGCTCTAGCTCTTACCATCTCTGAGATCTAGGCGTTCATACGGACAGACGGACAGACGGACATGGGTATATCGACTTCTCTAGTCACTCTGATCATACTTTAGGTAACTTTGTGGGGTCTCCGACTTCTCCTTCTGTACGTTACATACATTTTCGGCTTGCACAAACACAATACACCCTTTGTACCATACGGTACAGGGTATAAAAATAAAATATAGTAATTTATGTACTTGTGATTTTTTTGAAAATATTATTTTGAAAATATTAAAATTAAAGGTGTCTACGCATAATGCAAAAAAATTTCGCACGGAGAACAAAACCATATAAAAAAAAAAATGTAATACAGTCGAGGCGGTGCCCGACAGTGTAATACCCTGTACCTATTTTCTCAAAAGAAAAATTTATCCATATTCCTTCTAAGGGCTTTCCAATTGGAATTTTTTTTTTTTTTGGTGAAATTCGATATTTATATCTATAAGTTCCGTAAATTTTTACCGATTTTGATGAAACTCGAATGTTACGTCAAAGAAGTTATTTTAAGTATATGGGGTAAGTTTCAAGTTGGTATGTTGAGGGGTGTGGAAGAAAATACGGTAAATAGATTGCGGGGGGTGGGAGGACCGCATCGATAAAATTTGGATGTGGATTTGTTCATTAGAGCTACATGAATCAGCTTACCAAAAATTGAGATTGTAGGTCACTTGTAACCATAATTACGAGGAGTCAAATATTGACGCAAATTATAGGCAAGGGTGGTGAAATTTGTATATTTATACCCTGTACCTATAGGTACAAAGGGTATACTAGATTTGTGCAATGTATGTAACGGACAGAAGGAGGCGTGGCAGACCCCAAGTCCTTTATACCAAAATGCTTATCATAACCTCGGGTAGCGATTGAGCCATGTCCGTCCGTCCGTCCGTCCGTCCGTCCGTCCGTCCGTCCGTCCGTCCGTCCGTCCGTCCGTCCGTCCGTCCGTATGAACGCCTAGATCTCGGAGACTATAAGAGCTAGAGACATGGAACTTTACCTGCTGGTGCGCATATTTCCTAAGCAGATGAAGTTTGTTGAATCATGTCAATATCTTTCCCCGTTCCCCCGCTGTAGATTTTCGCGGTTTTTAGCCACACCGTTTCATATTTTCATTTGAAATTTAACAGAGCAATGCGTTGTGGATACATACATCTATGTGTAAAAAATCAACAAAATCGGACAAATACAACAGAAGTTATAGTCAAAAATGTGCAAATTTCACCACCCCTTGCCTATAAACTGCGTCAATATTTGACTCTACGCAATTATGGCTACAAGTGACCTAGAATCACAATTTTTGGTAAGCTCATTCATGTGGCTCTAATGAACAAATCCACATCCAAATTTTATCGATGCGGTCCCCCCAACCCCCGCAATCGATTTACCGTGTTTTCTCCCACACCCCTCAACATATCAACTTGAAACTTACCCAATAAAATTGGAATAGCTTCTTTGACGTAACTTTCGATTTTCATCAAAATCGGTACAAATTTACGGAACTTATAGGTATAAAATATCGTTTTGCACCAAAAAAAAAAAAAATTCCAATTGGAAAGTTCTTAGATGGAATATGCAGGAAAAATTTTTTTGACACAAAAGGTACAGGGTATTCCACTGTCGGGCACCGCCTCGACTGTACCACATTTTTTTGTTAAATTTTAGATAAAAATAATAAACGGTGTGGCTAAACACCGCGAAACTCTACTGCGGGGGAACGGGGGAAGATATTGACATGATTCAACAAACTTCATCTTCTGAGGAAATATGCGCACCTGATGGTAAAGTTTGGTGTCCCTACCTCTTATAGTCTCCGAGATCTAGGCGTTCATACGGACGGACGGACGGACGGACGGACGGACAGACAGACGGACATGGCTCAATCGCTACCCGAGGTTATGATAAGCATTTTGGTATAAAGGACTTGGGGTCTGCCACGCCTCCTTCTGTCCGTTACATACATTGCACAAATCTAGTATACCCTTTGTACCTATAGGTACAGGGTATAAAGATGGCGTACGTTAAAGTCGGGCGCGGACGACTTTGGGATACCCTGTACCACTGCTTGCAAGAAAATCCGGTAAATTGCTTAAGAAAACCAAAAGACATTTGATTGCCAAATTAGATTACGATAACTTTATAAACAACCAAAAACAGACGAATTTTGAACTAAAAATGTTTTTTTGACCGATCGTTCCAATGGGAGCTATATGATATAGTCAACCGATTTTGATAAAATTTGGTACAGTGCTGGGTAACCCTAAAAAACTTACGATTGCCAAATTTGGTTACAATATCTTTACAAACAAACGAAACACAACGAATTTTGTACAAAAAACGTTTTTTTGACCGATTGGTCCTATGGGAGCTATATGATATAGTCAACCGATTTTGATCAAATTTGGTACAGTGTTGAAGATCTCTAAAAAACTTCCGAATGCCAAATTTGGTTACAATATCTTAACAAACAAACGAAACACAACGAATTGTGTACAAATAACGTTTTTTTGACCGATTGGTCCTATGGGAGTTATATGATATAGTCAACTGATTTTGATCAAATTTGGTACAGTGCTTGGGAACTCTAAAAAACTATTAAGCGCCAAATTTGGTTACGATATCTTCATAAACAACCGAATTATCCATCTAAAACTTTTTGTTTTTTTCGAGGTCCTCTGAAACACTCCTATGGGAGCTATATAATATATCCCCGATATCCAAAATATAAAATAAACTTGCATCCCCTGACATAATAACGCATCTAATCTGAAAATTTGGTTGCTCTAGCTCTTACCACCTCTGAGATCTAGGCGTTCATACAGACAGACAGACGGACATGGGTATATCGACTTCTCTAGTCACCCCGATCGTACTTTGGGGGGTCTCCGACGTCTCCTTCTGTATGTTACATACATTTTCGGCTTGCACAAACTTAATATACCCTTTGTACCATACGGTACAGGGTATAAAAATCCCATTTGGGATATCCCATTAGGGATTTTTTTTTTTATATGGCTTTGTCATTCCGTGCGAAATTTTTTTGCATTCTGCGTATAGGCCTTTACCCTCAAAATGTGCACCGCCAAGTATAAAAATAATCTTTATTCCTATCGATAATGGTTTCCTCATGCAAGAAACGAAAGTAGCCACAAATATCACCCACTGACCTTGAGAAGCAAGCTGAATTCTTTCGATTCTACATTTATTCTATACCCTGTACCGTATGGTACAAAGGGTATATTGTGTTTGTGCAAGCCGAAAATGTATGAGAGAAGTCGATATACCCATGTCCATCTGTCCGTCTGACCGTCTGTCCGTCTGTCCGTATGAACGCCTAGATCTCAGAGATGATAAGAGGTAGAGCAACCAAACTTTCAGATAAGATCCCTTATTAATCCATAGGAGACAAGTTTATTTTATTTTTTTGATATCGGGACTACATTATATAGCTCCCATAGGGGTGTTTCAGAGGATCTCGAAAAAAACCAAAAGTTTTAGATGGATAATTCGTTTGCTTATGAAGATATCATAACCAAATTTGGCAATCGTAAGTTTTTTAGGGTTACCCAGCACTGTACCAAATTTTATCAAAATCGGTTGACTATATCATATAGCTCCCATTGGACCAATCGATCAAAAAAAAGTTGTTGATTAAAAATTCGTCTGTTTTTGGTTGTTTATGAAGTTATCATAATCTAATTTGGCAATCAAATGTCTTTTGGTGTTCTTAAGCAATTTACCGGATTTTCTTGCAAGCAGTGGTACAGGGTATCCCAAAGTCGTCCGCGCCCGACTTTAACGTACGCCATCTTTCTTAATTGTATATGTTTTTTTTACGAAATTGTGTATATTTAAGGTTTAGGATTTATTTAAAGTAATTGTTTTTAATTTTTTTAAATACAAATTTAAAAACACCAAAAAAAGCAGACCAAATATATTGATTGAAATGTATTCCCCCAAAATATTAACAAAAACCAAAAAAATCTTGGTTTATTTGACACCATTAGCTTGTACTAAGCCGCAATTTATTGTTATTTTGCACGCTGTCGATGCTATTTTGTTGGCTAACCTATCGAACTTATCGTAATGGCAACATAGAAGCTAAAAAAGGAAACCCCATGCCATCATTTATTTTCAACGTGTAATCGACACCGCTATGCTACTAACTTGGCCAGCAATCAGCTTGAGCGTATTATCCGCTCTCACGTGTACTCAGACACATACACGTACGTATTATATTTCTATTTGCATTCAAAGCTTTGCTGCTTCTGCCGCTGCTAGTCCTGCTGCTGCTATTCCTGCTGCTATAATTTGAATTTCAAGTACGCTGTTGTTGCTTGTTATTGTTTTTTTCTACAGCCTTGTCTGACAGCAGCCTCCAAACGCGCTCCGACACCCCAACGCCATCCACAATTAAAGAGCCACATTGCGTCGCTATGGTGACGCTCAGCTCTTTGTTTCTATTCCTCTTTATTTTCTGTTTTCAACAATGTGACAGCCGCCGCAGCGAAGAACGAGGCAAAGGAAGTGTGAATTGCACACTTGAAACTTGTATTTGTGTGCGCGTGTGTGTGTGTATAAGTCTCTCTCGTGCTCCCCTTCGCTTTTTGTATTTGTATGTGTGCGTGTTTAAGAGGGGCTTTGTATTTTTAATGCGCTTCGCAGAAAGCCCAGTCAGCTGGGATTGATTACGTTGCGCCGCACAGTATGCTATAAGGTTTTACTCCAGCATATGCTTAAGCAATAGGCGCCTACTCTGTAGGCGTGACACTTTGATTTTCTGCACTGAGACACACAATCAAAAATTTCGTGCCTAAAGGGCCGTACGCAGCATGCGAAAATTCCGCACGAAATGTCTAAACTTCACATAAAATAAAAAATTCCCTTTTTTGGGATATTTTTTTTTATATGAAGTTTTGACATTTCGTGCGGAATTTTTGCATGCTGCGTACGGCCCTTAATCTTGAAGAAGGCCATAAATTCGTCACAACCGTTATTATTTCAACTAAGAAAATTCGTAATACGCTGGAAATAACCTTTAATCGTATTTGAACCCAAAAGGCATACGTAGATTTTTCAAAAATATATTTTTGAGAACGTTATAAAATATGATTTAGGTTTTTGGCGCATTTTTACAAAAAAAATTTAAAGCAAGATGGATTGATTGAATATGATTGAAATTTTAAAGAAAAATATTTTCATTAACCTAATCTTTTAGAAATTTAGTTAGGGAGTTCCTATTTCTAATTTATTTTCATAGCAGCTTAAAGATTTACTTCCATTTTTGTTACGGTTTTTTTTTTACGCGGTTTTTTCAAGAACGTATCTACCGTGTATAAACAGATTAAGGTGTACATACAAAACCATCTAAAGATATCTACAGCCTAGAATTCCAAACTTCTTTCATTTTAACTTTTGAAAATTAATGCTTTTTTCAAAACTACAGATTTAATAAGAATCTATGAGTAAGAGTTCAGGGTATATAAGTCTGAAACTCTACACAAACAATTTACATACAAAAACTATATACACAGGCCTGAATCAGACATGAAAGCATACCTGAATTTTCAGTACCAGCCATGAATTACGCATTCATTTTCTAGGCGTTCAGGCCTGAAGGTTTGCCGTAACAATCAGCTATGAATTCAGTGCTGATTGACTTTGAAAGGTCAAGCTCGAAATCACAGGAGAAGTTTTTTTAAAAATCGTACTAGAATTCAGTGTTAATTTATTTTTAAAAGTCATGCCTGAAACCAGTGGTGAATTTTTAATGAAATCAGGTGCTAATTGAGTGGTAATATATTTATAAAAGTCGGGTCTGAAATCACAGGTGTATAATTTGTACACTGAAATAAATTTCTTCATACATTTTTAACAAAAATTGATTATTCATTTTATTTCAATATTATATATTACAGCGGCTTGGGTGCAGCCTTGAAATTGCGATTGCAAAAATATATGGGATTTCCTATTCGATGACTTATTTAAATCGAAACATTTTAAATTAAAAAAAAATATCAGATTTTCTTTTGTATGACTGATTTCAATCGAAACATTTTATGCCCAACGTTATCTTTTCAAATTACAAAAAAAAATATGTATCGAATTTCCTAAATGGAAAAGTTTTTTTTGCCGACTCTAAAGCGTTCATTAAGGATTTCCGTGCCAGAAAAACGAGTAAAAATTTTAACAGCACGTTCAAGTGCCATCGCAAGGACTAGCCTTCCATTCTTTTGAATGATCTCTCAGTGTCTCTAATAATCCTAATACTTCATGAAAGCTGATTTCTTTAGTTTGAAACATTTTTTGGATATTGGCGATAGATTGTAGGGGGGTACTCTCTATAGTAGTAGAAAAACTTTATAATTGAATTTTCAATAGCGCTAATGACGAGTGCTGCGTCTTGTCTTGGTGTGGTAAGATTTAGGGGACGTACCCGTGCTACGTGAACCAAGTTTTTAAATTTTTTAAACCCCACCCTCCCTCGATGACCATCAGTAGTATACGCCTAAAAGTTGCTCTTATTGAAACATTGAATGCTGCCAATCAATCAATTTTCTGCTCGAAGCGGCCGCAACCTTCCCACATGAAACTTGAGTAATAATAGGCGCTTTGAGGTTTTTTCTATTGATAAGGCGGGCATATGTCAACAAGTCTTAAATCCTACGGTCAAGTTGGATAAACTCATATTGGAAACACACAAAATCCATGATTCCTTGCCAAACTTATAGCATATATGCATATATGCATAAAATGAACTTAATTTTACTCTACTGGATTTATCAAATTTTATTAACTTTAGCAATTTTCTGCCAGTGTATGATAGTATCAATATCTTATGCCATGGGCTTTGCTGCGTAGTCGTGCCCCAAATCCTGTAAGTGGCGCACCCAAACGACTCCTCTGCCCCACAATCGGCCGTCTGCTTAGCAGTCCTTCTCAACAACATCATCAATTGCAATAAATAAAACGGCATGCGGGCGGTCGCCGCCAAGTTTATAACTTGGCATTATAGCCGCCAAAGATGTACATATGTATGTACTACATACATATAAACATAAAAAATTCAACATTATTAAAATTTAATTAATCTGTCAACAGCGAACGCGACATGCAACAATTATGATTACAGACTCAAGTACAGCGAGAGTCGCATCAACCATGGCAGCTAGAAAACGTTAATGAAGGCAGATGGCCAACTGGAGATGGCTGTGTGGCTATGATGCTGCCTCCTATGCTCAGTTCTTAGTCCTTGACTAGCTGACAAGTCAATGCCACATGTACGAAAAACAGTGCACACCCGAAATAGTGTACACAAAGTTGCGAAGTGATGAAGCATGTTGGAAAAAATTCGTAGAATTCAGTAAAAGCTGATAAAAGATTGTGAGTAAATGCGCAGTTGTAAAAATTAATTGTTTTTTTTTAATGATTTTTGGGTTTTGGTTTATCGTTTTACGATTATCTCTGACTAACTATTGTCGGTATTAATTTAATTTTTTAAAGTATTTTTAAACGGGTTTTAAAAGGCTATGCGATATTTAAGCAAATCTTTATATTATATTGTGCCTTTCATTTCAATTCGGTTGCAAAAATACTTAAATTTTATTTTAGGGATTGGATGCATTTCAAAAGCAGGCATCATCTCTGATCATCTCAACTGGATTAGCATGAACAGTCGACTCTATATAGCCACGTTTGTTCTTATGAAAAAAATGATCCCGTAGACTATTAAAGATAAAGAAACCAAAAGGTACGCTGGAAAATCAAGTTCCCCAATTTTATTTTAGGGATTGGATGCATTTCAAAAGCAGGCATCATCTCTGATCATCTCAACTGGATTAGCATGAACAGTCGACTCTATATAGCCACGTTTGTCCTTATGAAAAAAATGATCCCGTAGACTATTAAAGATAAAGAAACCAAAAGGTACGCTGGAAAATCAAGTTCTCCAATCTATTTTACACCTTTTTACTAAGCCTAGTTTTCCGCAAAGTAAAATAAAAATCTGATAAAAATTATGAAGGATTTAGTTAAAAATGTATAAATTTTAGATCATCTCGCCGCCAAACCAGGTATTCAGTGTAAACTTTTTGAAGATATCTCCCCCACAGGTTACATTATAGTCGTATCTGTTTCACTATTTTTGAATTTATATAAGCAAACTTAACAAAATATTTTATAAGCCATCATTACAGTACGGCAAGTTTGGGGTTCCGTAGTATTTCAGAATTTTTATAATTACAATTTAAAGAATTTTTTTTTAAAGCAAAGCAACAGAACCCTTTAGAGCACCGAACTGTTGGTGAAAAGAACACAATATCCAACTAATTCACTCGTTTAATCTAATTTCCAAATAATACATACTACAAATTTCGGAAGCCTGTCAATTTAAAGCCCATATTCGCTTTAATTAGTGCCCAGTTCTATCAGTACAATATTCACTGTACTACAAAGAGGAGCTATGTACTTCCAAACAATGCATATTCAAAATTTCGAAAACCTGTCAATTTTAATGCCATATGCGCTTTAATTAATGCCCAGTTCAGTCAATACAATACTCACTGTACTACAAAGAGGACGTATGTATATCATACATAATCTATATTATATGTGCTATATGGCATATACTTAAGCTATATACGTACATATGTATCTATTTCATTTGATTATGCTACAATTTCGTGCGTTTTCAGCTTATCTTAGACAAACGCGCACAGACACACACACAGACACACACAGACACACACACACACACACACGCAAACAGAGGCATTACTCATACATGGATGCAGTCAAAGTTAATTAAATTATAACTAAAGCTTAGTCAATCTTTGTTGTTGCTGTTGCTGTTGCTTTTGTTGTAACTTTTGTTTTTACTATTGTTGTTGCCTAGTGCTAACTGTTGCGCACACAGACAGTTTACCAGCACTAACAACAACAACAATAAAAACAGCCGCTTATCAACACTAACAACAACAATAACGGCATGCACGTCAGTACAGGAGCTTTTTTGTTGTTTATGACGCGCAGCAGCGGTTTTTTTTTTTTCTTTTCTGTTTTGTTATTTTTTTTTTTTTTCACCACATTGTTTAACTAACGGCATTGTTTAACTTTCACACATACGCGTACGTACTAATACTATGATGAGTGAGTAAACAGATGCGCTGCCCAATTGTTGCATTAAAAATGATTGCCATTGCCTCTAACCTAGGGCGTTCGCCTAGCTTTAACGCACGCTCTCTCACATGCTCGCTCTCTCTTCGTCCCACTGTCTCTTCGTCTGCTACTTACTTTGCACGCAAGGCCAATTGCCTGTCGCTGGGACAGACAAACTTATTTGCCGTATTATTGCGGTTCTGGAAATCCATTTTCTCACATTACACCATAACAACAACAACAATTAGTAAAAAAAAAAACATAACAACAGCAATAGTTGCGGAACAGAAATGTAGAAGTTTTGAAAAAAACTAAAAAAAAAGTGTTGCATGCCAACGGGCGCACGAACACACGCACACTTTGAACACTTTCGCAACGCGCTATTATTTCTTTTCTATTTATTTAATTTTTATTTCTATTTCTATGATTACTGAAATTTCTTTTTGGCATTGGCGCTGCCACAACACACAAAAAACACGTCCAACTGCGCAGACAGTTCATGCGCGTCTGTTCGCTCTGTTCCTCGATGCACAACAGTCGCCTTTGCCGTTGCGGCTCACTCTGACTCAGACTCTGTTCTTGCCTTGTCTGTCGGCAGCGACGCCGACGTTGATGGCTACGGCCATGTACTGCGGCTGCTACATTCTACTCCAAGTCAAGTTCGCCAAATAAACGCCAGGGCGAATGAATGAAGGCTGCGGCACAGTGGGCAAAACTTGACTTTTTGCGCTTGAAAAAGTTGTTGCGTTGAACAGCTGGCTAAATATTTATAAAGCCATTAGAAATCTTTAAAAATACGAATTTTTACAAAATCGACATCCCAAGCTTGCACACTGGTTCCAAGTCCTTCTTTTTGGCAAAAAATTTGAATAATGTAGATACCAGCCTTAAAGTGAGCGCTGACCATTCTTATAATTTCAAGATCGATCAAATCGGGCCGCTCAGCATATAGCTGTCATAGAACTATCGTCCAAAAATAGAGTCAAAAATGAAAAATAATTTTGCTGTATTCTACAAAATTTTATAAAGTTTGACTAAAACCGGATGAAAATCGGGTCATGTCAAAATAAATAAATAGCTGCTATAGGAGCAGAGTTTACGCACACGAAACTTTTTTGTTTATTTATTTTTTTAAATATTGATTACAAACTATCTCCAATTTTTGAATTTGTAATGTAAAACGACATTTTTCAACAACCAATTCCTAAAACTGGCTGTAATAATAGAGTTTTCCAGACATACCATGCGTTGAGCATGATTTTTGAAGAATTCCTCATCTGAAATCACTAAAGAACAATTTTTTATTTTACTTATGTATATTATAGTTGCTGTACGTGAACAAAGGATTTGACGAGATGATTTTTCGAAAAAAAAAATCTCTTTTTAGAAATTAGTTTTTGGGTCCAAAAATAAAAGTTTTGTTCCAAATGAAACTTAGCCTACAAAAATTAAAATATATAGTTGCAATAGTTCTTGAAAGTTCTAAAAAAAAGCATTTCAAGATATTGACTGGTATGACATAGATTTTAGTGCTCAAATTCATATCTCAAGAGTATTTTTTATAGCAAAATTAATCAAATCTTTTTTCAATTTTTTGAATACGTTGCAAAAGTATTTCATATAATAAAATATATTGAAACTCCCTAGGATTGCTATTCGTAAACGAGAATCAAATTAAATACCAATTTTTAATCAAGTGATAATATTTTTTCGAAAAAAATGGATTTTTAGAAATAAGTTTTTCAGCCAAAAAATTCCAAAAAAATATAATACTTAATGTTTTAAGAATACAATTCTAGAACGAAGTTTTGTAACGTAGCTTAGAGTGCAATGATCGAAATTTCGTAACGTAACGAAATAAGGCATGCTTTGTGTGTGTGCGTGAGAATAAGGTACAAAGAAATGTGGCAAAAATGCTAAAAGTTGACTCAAACTTTTTAATTTGTTTGTAAATTACTGTATTACTATGTACATATGTATATAATGTGCTTAATTCTTAGTTACCTTGAAGAAGATGTAGTGTCGCTTGTCGCACTGAAATGAATAAATTTAATATTGCTGCCCAAAAGTATGCAATAAAGATTTTTCCTTTTTGGTTTTAGTTTTAGTAGTAGATTTTGTTTAGTTGCATATTTTAGTAGTAAATCAAAATAATCAATATTTTTATTATTCTTATTGTTAAGTTAGTTTTTTTTTGGATATTTATTGAATTTCATTAGATAAGCAGTTTTTGAATTTCTCAGTTATATTATATTATATTACATTTATTTTTTTTGGTTAGAACTCTCGCCATCTAGGGGCAACTTAAATGAAGTGTTAGTGTTATTAAATTTCTAATTCTAATTTCTCCAAAGAAAGACTTCTGCTTCTTCTAACATTTCGCCGATGGCTTTGCTGGCTTAATAGAACCTTGATCAACTTCTTTCTCAAGGTGACCTCCGTCCAGTTCGGTTATGCTAACAGCAGAATAGCAGAGAATTAAAAAGGTGTGAATTTTTCCAAGTGACATTTTGGAGCAGTTGAAATAAAATATTAATTTATAAAAAGCTGTTATTGAATTTGTGCATTTTCCTGAAAATTATAAATCAGTAAGTTGCCTTCCTCAACAAACAAAATTCAGTGCCTAATTAATTTTTGGTCTGCAGAACTTAACTGAGCAATTAATTGCTTAAGTTCCGCCCTTAATTGGCTCAACATCTTTTTTTTTTCGAAGCTGCCTTCATATTTATTTGATCCGGAGATCGCCCCAAAACATATTATTTTTCTGGTGCCAATCCTCAATAAGGGTAATTATGGTATTAGCAACCAAGTTTAGCGTAGATGCTTATTTTTCTTTTTTATTTATACACAGATTTGGCACCTAATGGTACCTAGTGCAAACCTAATGGCACCTATTGTACAGCCAATGCAGACCTAATGCACAACAAACCCGTATTACCATTATCTTGTGCCATCTGTATTAGTTACACGTCAAAACTCCCTTAAGCTCCACCAATTTCTGCTCTCTTAAGGAAGTCGAGTGATCCGCAGCCACGGACTATGCGCTTAATCTAGGCCCAGCAGTTCCCCCGCAATTTTTATCAACGACGGGTCACACGCGCATGCTGTCTAAATTTCATTAAATAATTGTTAGTGCATATAATGGCAGAATTTCGCGATTCGGTGCAAGGCCTTTTAATTTTTTTTTCTTTTGTGTTGCAAAAACTAAAATAATATTGGTGAGGTGTTTTTAAAATGGTGTCAAAATCTAGCCTATAAAAGAAAGAAATTACCCTCTGGCTGGATTATAAAAATAAAAATGTATATATTTTTTTTTCTTCCTGTTGGGATTCTCGAAAATATAAATAATTTATAGTTATTATTAGTGAAATTCAAAAAGTGCAATGCAAAGTATAGAAAAATGCTAGAAATTCTATTATATATAATTAATTAATTTTTTTTTGGTTCGTCACATTTTTTTTTTGCACGGGATTAGTGCCGGCATGTGTATAGAAGTAAAATTTTTGTGCAGTACTTAAACTCGGTTTTCTTATAATTTATCACGTGAGAAAATTTTGTAAAAGAAATTATATATATGAGTGCGTAATAATTCGCTATTGCATAATGGTGCCAACCTACTGCCCCGTAACCCTCTCTTCCAACAGCCGTCATCGCCGGGAGATCGATCTTTCGTCGCTGGACGTCGCCGTGTGTAAGCAGTAAGTGTTGTACTCTTTATTTCTTTTACATTGTTTTTTTTGCACGCGCTCTTAAATAATTGCTTTCAGTAACTATTACTTCGTTACAATTAATCTCTTATTCGATCAAGGCAGTGTTCCATTCTCGTTCGTTCCAGGTGAACTTGGCCTTGAACTTGAATTTTTAATTTCGTTTATTCTAAATTCTTATTCTATCAGCTGTTTGCCAATGCCGTTTTAGCTACAGTAGTGTGAAAAATTCTTCGCCCGCTTTTAACTTCCAATCTATGAATATGCCTTAAGCAAATGTATAAATTATTGTTTTTTCGTTACTTGCATTATATCACTATACTATTAACCCTTTTAATTCGCAGCACTTCATTAAAATTTATTTAGCATTATAATATTATTATAAGAACTTTGGGGGTTAACGTTCCTTGGCCTTATCCCACTAATGTTACAATTAATTTTATATATTATAATAAATGTTTAAAATGAAATATTTTTAGTTCTTTTCCCTGAGGAGTTATGCATCGACGCAGTAGCCACATGAGGTAGACCTTCTAGGTACCTTTTTTTGGGATCACTTTAATTTTTTTTTCTCTTTGGATTAAGTGATCATGGTAGGGTGGGCATTCGCTGTTGCATCAACACCGGCACAGCCTGTTCAGCGACGCCACAACACCAGCGCCGCATGGACCTTTTTTTGTTATAACTTGGTTTCATTTTTTTTTCTTTTACTCTTCTTTTCCGAACTTTCCTTAATGCTTTTGTTTTCTTTCGTCGAACGTATACTACCAGCCAGCACGCGAATTTAAATTAGTTATGAAATCAGCAGCGAGTAGGTAGCACAGTGTTTTTTTTTGAACCTCCCCTAACTGCCGATCGCATACAGCCGGATCGCAAGCGCGTGCTCCACATTGCCGCTACACCCCCATCAGCTCGCATACGACAGCATACCCTTACAGGTTATATGCTACAAAGAATAAGCATAAGAAACTACGTTCCTGGCCACACATAGCTTATTACAAAGCACATAAGCATCGCATGTATTTAATATATTATATACGATATGTGTGACTATCATAGCGTTACGATAATGCTGCAGCCCTCGTCAATTTGGCTCAAAACTGTTTATTTCCAAAGCTTTCAACAATGCTGCCAAGTAAGATCGAAAGAACCGTTTATTCAGTAGCACGAGCTTGCACATACATAGACATGCATGTACTTCTTTACTTTATGCCATTATATTCTGTGTGCAAATTTAAAGCGACAAGCAAAAGAAGCGATTGAAGGTAAGACGAAAATAAAAAAAATTGTACAGAAGTTTTCTATATAATTATTCATTAAGTTTTAAAAAATTACTTAAAATTTATAATAGACTATAAAACTGCCGCAAAATGTGCAACTACGAACGTGAAATCTCTTTCTGCTTTGATGAATCCGCCTATGACAGGGATCTAAATGGAAGTATATGTTTTGACAATGGATTCGAGAGCATGTGGCAGCAGATAGAAGACGAAATATGTCGGGAGCAGGAACTTAACCAATTTAGTAATATGTTTCAGCAGGAACTGAGAGTTGGCTACTGGGAAACGGAGCCTCATTACTTTATGCAGACAACTGCCATATCTTAGTACATATGTACATATTTATGTGCTATATGTAGTATGTATGTATGTGTTACTTGGATATTGTTAAAATACTTAACAGTGCAGTTTATCGTCATAGTGCTTTATTATTATATAAAAATTTCAACAGAAAAAATACTGTTTTCTGATCTAGAAAGATGAACAGTGACGTCACTTCGACATGATGCAATAATATGTTATAAGGTGTTGCGACAGAAATCTCTTTTAGACAAATTTTCTGCCAACAGCGAACTGTTGGTGAAGCTATCACTTATAAACAGAAAACTTTTGTTTTGTCAGAAGAATTTTTGTGATCTGAAACTACGATTTTTTAAGAAACTTGCCACATCTTTGAATCTGTGTACTTTTTGTATACTTATTTAAATGTTTGATTTTTTAAAATTAAGTCGCATTTTCAATTTGTTGCTTGCTGTTTTTTGTTAAAGCTTTATTTTTAACTAAAAAGTAATCCAAATAATCTAGTACACTCGAATTTATTGTTATATTTTTATATAGTACTCTCTAACTTATTATTTACAAATAATGTAAGCAATATATTTGTTCAAATTAAAAAAAAAAATGTTCGAAATTTTTACAAGTTATTAAGTGGCTTTAAGTTTTGTAAAAAGTTTTGTTACACATTATTTTCAAACGAACCCTAAAAATTATAAATGTTATGTAATATGCGTTCGTTTAACGCAAAATTTTTTGCAATAAATATTTTTTTAATTATTACTTTTTTTATTTAATGAACGAAGATCTTGGAGTGATAGGTAAATCGTCACGTAACGAAATTAGATATGATTTGTTTTGTATATATGTGAGAGTATCGAGTAGACTACAAGCAATTGTGCCAAAAGTAAAACTTTCAACATTCATTTTAGTTTTTTTTTACGATTTTACTTTTATCAAAAGAAAAATGTTTAAAGAAATTTTGAGTAACGGCTTAGAAAAAGAAAGAGAAAAGGGTTTCCAATTTAATAACTTCCAAAAAAAAAACATTTTTTAAATTTATCAAATAATTTCATAAAAAAATTACTGAAATTGCGACTTTGTAATCTAAGTCAAACCCCACTGCTATTTTTTTGTAACGTAACGCCAAGCGTATTTTTGCTTATAGCTCTCTTGATTATTATTTATTTATTTAATATAGTGCTACTTAATTTTTAGAAACTTTACTCTTTCTGTTTCTATTGTCAAATTTTATCGCACAAATGTGACGTCACGACAAATTAGAAGTGCCCATATACTTTGTGTAGTTTTTTTCTTGGAAATCTCAAAGTTAACCCCTTACCTTTGGGTAGAGCGCATAAAAACTTAACGAAACCATAGATGAGTATTCAATTGTTATAGAAAAGTTTCATTTTTGTTCAAGTTTTTATTTTTTTTTTTTTGACCTAATTTTTCGAAACGTGCTCCACTGTACGTAACGCCTGCTATTGTTGCCTTGTGTTGTTAGTGTGTTGCCTGTTGCATGGCCAACAACGATAAGAGGGGCCAGAACTATGCCTCATTTTGGTCACCATATGGCACAATGTGTTGCGCAGGAAGCTGCTCAAGTGGACAAAGCACGAACTAAGGGCGTTGGGCATTGACGAAGTGGAATGCCCGTCTTTCGCATAAGCAACTGGACGGACAGGCGCTTGGTCGAACGGACGTATGAAGGGAGGGCTGCAGGCTGGAACTATGCGCCAGCTTAGAATATTTGCACGTCAAAGTTTCGCAGTGAGTAAAAAAAAAAATAAAAAAACAAAAAGAACAACAAAAAAATGTAAAAAATATCTGCACGCAGCGCTCTCTCAAGTTTGCGCTCTAGCGCTCTTTGGTGCTAGCTTGCTCTCTTGCTGCTGCTGTGTGTGTGTTTCCGGCGTGCGGCTCGTATTTGTGTGTGTGTGTGTGTGTGTGTGCGCGCGTTTTGAAACATGCTACATAATTTCATTGCATACTTTTGTGCGTTGCCCATAAATGCTGGCCATGCTATATGTACGTATACACATATAGTACACCCATGAGCACAATAATAAATACACACGGGCACAAGCGTATTTAAATAATGTACTAAAAAATTAACATAATAACTATTTAAATAGAAAAGCAGTAATTTACATGTTTAATTGTAAACATGTTATGCTAAAAGAGCATTATGGCAAAATTTATGATTTGTAGCTTTAAATAAATTTATAGCTATTGTTTCATTTGTAGTTAAGTAAAATTCAAAGTTTAATTGGAATTTGCTGAAATATTTATAAAATATGGGCAAAGGTCAAAGGTCAAAGGTTTGAAGAACAGCAAAAATGATCAGGAAGCCAGAGACACCAAATATTATCAAAATATGTTCACTTTCGTAACGTAGGCAGTTTAGATTTGCTGACACTGATTCCCGCTATACAAATTTCGAGGATTACACATATTTTATAAAAGCCTTCTGGTCGAGAATTTTTGAAGTCACTGGCTCTAGCATAACCTTTAAAATGCATTTTTTGTAATAGTTATTTTGAGGTTATATCTGAGCCCTCCCTATTGCTTTTAAGATATCGTGCAAGATAAAAAAAAACACCCTTTTATTTTACATGAGGTTTCAGTTTTATTTCTTGTAAACGGTCATCAATCTTGAGTTTTTTTTTCAATGAGATTTTTTTGATAAACCACGCGTGAGTACTGTCAAGCTGCCATGTGTTTTTTATTCAGTTTTCATTGCCATTTCATCATGGAAAAACTTACACCCGACGCGAACAACGTTTACAAATCGTACAATTATATTACAAAAATTCGCGTTCTGTAAAGAATGTTTTTCGCGCGCCTAGTCCGTTTTATGGTCGCCATAATCGACCTACTGAGACCACTATTCGCCATACCATCAACAAATTTGAGACCCAATATTCATTATTGGATGACACTCGACCGAGTAGACCTCGTCCAGCGCTTAGTTTATGGGGCGGTGGAATCCTCGGTACATATTTCTTCAAAAATGACGCTGGTCAGACCGTAACCGTCAATGTCGATCGTAATCGCACCATGATAACGAATTAAAAATTAAAGCCCAAATTCTCGACGACATTTGGTTTCAACAAGATGAAACGGGTGAACAATTAATTTCACGCTCCGAACCGGTCAATTGGGCCACCAAGATCGTGTGATATCACACCGTTAGACTTTTTCCTGACGTCTGAAGTGCTTGTGGATAATCCAGCTACGATTGAAGCGTTAGAGGCCAACATTACCCGTGTTATGCGCGAGATACCGCCGATAATGCTCGAACGCGTCATCGAAAATTGTAAGCTCCGCTTGGACGAGCTACGGCGCAGTTGCGGTCAACATTTGAAAGGGATTATATTGAAAAAGTGAATGGCATGAACGGTTCTTTCTATTGATAATAAAGATTTTCCGATTCATTTAAAATTTTTGTGTTTTTTTTTTTATTTAAAAAAAAAACCTCAAGATTGATGACCCTTTATATTAGCTGTTTTTGATATTTAAATAGTATTTAATCATTAATACCATTTATTTACAGAAATAACGACAAACACAAAATAATAGTTGAAACATTTGGTTTTAAATTTTTTGTAGGATTAAATGGTGTATAAACTAAATAATTAGTAATATTTCAAACTATTAGCACATAAAGCTAGATTATAAATCTTAAAATTCTTTTCTTCACTTTTGTTGTTTCTAATGTTTCGAGCAGTAGTGTGCATACTCGTATGTATATGTATGTATTATACATATGTACATATGTATATGCAGTTAGTTTAAAGACACGTCGCCGCTGCCGCCTATGGGTGTTGTCCGTACAACGCCACCGCGCTACACCCTACAAACACCCACACTCACTCACTGTGCATTCGAGTGGAAGGAATACAACCTTGAAAAAGCAAGACCAAAAAAAAGGGGTTAGCGCCTGACTTTTGGCCTGATGCAGCAGCGGCAGTTCAAAAGTTTAACCAGCCAAAAAAATGAAAAGCCAAAAAACGTAAGCTCAAACGTTGGGCGTCCTTAATAGGTGCGCACTGTACTTGCCACACACACTCACTCACTCACATACACGCATGGCACTCTGTGTTTGTTTGTGGGCGTGGTATGTGTCCATTTTAAAATAAATGCTGACAGCTAAATGAAAATATTCAATGTTTTTTTCTTGCTTTTTTGAATACTGACATTTTTCATACATTTTATTTTTATTTTCTTTTGCCCAACTACTCTCTTCTTAATGTTGACACTGCATTCCATTACGTGCTCTTGTTTCAAGCTTCTTCCACAGCTACTGACAGGATTAAGCATGCCGGGCGCGTCACTTCATAAGCATTGAGTGTGGCGCCGACGTCAACGTCAACATCAACATCAGCGCCAACGTTGACGCTGACATTAACGCCAGTGCCAACATATACTACATAGTTGAATGGCCATTGTCCTTGACGCTGAGAAGCTCCGGTTTAATTCTGCGAAGATCAACAGAGCGTAACTTTTACGTGGTATTCAAAATGCGCCATTTTGCCAGTATGCTCCGAAGAGCAAATACTTTGGGTGTGTGCCAAAAATCTCTAGTTGATTTTGTTTGAATGTAATAACATTACCAGGCGTTTGCAGCGTAAGTAGCCACAAATTAAAAATGATTTAGATACTAACGAGAGCTCAATCGCCACCAGCACATGTAACGAATTTTTAAAGGGCAAAAGGCTTAGTATCCCTCTTTTTTGATACCCACTATTATTACAATTTTTTACCATCTCACTTTGAATAGTGCTGCTTCCACAATAGCTATTGTTTTCTTCAATTCAGGCAATTCAAATGTTATGAGGATGTGCGGCTTCCGACTCTATAGAAGTACGCTACAGTTTTAAGAAAACTGCAAAAATTGTTGGATGAAAACTTCAAAAGTTATAGGTAGACCCACTCCCTTATCAACTGCACTTAAATCTTGAGATTTAGACCAAAATGTGCAAGTTCTTTTGAGGGTATACCACTCCTCAGTGCCCAGCAACAGTTTTTTTAAAAAATTTCTTCGAAACTAAATGCTTAAAAATAGCAAGTTAAAATTCGACACATATTTTTTTTTAATTTCCCATCCTAAGATGTAAGTTTTATGAAAATCCAATAGCAACTTAGAGAGTTAAGGCCTGTACGCAGTTCGAAATATTTCGCACGGAATGACAAAACTTCATATAAACAAAAAAATCCCTTTTGGGATATTCCATTTGGGACTTTACAGCCAAAAATTAACAAATTTAAAACCCTTTGCTTAAAAGATCTTTCAAAAAACTGCCTGAACTGCTGTGGTACAGAATATTTTAAGATCGAGCAGGCGTTCACAAATTCTTAAAAATTAGGGAAAGTGCAAGAGATAGAACAGAAGGCCGCACGGGAGTTGACATGCGAAGCACGCAGGTGATATTTTATTTAGTGCTTGTAAGCTAAACAGCTGTTTTCATCAACCGCCAAAAATAGTTAAAAGCTTTTTTTTTTTAATAATTGGAGTTCTGATTTTTTTGGAGGTGTATGTGTATATTGTACTGACCCGTATACAAAAACTTACTTTTAGATTTTTTCCCACAAAAATTTTTCTTAACCAAAACAAGTCACGCCATTTGGCAGTTGTAAACAGCTGATTTTTGTTGCTCTTATTGTTAGTCTGGCATTTTTACCTCTATGCCTCGTTGTTAGGGTTGTGCACTTCGATACGCGGCTATATGCATTTATGCCTGACAAAGTGAACATCCAAATTATTATATTTATTCAACTGCTAAAGTGTCCAACAACAACTTAGCCCAAGCGCATAATCTACCGAGAAAAATTTCCAAATCTTTATATTTTATGCTTTTTTTCACAAAAAGCTTTTTCTTTTTTTTTTTTTGGCATTTTAACCTTAATGGCTTGTTGTTAGGGCTACTCACATCGTCACGCATCGTTGCTCGGGTATTTTTGCCTTTGTGCATTTATGCCCGACAAAATGAACATGCCAATTATTGTTTTTTTAAGTAGAAGTAGATACTCTCAGTGTTGAAAATTATGCCACAGGTGTTGCCAAGGTATTCGTTCCGATTGACGTCTTAATGAAGAACAATGCCAGTGAAAATTAGTTTTAAGGACCACTCTTGTCTTCCACCGACAACACTAACACTCTAAAAGAAACACATCTATATATAAATACGTCAACAACAAAGTCAGTATGGTACCGATTGTGTTCGTATGCGTGAACGTATTGAGGTGAAACTTACACTATGTGATAGCCACACCTCATATGGCATGTAGACCCATCTTGGTTGAACCATAGCTCGCTTGCATCCATACCATCAAGTTTGGGCTATAAAAAGTTGGTTATCATGGCGATCAGAGTTGACGGTAACTGCCTGGCCCAATGATGCCGCCTGCCCATAATCCGCACCAAATAGTGGTTTTTTGTGGATGCAGTAGATTCTCGTGATACTGCCTTGCTTGTTGATGTAAACAGAGAGGTGGAAATGGGCTTCATCGCTGAAGAAGATTTTTGACGAAAACTCATCGGGCTGTTCCGTGGGCTTTAATTGTTGCATCATTTGAATCTTGTAAGCGTGTAAATACAGATCCGCGTGCAAAATTTGACGCAAAGTGGTTCCCAGCGTCTCGTCGACACTGGCCACAACTGCAGCAATATTATCGCGTGTACCAACCGGATGAGCATGCCGGCCCCGTAAACCCTCTCTCCCCCCGTGTAGGCGCCACTGATTGAGGGCTTCGTGATTTGACAAACTCTTCTTAGCTCTGCAATAATGACGTTTACCTTGTCAAGCTGCAGTAAGAAAGGTGTTAAATCTCAGAATGACAAGGCCTATGTTTTTTGTTGCTATAAGTGGGGGAAGCATTTAAAGCCGAAAAGTGTGGTACCACCTCTTTGGTTCCTTCTCAAGGTAGGTATTACTTCTCTAGGGGGAGGCCACAGCTAGATTCTTATCCATGATTTACATAATAGCGCGTATCTCTGATGCTCTGTGGTCCGTGCATAGTGTGCGCAAAACTGATTCGTCTCATGCCTAATATATAGGTATATGTGCACTTGGCATTTTCCAACAAAGCAACCCAGGCAAAAGTACTTGCTTCATATCACAATAAAAATTAGTAAGAAAAATAGACAAAATCCCAAGAAACTAAAACAGATTCAGTATTACTCATAAGTCACGGAAGATCCTTGACACCATGGCTGAGATTATTTATCTTGAATGGAAGACGGAAGCAATTAAAGAGGAGCTGCAACATTATATAGAATTCCTTGAAAATGACTTAGCCGAGTTGCAAGCGGAAGCTAATAGAAAAAAAAGTTTGGCTACTTTGTTGCAAGAAAATAATAATCTATTACAGTTGGTAAGATTTTTAAGAATCAATCAAATAAATGCAAATCAGATTCATAATTTTTTAACTTTTCTTTTGCCAGTATGATGTACAGGAAGTAGATTATAATAATATACATAATACATATACGAGACGTTTGAACTTGTTGTATTGTTTAATGGAAGATACTTGCATGTATTTTGATATCCTGGGGTAAGTGGTAATTTCATAGTATCCAATAAAATTTTTAGTTTTTTAATATTTCTACTTTAAACAGAGAAATGTTCGCTTTGCCACTTGTATTGGAAAATGTGAAAGAAATACTGCGCAAAGATACTCCAAAAATGGCAGTAACTCTGTTACTTAATATTGTAAAAAACCTTTGCTGTGATCTGGCATAAAATAAGTATCTAGTCACTGTTGCTGTAGTCGGCCAGCTATTCAGTCTTCATTTCGTATCATAAATGTTACTCAGTCATTCTAGTGTACCCGGAACAAAATAAACTTGTAACATTGTAAAGCAACTTAATAAAAAATTTCCGGAATATTACCAGTTAAAGGCCCATACGCAGTTCGAAAATTTACGCACGGAATGATAAAACTTCATATAAAAAAAAAACCCCATTTAGGATTTGCATAATACCACAAAAGCTTCGCATTTTTTTTGGTTCTTAGGGGTTAGGGCCCGACAATAGTCACCAACGGAACCTAACTTTTTTTATGCCTGCCACTGAGCAGGGAATAACATTTTTAGACGAAGTATTGTACGACGAAAGTTCGAGCTGAATTCTTCCGAAGGCGTTGCGAATAAGTAAAGTTAAACCGGCTCAGACTTGGTCACCCCACCCAATACGTGCTCTAGATGTATAGATCGAGATCCTATTGATATCACCCATATACCCAAGTCCTACCAAACACTAGAGCCTATGAGAAGTCCCATGTTTGAAAACAACATGCCATCATCAGATTTACTCTTCAGTACAAATCCACAAAATACAGAGAAGATTATAAAACTTTTAAAACTCAATAACAATAATAATATTTATAATTTTTCCCAAAATATATTTCATAGCGCGTCAAAATTATGTAAGAACTTTGACTATATGTGATGGTATAGGATAAACATAGTGTGACTGCCAGGACTGTAAGCACTCCACATGTTAAATTTGCAATTATCAAACTTCCCGATGCGGCTGTCGAACTTAAACTGGCAACACTAGGATTACCTGTATGCGTTATAAAAGCAACATTCCACTTATATGAAATACAAATAGTGCCTGAAGTTTCTTGGATTGTGGCTTCTGTGTACATAGATCAGCTTCTGCACATTGTGTAATATGCTGCAAACATAATCCTAAGCGGCTAGGCTGGGTTCCTGCTCACATGCTTAAACCAAAACAACTTTTGGGCCACATTTATTTATTATATTCATATTCAGTTTATTTTCAGCATTTATTTGTTTTTTCCTTTTAATTTATAGTTTTATTGTTTTCAGTTTTTTTTTTATTACTTATTCTTAACATTTTTTTCTACTTGCAAAAACTATTTCACTTTTTCTTGACATTATTTCACGACTAGCGACGCGTCTCATGCAAATTTTAAACGTAAAACGAAAAAATTATATTAAAAACAAATTATATTTCCAAACATCTACTAACTAATTTACATTCACTTGCAGTAACTTTTTCTGGCTTATAGTTATTTTTTTGTTACATTATTTTTTTCATTTTTTTTTTTTGCATATATCTATTTGCATTTAGTCTAAGTTATAACTGCGCTATCGCGTTCTCTTTCATATATACTTGGCTCACGCGGTCTCTTAAAAGATTCCCACAAATACAATTCGACTAAAACAATAATTTATGCACTTAACTAAAAAAAGGCAAACTCAAAGCTAATGGAAAATATAGTTTATTAACAAGAATTTTTCTTAAGCAGGCAGATTGCTCCTAAAATTTTTAACCTACTCACGCACGGCCCTATGCTTTGCTTGCTTCTTGAGCGTACCCGTAGGCGTTGTCGTAGACGCCGTCCTCGAGCGACTTACTGCTGCAGCTCCAGCACTAGGCTTCTTATGCAGTCGCTTGTGATAGCTTTGGGCTAGCGAGTTTATTATAGAAACAATGAAATAACAGACCATGCCAATGACAAATGTTTCGAAAACTTTCGATAGTAAATTGCCAGAATCTTGACCAGCAGCAGCGCCCTTGTTGCCACGCTGCTGACGATGCAAACGCTGCTTTTGATTTTCTAGGAATGCCTTGAACGGCTGCTGCAGCTTAGGCCCGGCAATGGGCAAAGCGGCCAGTAAATCAACCGCACGTTCGATCAGTGTCTCGTTGAAGGCAATGATGACGAATATCTTTTGTATATGCATCTTGATGATGGCTTTGCCAATTAGTGTAGCACCGAAGAATGTCCAGAATGGCACCAAGAAATGGCCGCAGGTAATGCCAGCCAAGTCAAATAGAGGATTGGGAATCTGTAAAAGTTTATCAAAATATTTAATAAATGTATCAGCATAATAGCTAAATAAGCTTACGCTTGCGCAGGCCAAAATGCCAAAGAAGCCGACACGCTCTACCACACGCTCCATGAACAGCTTGCCCTTATCCATGAGACTTAGATTCTTTTCATTGCGTTTGGCATTGAGCGCCTCAAATTCGGCCAGCTCCTCCGCATCATTAGGATCATAGCCAGACAGACGTGCCGCCTTGGCCATAAAGTAGGGCGGTAACTCGCCAAGTGCTGTACCAGCGCCCCATAGGAATGCCTCCATGCGCACCTTGGACATAATAGACCAGATATTTGGCACGCGCTTAACATACGGCTCTTCTGGACAAATAATTCTGCAAAGTATATAATAAGTATATGATTTGAACTGTACGAGTTTTTAGCTGCTTACTCATCAGGATAGGGCGGTCGTGGAAAGTTTAGCGAATTGCACTCGTAGGCGGCCAGCGTAACGCTGGCAATATGTGGCCCCAGATACAAGAGAAACGTATGTAGGCCGGTGCCCAGACCTACAGACGAGAGTACGCCCAAACCTAGCCAGTACAGAAAGAACCAGGTATTGAGACGTACAAACTCAATAGCCAGCTGATGGCGCCCATCTATATTGCAGGTAATGCTTATTACTAAGCTTAATACTATTAAAGCGGCGAGCAGTGCGCGTTGCTGCAAAAGTCTGCAAATTAAATAATATTGAGTTTAATATAAGTGCAATTTGATTTTGAACTTTTTTGGTTTGTTTACCTGGTGCTCCACGTGCGCAGCAGCTCAATCAGTTCGAGCGCACAGTATTTTGACGTCTGCCAAGGTCGACGCCATAGCACCAACTGTGCACGCTCCTCTCGCTCTTTGTCTTTTTGGTGTTTATCCTTTTTGCTTTGTTGTTGAGATTTATTATTGGTTTTTGTCTGTGCTGGCGGCAGCGAAGCCGCTGAAGCCACTTGCATCTTATTCCCAAGGCTACTATTGGAGCTGCTGCTGCTGGTGCTGCTACTGCTGGGATTATTTTTTATGCTGCCGTTAGGCGTGGATTTCTTGTGTTTGTGGCTGCTGTGTTCCTGATCCTGGCTTTTACGTTGACGTGTACTGTTAGCATGGCTGAATATGTCCTTTTTCGTGTGTTGTGACATTTAAACTATTCGCGTGTGGCCTCAAAGCAACTAAAAATTAAAATAAAAAGCATTCATGCAAGTCAATGAGCGTTATGAATCGTAATTTTGGCGCCAAAATATATTGTCGTGTATCCCCTGCTCGTTTATTGTTATTGTTTTCCACATTAATGATTTTGATCTGATTCAAAGTCAAATAAAATATCTTTAACTTTTCGTATGTTTTGTGCTTTCAATTGTTTGTGTTTTGTTTTAAGTTCAAATTTGATCAAATTTCTTTCGATTTTTTGCTGGATAATGTTTCGACAATGTTGCTTTATAAAAAAAAAACAAATTGCGCGCAGTTTCAGACTGCATTATTTTTCAATGAGAATTGATTTAAAGCAACTTTTTCTCTTTGCCCAAAGCAGCTCAAATTGACATCCAAGTATTTCTTAAACTTCATGTTCAAAAGGACTACGTCTTTAAAGTCTGACTTGAATTTAATTTGTACATCATTCTTCTTCTCGTTTTAAGTAATTCTACCGATTTAAGGCCAATGAAGAGCGCCCAATAGCGCTATCGGGCCATGCTTCGTGATTATTCAGCACCAATGCTCAAAAATTTCAGTTTTTAGATATTGGCACCCATTTCGCCCAATAGAATTTTGCAGTTTACTTCCGCAAAGGTTTGCTTTTGAAAATCCATCTGTGGGTGCAAATTTTATTAAAATTGTTTGGTAACTTCTTGAGCATTAAGGAAACATGAAGATCCATCAAAAACAAGCTATAGGTAAATAACACATCGCCTGAAAGGAACTTTTCAAAGAAAGGGTGCCACACATTTCTGTCAAAATTTCATAGCATTATAACCATTAGTTAGTAGTAGCTAGTATGTGGACTCTGGATACCTGTCAACCTCCAGTTTTAATCTTTGACCTGCCACGGCATCTCGGGCCATCTCGTGGGCGACATCCCCGCCCCGAGTATTAGCTTTATTTTATGGATACCTATAATACTTCAGATGAGTTTGATGACACTCTAAAAGCATCACCCCAAGAGGAAGTCTGCACGGCGACCTCTCTGTGTACCGTTGTGGCTGATGTGCCGCAGCCAGCGACCCCCCTTAGTAGTGCTGTTGGGCATACTGAAGGGACTCGGGCTCAACCACTTGAATCTGTTCAAGAACTGCCGGTACACCTTCAACCGAAAAGACCAGTGCTTCTTCATCGGCAGCTCGAGGTGTCGGCCATTAGCTCCGAGGAAGAACTCCTGGTCTCTGACGGAAATGACACCAGTATCGGAGCCACCCGCCAGACCCTCAATCTGGAGTCAGAGCCTACCTTCGAAAAACTCAGCTCTCGGGAGAAGAGACTCCTTAAGGCCGCTCTTGGCAAAGGACTCTCCAGAGCAGACGCTCTTGCTTCCGTCAGAGTGGCACCCCCTGCGACACTGGTCAAGAGAAGCCGATCTGACGATAAGTCGCCACATACGGCGACAAAGAAACCCAAGCAAACTCATGTCGAGTCCAACAAGATGCCCTACAGCAGCGTAGTCAAAGGCATCAAACTGGGTTTTATTTCAAATGCTGCAGCTCTTACTTCCGATCAAATGGCTCGGATCAAAGAGGCAAAGCAAAAGCGCTTGTCAAACCTCTGGATATGATCAAGACAAAAGGTCTTGGCAGAACGGACTTAAAACTCCTGGTAGCATACCTATCTGGCCACCACACTGTTAGATACCATCTACAGAAAATTGGCCTATCGGATTCTTCAGAGTGCAGACTCTGTCTCGAGGACGAGCTGGTCCAGCACACAGGGCCAGCGCTGGTATGGGACAGAGCCTGTCATATGGGAAAGGAACAAATTAGTCCCTTCCATCTTAGGTCAATACCAACAAAAGAACTACTGCTATTCATGCGTAAAGCGGAGTCTTTTGCTGTAATTTATGGGTATGGTACAAAAGATCTTCTGGTCGCAGTGCCCACCTCTTAGTGCAAAAGTTACATGGGTGACGATACTTTTGTGTAATTCAAAACCATGGACAAGAAAGAATTTCGTGTCTGGATTAAGCACTGTTTGTTGATCGGACATTATACCAGGGATATTAACCATTACCGCGTTTATTGAAAATGTGTCACAAGTCGATCGCAACAAAGGAAGAATTGAATCAAAATTGCTGCCGCATCCACCATATTCACCAGATTTGGCCCCCAGCGACTACTACCTACTTGTTTGCAGACTTATAAAAAAAAAGTTCCAGGGAAAGAGATTTGTCTCTAATGCAGAAGTGATTACCGAAACTGAGACATTTTTATGTTTGAGATGCGCTGGACTGATTGCATTGCTCTTGAAGGAAATTATGTTGATGATTAAAATAATTATTTCCTAAAAAAAAACTTATTTCTGGCGATGTGTTATGTTTGTCGTTAAAATTCCTGTGTAGACTCTTTTGGGCTAAAATACATTAAAATCTTTTTACTTTTTGAAGATGCTATCCTCAGTCCAACCAAATGTTTTTTATACAGCAACTAATGCAGCATGAATCTGGTGCGAAGGCGCCTATTCAAATGGACTTAGTGTTGCCGTTTTGTTGCACTTTGTGCTGCCAGATGTTATTGCTGTTTTTTTTTTTATATCATTTGAATATCAGCTGTTCAGCAACTAACTGTGACGCAGTTACTTTAAATAATTTGATAAGAAACTAATGACAAAGTGGAGGGTACAAAGTGCGTGTAGAAGCAATTGGCTGATACTTTTTGTTTTATGCGATTGAAATAAAGAGAGATACACACGTAAACATATATGTATATTTTGTATACATATACATACATATATATGTATGTATGTATGTATGCACTATAAGTCTGCACAAATGTCAACGAACTGTTGTGCTTAAGAGCAACGATAGTTGTGCAAGTCTTTATGTGTAATGCGGTCTATGCATTTGGCTGTCTAATTAGGCGTAAATGTCGAATGGCATTTGTAGGGTTTTAGCTGGTTTTGGGGGCTCTTAAATTTTATTTAGTTTTTTTTTTTTTTGGCTACTTGGCAACTAAGCCAACTATAAATACGCAAATAGGCTACGTGCAAAATGTATGTGTGTGTGTGTGTGCGTATATGTGCGAGAGCGCTAAAACGCGCGCGGAAAAGCACAACAACAAAAACTTGATTATCATGCGATACTTGCGAACCAATAAAAAGAAACCACATACACGGCAGCTACAGAGCAAGACCATGACAAAAACCATAACAAACTGATGACCAGAACACTGAGTCGCTTTATGCTTGAATGCAGCTGTAGCCAGCAAAAAACAACAACTACAGCGTGACTCCGACAAAAGTTGAAGAGTCAGCTGTTTGTCTAGCGGCTGTTGTTGCTGTTGTTGTTATAACACTTAATTGAATAAAGCGTTGGGGCACAAATTTATTAATATTTGTTTTGTGCCATGAGTACACAGACACCACTAGTTATGTCTATTGTTTGTGTGTGTGCGTGTGTGCAACGTGGTTTCGTCTAGTTCAGCTGTTAGCCGGTTCTTAAGGGTAGCTTTGCTGCCCCGCTTGGGTTGACCCCGGACCAGCAGCAGTTGCCCAGGAGGTGGCGGCCCCGTTGCCAAAGCTGCAGCGGCATTGACACTAATAACAACAACATCTTGCTGCACCAGCTCTAACAGCGCAAAGACGGAACAACTTTGCAGTCTTTTTTGTTTTTAGGTTTTTTTGTGTAGCAATAACAACAAAGAACGGCAAATAAAATTAACAAAGCACACTGGCTTTGCGCCGCCTCGTCACAAAAATCAATTGCTTAGCCCGCACAATTTTTACTATTAATATAACTATGCCATATTTACATTGCACTTTCTTTCGTTGGTCACGAGTTACATACAATAACTTTAAAATACATATTGACTGTTTTGTAACTTACAAGAAAAAAAATTATATTATTTATTACCTTGTTGTTTTGCAAAACGCGCGCGTTGTGAATTTATATTAGTTAGCAGTTTAAAGCAGTTTTTTTTTGCACTTCTTTACCAAATAATTTAGTTTACGTTTTTTATTTGTATAAACAAAACAATTATTAGCAAGTTTTTCAACATTAACTACAGCAGCTACCAACCGCGGCACGTAGAATAAGAAAAATTTGCTAGTCTAGTGTGTTGTGGGTATTAAAGTTTGTCGCGGGAGCGCTTTCGGCCGTTCTGTGTGTTGTGTGATTGCCAGCAGCGGGAATGCCAGCATGTCTAGATTCTGTTGGTGCTGCCAACTGGCTTCGTTTAACGAAAACTTTGTAGCTCTGCCAACGGCGCTTAAGCTTAATATTAAAAGTTTTTGGAAAGACAGACAGCTTTAAAGCGATCATAAGAAATTAATCTGTTAAATTTTGAAAAGCCAACGCACTTTTGATTAAGATAGTTGCTGATTTTTTTGTATTGGCGTATGTAGAATAATTAAATGTATTATAAGGCAAGCCGGAAAGTCCCAGTGCCCCTATTTGAAAATATTTGTTTAACGATGGTCGAATAATTTTTTTAAGGTACTTTTGGGCTCCTAAATTTTAAAAATGACTTTTAGAATTATGTGGGATTATTTGTTTACCTGTTAGGTGTGAAAATCTGAAAAAGGTCCATAAGGATTTAAGTCAAAAAATTAAGTCGCCTATGAAATTTTTAGACTTTGATTTGAATTATTTAGTTATTTATGTACAGCTTTGATAGTATTAAAAGAGACTGATTTTATTTTTTGTGATATGTAGTACAACTCGCAGCCACACAAAACAGCCGAAACAAAACACAAGTGCTGTGCTTATCAAAAAAAAAAAGAAGTACCTTTAAAAGCTTTGCATATCTTCAAGTAGTTTGATAGCTTGTACTTTTTTAATTATTTGCAAAAATACATTAAGTGCCTCAAGGCACTATTGGGCATTAGAGGGTTAAGTGGGACAGTTTCCATTAGCTTTGAAGCCATTGGGAGATAGGTTGTGCACAAATACATATATGCTCAAAATGTATTGCAGTCGAGTCGGTGGCCAACCCTTCATCAAGGAAAAATTTATTTCTATATACATACTGTACTGTAAAATAGCAAATAAACTTCTACCCATTGCCTTTTTATGTTCAAACCGCTATGTGCATTCTAAAAATTTATATTTTGATGCAAAATTATATTTTTTTTCTTGGAATAGTTGTGAAAAATAATTTCCATAATTTAATTTCATCTTTATAGCTGCCTACTTACCAGTACCAGATAATTAAAATGTAAAGGTATCTGATAAGTTTTACGAAAAGTCTTAGGTCTGTCGAAAAGGGGCGGATCAGAAGTTCTCTCAAGAGGCCATTAAGCATTCAAATTCTTCGGAATGCCGTCGATAGTCCAAACCGGGCCCTGAGTCTCAGCCTTTAAATAAATACTCTTAATTTAATCTGAGTGACCTTTCAAGAGATTTTAATTTTTTCCTATATCTGCGGATCTACAAACTGATTACTTCGAGTACCAAAATAATAGTTGCAAAATTGAATTGTTTAATTAAGTAAGCCCTTGATAAAATAAGTAAATAATCCGGCCCCTTGCGGTTCTCAATTTCGATGGGATTTTGCAAAGCCGCATGAGGCCCTATGCTCCACTGGGAGTCAAGGATAGCAGAAGAAGATGTTCCCCATCGGTTCTTATATTCCCGCAGCTTTTGCAGATTAAATTTATCTTTGTACCTTAAAACATAACCAAAACAAAAAAGTTCAATGAGAGATATTACTTTGGTTTACTAGATCAAATTCTCCAGCTGTTTTATATTTTTATTGATTTTTTTGTATTTATTTAATTATATATATAATAATAGATTAATTAATGTACGCTTAATCAAGAGAAGTCCTATTCATAACCATACACACTAAATATGCACAAAATTTTCTTTTAATTAAAAAAAAAAAATAATGAAAATATATAAAAGCGAAACACGAATCATAAGAAATTGTAAGCTACTAGAAACAAACAGAAGATTGTTTAAAAAATATATATAGTCAAATATTATTTAAACCAAAGTTATTTGAAATACTAGTACTTATAGAAAACTTGTATATAAAATAATCTTCACATAACACGTTTTTTTTTTATTGTTTGTTAGTATATTTTTTGATTTTTGTTTTTGTTTTTTTTTTGTAAATACGTAACTAAATATATATAACTACATTTTTTATAGGTTTTCTGCGTTTTGTGGTTTTAGTAAGTAAACATAATAGTTATATATATATATAAATTTTTTTTGTAGATCATTTTAAGTTCTTTTTGTCGTTTTTTATATAATTTTTCAAATTCTTTTACTCTGTCACATCATCGTTTACTTTTTAGACCAAATTTCTTTAGCTAATCCTTTTTTTAAGCTTTTTATATATATATATAAGTGTCTGGTTGGTATGGATTTTGTTTGCTTAAAACGCTTCTGGCTGTCATCAGGCCTAATTGGGTTTGCCATAGACATTCTCATCGGAATAGGCTATATACAGGAAGTAGTCCTCTTCATGATGCTCCTGCAAAGTTATTTAGTTAATATTACGCTGTTGAATCATTTAAAAAAATATTCGTCATACCTGATAAAGGGAGCCCATGGTTGCCGATGTTGGTGGAATGACATTGTTGACAAAGAAGAAAAGTGCATCCTCGGGACGCAGATGTATGCGCTTGCGTATGAGAAAATAGAATTGACCTACAGTCAAGTCCGATGGTACTAGATATTTCTTTTTATCCAAATCGCCAATACGAGCCTTCGGCGCTTTCTCTACAATTACCTGTAATGATAATATTGGCATGAGTTAATCAGAATTTAATGCGTGCATTTTATACAATATAGCACATATGACGACATATGTATGTATGTACGTGCCTTATTAAAACTATGTGTGTGTGTGTGTAAAGTAAATAATAAATAATTGCAATTTTTTGGTAAAACGTAACATAGACATATGGTTTGCTTTTTGTTCATATTTATTTTTGCGAAATAATAAATTAAAACAATTTGGAAATTAACAGGTTTTGCAACATAGTCTAGGAAGCGGCTGCGTCTAATGAATATTAATTAAATACAAACAAACACGTCTTTTTTTTTTTGTTGAGTTTTTGATAAACTAGAACCAGCATATACAATTTTAAGCTAACTAAATATGTATTCATATGTGTATATGTGTCATAATAATAGTTTGGCACTTTGGCGTCATTGGCCGCATAACCAAGGTGCTTCGTTTTGCTGAAACAGTATGAACTCCCCAAGTGGGTTTACTCATGGTAAGCAAGGTCCTAACGGGCATGTAGAGATTAAAGCTTTAGTTGGCCTTTAAACCTTCTAGAAATTCCATCATTGATCAAGAACTCACATTACTCCAAATCCACCCGAAACTTAAATTTCCACATTTTCTTTGTCAACAAAATTTTCTTTTGAGTAATGCCCTTGGACAGTATAACAGAAAATACCTCATAAGATCTCTAGGTCTTCACGCGTTTTGCTATAATTCAATAGAATGTAAGATTGTAAGAGCTGAAAGATAACATTGTCATAGTCAAGCGAATTGGCATCTATCGGTTCCGCTAGCTCGATCATGTTTTGCATATAAACGAAAAAGCTTCAGGATGAAAACTGCTCAAGACGGGCGTTGAAAGAAGTAAGCGTATGAGTAAATCGTGTACCCATTTATGGGTTACGAAAGCCAGCAAAAAGAAAGAAAAGTCCCAGCACTAGTGGAAGTTGTATTTCAAACTTTTGTTATGTATTCGATTTCGCTGTCTCTTTGTTTTTGCTACAACTCTTACTTGATTAGACTGCTGCAAAATAAAAATACGCTGTAATCAGCTCTAGACATTATGGCGCATCAATGCAAAACATGGTATCTAGTCAAGGCAAATATCGTGTCAAGACGGCTATAAAGTCGGCTACCTCTTACAAAGAAAAAAAAAACCATTGTTTACTTGGTGCGTCTAAAGACAAGAATGGCCGCTCATAAATTGAGGCTGGAGGTTATGGTACGGTTTGCTAAAATTAGTGGCTGGCTATTATAGCATGCTGCTCATAGGATGTATCCTATCACCTGTAACTCAGCAGAAGCTCTAAAATTAACAAATTTTCAAGCTATCAGAGTTTAAACTTAATGATAATAGCATGTATTCATAAAAATTAATATAGTCGAACTTTCCAAAAACAACTTGGCACGAGAGCAAAAAATTTATGTCATACAAACTGTCGGTATAAGATGCAAAAAGTAGTGTACTTGAAATTCGTTATAAAGAAAAATTCGTTCTAGAGAATTTCATTACAAAGAAGATCGATTGTAATCGTAATTTAATATTTTTTGCATGTAGTGTTAAGGTAAGTAGAGTAATTGGTCGAAAAAATGTGTATTTCAAAAGAAGTGTTTTGAGTTTTCTTTCAATTCAGCTGAGCCTTGAGCCATTTCTGACCTTTACAATAAAAAAAAAATATCGTAAAAAAGATCTAACTAACTTGATAATTGCGTATACGCTATTAATATGAACTTTTTTCTTAAGGCCCATACGCAGTTCTAAAAATTTCGCACAGAATGATAAAACTGCATTTAAAAAAAATCCCAAATGGTATGGGTCTTTAGCAGGTCAAAGGAAACTCCTTTTTTTTTGGCAAAGTTGGCATCCCCGTACAAGATCCAGGTTTTAGATTTCTAATAAGCATTTTTATTGCAAAACTAAACTCTTTGAAATAAAAGGAAACCTATAATAACAATCAAATTTGCTTTTTGCAGGTCAATGTATGTTAGTGTACTAACTATATATATGTACACTTTATAGGATATAGGATATGTACATAGGTGTTGATGGCCAATGGCCAGCTGGCCTTGCCAGTATTTAGACGCTGCATTGCGGTGAGACGAATCTAAGCAGTCAGCTGTTATGTGATTTGTATGTGGTTGCCAAATATTGTGCAAAACAAACAAGCAAATCACAAATTTTTGTTCAAATATAGACCTCGTATAGGGGCAAGCTGTAGCTGTAGCTGCTGCACATATTTAAATACATCTGGTAATTAAAACACATATAGAGATACATATTTAAACAATTTGCACACGGTCCAATTGAGCAGCTTCAAGCGCAGCTAACAACTTCAAGAAGTTGCTGATAAGAAACATGAATATTTGTGTAAATGTATGCACATTATGTACTCGCAAAAATTGTCTTCATTTTTTTGTTTTCGTTTATCAAAGGTTGTGAAATAACAAAACAAGCCAAAAAGCCTATGACTAATTTTATACAAGCTGCAAAAACAAAAAGTAAATCG
Organism: Chymomyza fuscimana; assembly: GCA_949987675.1. Lineage (NCBI taxonomy): Eukaryota > Metazoa > Arthropoda > Insecta > Diptera > Drosophilidae > Chymomyza > Chymomyza fuscimana. The sequence continues at coordinate 39,463,384 of OX465090.1, forward strand.
TACACACATACACACGTACACAAAGTCACAAAATATTATGCGCAATAGGAAAAAAAAAACAAAAACAAAAAGCAAGCAGTTTTGCGATTTGCAAACAAAAAAAAAACTAAATGAAATTAAACGCAAAACGAAAAACAACTAGCGCTAACTGTGGCAACGTATGAGGTGGGGAAAGGAGTCGAGACTAACAACACAACAGCTGAGTAACATACATATAATGTACAATGTACATATATACACACACAATCACATATAACAGAACAAAGCAGTTTTTGCTTCTTATGTACATACATATGTACATATGTGAGTGAGGGTCAATTGTGTTTGATTTTCACTTGTACATTTGGCAAGTGCACTTTTATTGCAAACATCTGTAACTATAAAAATTTGCAACTGCATTGAAAATTGCTTAAATAAATGCTGGAAAATATATTTCTAATTTATATTCTAGGGTAAAATGCGCATTATTGATTTTCTGCAGCAACAACACACAACAAAAATTAACGACGCAAAACACACACATACATGGAAAGGGGGGAGAAAATAAAAAACAACCAGCCCACACACACACTCAAAAAATGGTACTGGAAATATATGTATATGTATGTATTGTACATATTTACTTACGGGCACACGATCGGGATATTTACGACGAATTTTGTCGCCCTCAGCGCGACGTTTCTCGAATGCATGCTCCTCTTTGTATTGGAACTTCATGATTGTTAGCAAATTTGTAAAAAATAGCAGTTTTACAAATATTTTTCTTTACTGAACAACAACAAAAAAATTAGCTACTTTTGCTTTGTGTATATGTAAAAGTTATTAATCTCGGATTTTTTTTCTTTTTTGTTTTTGAACGTTGTCTCTAGCCGAACTAAATGCGAACTAAATGATTTTTTTTTTTCTACTGCAGCATTTGTATGCGCGCTACAAAGCCGTAAATATATTCTACGGCGTTGTGCTGTTTAGTGTTGAAAAACTGGCCGCAGTTTTAAACAATGCGCGTTTATGTAGCACAAAATTACTATCTAACTTACTATAATGTAATACGCTTGAAATGTAAAAAATTAAAGATAATCTGCAAACTTATTAAATAATAATTTATTAACATTGCACGTTTTCCAGCACTACTAAAATATAAATTGACAATTTGTACTAATTTTAGGTCTGCAGTTGTGCAAAAAATATGATATAATATATATTATTTTACATATATATATTTTTTTGTACACACAAAATTTAAATCTTTGCGTAAAAATGTATTTTAAGCAAAATATATGCTTTTTCATGTAAAGTAACGGCGTATCGACAGTGTACCCAGCCGTCTTTTAAATAGTCGGCGCAAAACAGATATTACCGGCGTGCTTAAGTGTTGATATATTTTGACAGCTCTCTTTTTGTTCTTTTCCTCCGTGGTTTCCGACTATTAAGATGGCTCCTACTGTAAGTCGCGTATAAAAATCTTGAAAATAATGTGAAATCTCAAGTTATTAATGCTAAAAACATACAAAATATGCAACTTTAAGTTGCTTTCTTAAAGAAACGCTTAGCATATGTGCATAAACACCATGAATGTTTCAATTAATTTGTGATTAAACTTTTTTTTTTGTGTGCAGTGAAATATTTGTTTTTTAAACTAATTACAAGTATATTTTTTTGCGAACAGGCCAAGACCAACAAGGGTGATACTAAGGCTGCTGCCAAGCCAGCAGAAAAGAAGGCTGCACCAGCTGCTGCCAAAGGCAAGGTTGAGAAACCAAAAGCTGAGGCTGCCAAGCCTGCAGCAGCTGCTGCCAAAAATGTGAAGAAGGCTCCAGAAGTCGCTAAGGAAGTTAAGGCTGCCGCGAAGCCGGCAGCTGCTGCAAAGCCCGCTGCCGCCAAGCCTGCTGCTAAGGATGCTGCCAAGAAGGCACCCGCTGCAGCTGCAACCAAGAAGGAAGCAAAGACCACCGCTGCCGCTCCAGCTAAGGCTGCTGCTCCAGCTGCGGCCAAGAAGCCAGCTACCACCACTGCAGCTGCTCCAGCTGCCAAGAAGGCTGCACCAGCCGCTACTAAGGCTGCTGCTCCAGTTGCCGCTGCCGCTGCTGCTGCTCCAGCAGCTGCTGCTAAGCCGGCTACCAAGCCAGCTGCACCCAAACCTAAGGCCAAAGCAGCTACAACTGCTCCTACCAAGGTTACCAAGAAGAATGTGCTGCGCGGCAAGGGCCAGAAGAAGAAGAAGGTCTCACTACGTTTCACCATCGATTGCACCAACATCGCCGAGGACAACATTATGGATGTAGCCGATTTTGTAAGTACTATAAAGCTGATGAAACAGCCTATCCATGCAATACTATTCCGCAACTTCAATGGCATTTTTGTTTGCATTTGTCGCAAAACGTTAAATAAGCTTTGCACAACACGTTTATGTAGAATTTAGTTTTTGCGTTAACTTCTGTGGCTCTCTAGTCACACGTAGATCTGCTGTCAATCCTAAACAGCTTTTAAAAGGGGCTCTGGACACTGCACAACGGGGTAGCCACTGATCGCCAGTACTGGGTCTGGCCAGTTGGTGCAACCGTCTGTGAACAGCGTCAAGCCGTGCTATGTGTACCGCCACGTGGTGGGCCCTGGGTTGAGTGCGTCACAGCCGTGTCGCATCAGGCCAAAATTCATAGTGCGCCCTGCATATAGCGTTTCAACATGTTCTTGATCGCTGCAGGTTTTCCCACATTGCAAAGCGATCAAAAGAAGATTTCCAACAAATATTCAAACTTTTGTGGGCAAACCACTCAAAGTATTTTTTTAAAAAACAGAGCAGGGCGGCACATGCCAATTTTCGCCATTGGACGCAGCATTGGTAACAGGTAACTTAACTCTAAATTGCTTTAATTAGAAAACTTACTACTGATATCTTTGGCCACGCCGATTTGCCGTCAGAGAGTGAAGCTCTATGCGTCGCTCTGATGGCAGTGTACTCAGTGGTATATCAAAAAATTGGTCACTCTTTTCTATTTGGGCCTCGAGTCTGCTTAATAATTCTTGGCCTTAACGTTTAAAGAGACAGCACTATATGTATGCATAGTAAATGCATACGTCATTATCATTATTTTGTACATGACAAACTTAATTTGGGTTTTTATTCTTCGTTACTTCAGGAAAAATACATTAAGGCTCGCCTCAAGGTCAACAACAAAGTACAAAACTTGGGCAACAATGTCACCTTTGAGCGCTCCAAGATGAAGCTGCATGTGACCTCTGATGTGCACTTCTCAAAGGCTTACTTGAAGTACTTGACCAAGAAGTATTTGAAGAAGAACAGTCTTAGGGATTGGATCCGCGTTGTTGCTAACGAGAAAGACTCCTATGAGCTGCGTTACTTCAGAATCAGCTCCAACGATGATGAAGATGATGATGCAGAGTAAACACAACAGGTTAAAACGGATCCCAAATTCATTTGTGTAAAGAAAAAAAGCAGTTTTATAATGTTTGATTGATTCAAAAACACATGTAAATTTTATTTTCAAGTTAAATTTAATAAATTTGAATTGAAAAAAAAATGGATTTATTTATCTTATTTTATTGAGAAGCTTGCAGCTTTGGCTGACAAAAGCAAATATCGTTAGGAACTGGCTGTAATTAGATACATAACCAACAGAAGCCATTTTAAATGATTGCCTGGACATAGAGTACTTCTTAGTTAACAGGTAAAGATGCATTTACGACGCTTTGGCTTTGGCGAGGATGATCTTGCACCTGCAGATAGTTTTGACTATGATAATCTTGAGCTGGATTTTAATTTTTGTAGTCACATTTTCTCGTGTTGGGCTGCGCGCTGTCCGGTAGAGTACTTTAGCGGGAGTCTCAACTGATTGCCGCTGATGATAGCAGATGAACATATAGTGCTACCTGGTCAATGCCGGACGTTTCCATCACAGAATCAATAAGCCTGCCGACTTTGAACACAGCTGTGCAGTACGTTTCTCGGGATCAACAAATGTCTTAGTTTTGAATTCTACTTTGCGTATGATAAATGCTGTTGGTTCTATTGTCTTTGTCTTTCTTTGCGTATGTGTCTTGTGTCTCTCTCTTTTTCGTTAAAACCCAAACAATAAAACTTAATTGCCACACGAAGAGCAGTACGGTCGTGTCTTAAGGTATTTTAGATTTGTGCATTATGTGTAAAATGGAGGAGGCTCCTGTGCTAGAATGGTCAGAGTAAAATGTTTAGCCATATCCGCCAGTCCGTATGAATCCATTGATTATAAATACTAAAAAGTCTAAACCAGCTATCTATAGAATTGCTATAAAAAAGGGACCGATACAGGATCACCAGTCATAAGATCAGCACAAATCATTGGGCATGCATTGGTTCATGGGTCCTAGCGTTGCCGTCAATGTTGAACAACTCAGCAAGCCAGACATCTGCCTCAGTAAGTTTACTCCAGCGATAACACGCCAGCCAACATTGCCCGTCAGCACCCATTATTATGGCCAAGGGTCGTGGTTCTAAGTATTACTTCAACGGGGTAAGACATTGTATCAGATTGAGATAAAAACAACGCACTGTGCTAGAGAGTGAATCCATAAAAGTTTGTTCCTGCTGTAACCCTTCTTGGCTGCCAACCTATAGACTTGTAGACGCATAAATAACCAGATGCGTTGTTGGTTTCAATTTGGTGTGGCGTTGTGATTTATAAACGAATACCGTGAGCCTTAGTCCGGGAAAGTTTTAGATGTTCCTCGATTCACATCACCGAAGAAGTTTTGAGCAAACAGCAATTTTTTCATTTAGCTATGGAAAAGATCTGGTTACCAAAAAAAAAATAAAACAGGTTTTCAAATAGGGTAACAATACCCTAGTCTAATTAATGGCAAATATTATTTTAACAATTATCGTTTATAGTGATAAATATTTTAAGAAATATTAATATAACTACTGTCTCAAAAACAAGGTTATACCTGACACTTGTAATTTGATTGCTTTTAGGTATAATTGCCGAATAAATTAACTCGTTAAAATACGCTTCCATAAAAACAATTGTTTGTATAAGGGCAAGGGCATGCAAACATGCGACTCCCATTGGGACTTTCCTTTAGAGGGGTTTTATTTTTAAATATTTAAACACGTTTTTTTTACCGCCCACAGCAATCAATATTCATGATAAAAAAAGCTGGCTTTTGTATAAGCCTCAGTGGGATGGAGGCAGATGCTTAGTTTCAGTTTGTCATGTGGCTGATGATTCATCGTCACATCATAGTTTTGAAGAACAATTACGGGCAATCAACTGGCGGCATCTGCTGAAATGACACTTGAAATAAAACCAACTGGAATTTTTTTGAGTGCTGTGTGATGTAAAGCGTTTTAATCAATTAGTAACAAAAATAATGTAAATAAACAAATAGCGGAGAAAGTGCAAAATTTTAAATACATATATATGTAAAATACTATTTTCTTTTTAACAACAGATAATTAACAATCACAATTAGATATATGCTTGTACTAATATATAATAACATATGTATACACTGAGATATCTTTTAAGCTATATATATATAATTTCCATTTATGGTTCTTGGCGTTTAGTCTATTCAAATTTCAAATGTCTTTTCATATCGTTTATCATATATCATAACATTGTACGAGATTCACAGTTTCGTTGTTGGCTGGCTGCTGCATTTGCATCAAAATCACAAGTGAAGGCCATCGGAAATATCAGGGGTAAATTACAAATTACATTCATACTATATAAAGGGGGAACTACTAAATAACAATGATGAATACTTTCGAATATAGCTGCGCTCGGGTTGGTGTCTAGTGTTTGAATGTGTTCAAGTGTTTCGTGTGTATGGGGGGGTAGCTAAGCTTTGTAAAATGTGCAGAAAAACTGGAACGTTTGCTGCCGGGCTTAATTGCTAGTGCGCATTAGAAGTCCGCCACTGATTAAAGTAGCGACAAGCAAAACGAAGCCATCAAGGCCAAAACGTGGCATGCCTTTGGCTCCGCTTGTACCAGAGCGCACAGCGGCCTGGTCCGGCGGCAGCATGGCCGGTTGCTGCATTTGCTGTGAGCCCGGTTGCGCAGCTGTTATAGGCGCTAATGGAGCTGGTGCGTCTGCGCCTGCTACTGGCTCTGCTGGTGGTGGTGGTGGCGGTGCTGGATAGCAGGCAACCTTTTCAACCTCAATCATTTTAGTGTTGTCAGCGGGATCCGTTTCGTTTACCTTAGTTGGCACGCAAATAATTCCACCAGCTGGTGGTGGTGGTGGAGGTGCAACAGCAGCATCAGTGCCATTAGTAGCAGGCATAATAGGAGCCAGTTGAGCTGGCGCATCTGTTTGGGTGATATTAGCTGGCATTGCAGCTGCCGCTGGTGCAGCAACAACGCCTGTAGCCGGGTTTACAACTGCTGCAGCATCACTAGCATTTATTGGCACGCCATTATTTATGATAATGACGCGATCATTGCCAGCAGCAGCGGCAGGTGCAGCGGCAGCAGGCTGAGAAGAGCTGCTGCCAGAGGGTGTCAAAACATGACCCAACACGGCGCCGCCTAAGCCGCCAGCCAGTAAACCGGTGCCTGTTAAATTAAACCAATTGATTTAGTTCAAAGTTAAGGCTTATTTGCATTAATAAGTACTCACCAAAGCCCAGGCCAGAGCTGGACTGCTGTGGCGGCTGCGAATAGTAAGTGGCGCCTGGTGGCAGAGCAGAGCCTGCTTGATAATAGGTGGCACCTGGCGGTGGACCAGCAGCAGCGCCACCAGGATGATAATTACCAGCAGGCATGCCGCCTGCTGGATAGCCGCCAGAAGGATAGCCACCAGCAGCATAGCCACCAGCAGGATAGCCACCACTCGGCGCGCCGGAATACTGGTTATGATTCTGTGTAGCTGTAATGGGCGGATGCGCATTGCCTGAAGCAGCGCCATAACTGGGGGGCGCAGCACCATAGTTGGGCGCATGATAGGATGGTGGCGGTTCATGCATGTTGGTGTGTGCGCCGCCTGCAGTATTCGATGCAGAGTAGGCTGGAGGCGGACCCTGAGGCACATTCCAGCCAACGGGCGCATTATTCGAATTGGTGTTTGTACTTCCACCAGTAGCCGGACGATTAGGTTGCGAATTATAATTGGGATAGCTGAGCTTTGCCACATCGGCATGGGAATTGCCATTGTTGGTATTATAGCTGGGTTGAGTCACATGTCCAGAATTACTGGACGATTGGGATGATGTTTTACGCTGGTTGTTGCCCTGGTTACGACGCGCCTCCACATTACCAATGCCACCGTGCGTCAGCACCAGTGTAAACACGGCTAGGGCGATAAATGCGCACTTGGAAGCCATCACAATGTCGGCTACTTTTAACAATTTTTAATATTTGTCGTGGCTAAAAAGGAAGCAGCAAATATAGTACAATGCGACAGTGACGCTGAATGTCGTCAATGACAAATTTGGTTGTTGGCAAAAGGCAATCAAGTGATCAATTTATGTTATGCTAATTACCAAAACTTGTTTTGCTCTCTCTTACTTGAGTTGTTTATTTATCTGCTGTTGTTGTTATTGTATATAATGCTATTAACAGTTTTCACTACCGCTCTTGACCAGTATGTATGGCGTGAATGCCAACAGAAAATTAGGGAGACGTTCGCGCGTTACGAATTTCACCAGATGAATATTTGGCATCTGCTTGGTAAAGCGCTAAAATATTGACGAGCGATGTGATAGTGCTGCCACGCTGTTCAAATTTATTTGTCAATGCTACCAGACTGTTTCGTTGCTTTTTTTGCCTATTGATTAAAGTTAAAAAAAAACCATCTCAGAACTTCTACGCTTCTTAAAATATATTTAATTATAATTTATTTATTAATAGTCATGGCATTCTTATATTTAAACAGTTTGCCTACATGACAATGCTTCAAAATGGACGCGCGCATTTTATGTGCTGCCAAGCTGTTAATTATTTACGCAACTTCCAGATTTTACACTCAAACTATTATTGCAGTAGAAATAATAAACAAATACTGAAAATAGATTATAATATAAGAAAAGCGTTGGTAAATCTTCAAAAAATTTTAATTTTTAAGAGCGCGCCCAATAAAAAAAAACATTTTAGCGGTGTGGCAGCTCATGGCCAGTGTTAGTTAAGTGGTAACGCTCTTGTTTAGCCAACAAATAAATAACATTGCAGTGAAAGTATAATTAAACATTTTCCATGCTATTCAGGAAAATAAACACAGCACTGTGTTTATTATAAAATAATGAATACCAATAAAAAAACGACGAAAAGCGAACAAAATATTTCGCTTGCAGCTGTGGAAGCTACTAATGATGCTGCAGACGCCAAACTGATAACAGAGGAATCCAATGAATCTAATGAATGGATACATTTCTCTCAATGGATGCACTGCTTATGTGTTGTTACATTCGACCTAAATCTTGGTCAAGCGCTGGAATATGTTTATCCTCCAGAGTTTATGCCCTCCGAGCAGGAAGTAAGCAATATCTGTTATATGGCATTTCCAGATTCCAATTCTGGTTGCATGGGTGACACCAAATTCCATATGAGATTAAGAGCATTGTCTAATGTAAAGCACAATATGCCTATCTCTATGCATCTGTATAACGGAGACTGCGCACCTTCGATGCGCTACGACAACTCGCACTATTGGGGATTTGTCTACTTTCGCCAAAAGCGTGATCCTAGCTTGCCGCGCGGATATTTTCAAAAAAGCTTCATCATAATCACTCGTCTTCCGTTTTTTAATCTTTATTACGATATACTTGCACAATTGGCGCCAAAATACTTTGATGAAGGCACTGATGTGCTTAAAAACGCTTGCAAGCAAATAAACTGCCTTTGGCCTACGCTGCGAGTAGGACTGCCGCTTAATCTACCGCTGCTGGAGTGCAATTATCAGATATCCATACCCAAATCGAGCAGTCGAAAGCCAAACGCATCAGGGACTGATGTAGCTTACGCATCTGCCACTGCAACTCCAGCTGTTCTACAAGCAGATACTCCAACAAAAATCATATCAGCTACTGAGATAGAGCTTTTTCGCAGCCTCGGTTTTGTAGTGGAGAGTCTGTACACATTGTGGGAGCTAGTGATCACTGCCGAGCCCATTGTTGTTGTTGGAACCTCTCCAGCCGATTGTTCTCATATGGTGCAGACACTTGTGGCTCTCATATCGCCTTTGGAATATTGCGCAGAGGCCCGACCTTATTTTACTATACACGATAGCGAATTTAAAGAATTTACTCAAGAATGCTCCAATAAAACCATACCTGCTGTAATACTCGGTGTAACCAATCCGTTCTTTGTGAAATTGTTGAAGGATTGGCCTCACATGCTCCGTCTAATTGATAACCAGGTAATCGTCTTAAGTACAATTTGATTCAAATTTAATTTAATACAATTTGCTTATGTCATTGCAGAAAAACATGCAACAGCAACAAATGTTTCAGAAAAACACACGCAATTCAACTTCGGCAACATCCTTTTCAAGCTCTGGTACCGCAGATGGCAGCAGATCTTTAAAAATGAGTTCAGGTTCAGCTAATCCAAGTATTCTTAATGGTAGCTCAACAATCACGGATAACTCTACCACGGGCTTGCACACTAAATACAAACCCTTTTTAAAAAAGGACAAATCTTTGATAAAAAAAGTGTTGCTAGGCATGAAAACGAAACGACCAGAGCATGTCCAAACTGCGCTAATACGACGTCATCTATTGGAATTGACGCAGAGCTTTATGATACCACTGGAGCGTTATATGGCTTCTCTTATGCCATTGCAAAAGGACATTAGCCCATTTAAGTCAGCACCAAATGCCAGCTCTTTTAAGTTGGATGATTTTCTAGCAACGCTCGAGTTATCTGGACCACAGCTAACTTCACCTCTGAAAGGCGATTGGAAGGGTTTATATCGTAAATTCTTTAAATCGCCAAACTTTCGCGGATGGTACGAGTCACGGCATCGTGAGCTACAGCTGACGCTGCAGGATTTGCAGTTTAAGGCTCTTTCAGAGGCTAACTTGGAACATTGGGCTCATGATAAACAAGAGGTTGAAATAATTGATATGATACTCAAACTAAAACAAAAATTGAATCTCTATAGTGATAAAACGCATATTGCGGGCATATCATGGAGCGCTAATAGTAGTACACAAGAACAGATAAGGGCTCAAATAGAGTGTATGAAAGGCCTACTACCACCTGATTTAAAAAACGTGGTAAATCTTTGATCGTTTGTGCAATGCGTTAGTCAAATTAAAACTCCCTTACGTTTAGAATTTTAAACTGTTAATATGTGTATATTATGTATATTTTCAAGTACAACTCCTAAAGTCAAAACAAAATACAATGCATATGTACATATATGTGTGTGTATGTGTTTTTATAAGTGTACAAAATGATAGAAATCAGTAGAATTCTCAAAATTGCAAATTGCTAAACCTTAAGAAGGCAACTAAACTGTAATGTGTCCATTAATACTATGATTAATAATGAATTATTGTAAAATAAAAATATATTAAAAAACAAGTAAAGGTCCGAAAATTCATTTGCATACAAAGCCTATTTAAATAAAGCGTTGCCGCTTTAAAAAAGCTGCGCAAGAAGAAGAATTGCCATTCACTGCTGCCTGACTACTTATTAAGCGCTGCCAACTTATTGCGTTTGCTTGAAAATTGCTGTAACTGTCAAAACTAATTGGTCAAAGAGGAAGCATCAGTTGTATTATTTTGATTCGTGAAAAACTTATCCAATTTGGAACTGCTGTGGCTCCTGGTGGCTACCAGTAGCAAACCGGCACATATAGTAGCGGCAACCAATCTAAAAAATGTCACCCAAATATACACACGCGATCGTTGCCAGGTAAGTCAGCTTAACTAGCCATTAAATGCGCTAGGTTTGAGTACACCCAAATCACGTAAATTAGGTCATGTTGCTGCTAGCATGCCATTCATAAGTTCTGATGTTACTCGTACACATATAGTATACATAGGTAGTTGGGTGGGGCAGTGTGAAGAATTTTGGCACTGTGCTTGACCGAGACCCAGTGACCAAGCTTACCCCATAAGAATTCAATATTAATGAACACTATATAAGTTTATAATTCATTCCTCATTTAATCGCATTTAGAATATCGAATGCTTTGCTAGAAAATGGCTCGTTTGATATTCAACTAGCCAAACAGCAGCACGAGCAGTATTGCACAATATTGCGGGAAATTGGCCTCGATGTCATTGAACTTCCGCCGGATGATGCTCTTCCAGAGGGTGTCTTTGTCGAGAATTGTGCAATTGTTTGCAATGGTGTCGCGCTGATAGGTAAATCTGAAAATACAAAACGTCGTCGTGAGGCGGAAAGCATGGCAATAATATTAAAAAAGGAACTGGATATACCTGTCATTGAAATTGATGATCCTCATGCGCAATTGGATGGCGGTGACGTGCTTTTTACGGGTAAGCCTAAAAACTTTAATCAAAAACCCTGTATTCAATTGAAGCTATTAACTCGCATAATATAAGTCGATTTATTCATGGTTTAAATTAAAGAGTGCTATATGCGTAATTTAAACAAATTTTGCAACTACGTTTTTTTAGGTCGTGAATTTTTCATTGGCATATCTTCATACACAAACGAGGAAGGCGCACGAGCTGTAGCCATGGCATATCCTGAATATCCTGTTACACCCATACGGGTAGGCAATATAAATTAATTGTATAAATTAATTTCTAAGAGACTATTCTGCCTTTTCATTTTAAGGTAAATGGGAACAAGCGTTTAAAATATTATGTTACCATGGCTGGGCCCGATGTGCTCTGTGTGAGCACAAGTGTCGTTTGCCAGGATATTGTTAAACGCATGGAACGAGAAGCTAGCTTCACGTACCAAAAGCTGACATTGCCAGAGGAAAGCGCAGCAAATATGTTGTACATAAACGGCACAATTGTGCATAGATCGCCACAAGAAATTCCAGAAGCTTACAAGGTTTGTAAATACCAACTGCATAAAGTTTTATTTAATAGTACAAATTTGTTTTTTTCTTTTTTGCAGACTTTAAAAGAAAAAATCGACATTCCAACGCGTAATATAAATATAAGCGAATTTAGCCAATATTCCAGTGGATTGACATCGTCGTGTCTTTTATTACGCCGATGGAAATCCATACGTAGCATCTAATATCATATTTTATTGTAAATTAAAAGCAGTGGATAAAATGTTATATTGTCACTGAATACGCACAAGCAAATGAAAGTGCAAATTATTCAATTTAACTGCGCGCATCAGCAATATCGTATAATTATGTAGCTTAATTTATTTTAAAAAGTTATTGTTCAAACATAATTTGTAATGTTAACATATTTATATACACTCAAGCATACATATTTAATATACACATATGTATTACTAATTATTTAATAATACTGGTTTTCAACTTCCATTAGTGAGCACTCTTTTTAACTCTTTTTAAAGGGTGCAGCTTTAAGGGCAAATCAATTTTAACGATTTTTATGTTTCTCATAAGTTAACTAACGAATTCCATATTTATACTATATTTACGTATATCTACTTTACAAGTAGCTGTTAAATGTGTTCATTATACCCAAATAAATGTTTACAACTATGTAATAGTATAACAACATTTTCAAGTTTGTATCGTAAACGTGAAAAGAGTTAACAAAAAGCTTGATGGCTTGGGCGCTTATCTGTTGACTGATAGATAAACACAGATGTGCACTTTAACGTCGTTAGCGGGCCCAGTTTGTGGCCACCATGCTATCGAGTGGACCCACATAATATATAATATATACATCTAAAATCACATATGACATCCACCAGGGGGAACTTAAAGGTAAAAGCAAGAATACTGCCGATGACGACAGCAGCAGAGATAGCGACTGAGTCTTATATACGATATAGTAAATCGTATATTCTTTTAAGAGCATGTAATTGCATATGTACTATATATGCACATACACAAATGTGTCGGACTATATAGCAACGCTTAACAGCGCCAACATTGAAATTGAATAAATTGGCGTATGCAGAAAAGCTCTTCAATTGTTTATAGATGGTAGTCTTTTGTCTTTTGGCAAATGATCTTTCTAAGTAGTTTGCACTGACTCAGTCGTTGTCGGGAAAGCGTTATGAATGGACTATTAAAAATGTTTGCTCTTTGACAACGTCAGTTAGCTTTCGAAAGTCGGAGCGTGTGTTTTTGTGTGTGTGTTCGTGGTGTGTATTTTGTTGAAGGGCACTAAAAGTGTCTAACGATCACTTCAATTGTTGGATCTCTTTTGGTATATTCGCCAAAAATTTTACATAAGCTGTCAGCAAAAAGCAAAAAATGGGAACAAAATCGCCAACAGCAATTGTGAACATCACTGATTTTCGTGAAAATGGCACAACCACGCCTACAACAATGTCTCCTCAACTAACAGCCACAACGGAACCGGAAGCGCAAACTAAAGAGCGCGAGAATTGGTCAAATGGTCTTGAGTTTCTCATGTCCTGCATATCGGTCTCTGTAGGACTGGGCAATATTTGGCGTTTTCCATTTACGGCATATGAAAATGGCGGCGGTGCTTTTCTAATTCCCTACATTGTTGTGCTCTTTTTAATTGGTATGTCACTATTTAATGATTTTGAATTGAAGTGATTTAATTGATGTGCCAGACACGCTTAATTTTCCATCAATACACATCTATAAGAGTAATCAATATTGTTTTCTTGACCTGAATTCAGCAGAAAATATTTTGAAACAACAAAAGTTATCTAAAAGTTTTCGTAATAGACTTATAAAATCACTTGATAATAATTCCAACAATTGGACAAAATGGATTAAAGCTATTTGAAATATACCTTCAACATTTTTTTTAGATGAGTTTTGTTTTTTTTTTAAATAAAAAGATCTTTATAAAAACCGCTTAGCATGTTTTACAAATAACATATACAAATCTTTCAAATACCAACGGATGCTTCTTTTTTGAAAATAATTAAATTGGTAAAAGAAGAAAGTTTAAGAAAATCTCATGCGGTAGAAGAAGCCGGATAAGTATGTTTTATAAAAAATGAGCTTGGTCCGACTGATATTTGGGCTTGTTTCCATAAAAAAATACACAAGACACCAATTATTCAAAGTTACACTCTAATATTAAACATATCTATGAACCTATAAAGTGCATCTAAAACTTTAATTTTCTCGAGATGCTGTAAAATATCTCTATGGAAGCCATATAATATGATTCCGATATCAACTGCATTATTATTAAAAACCACATTTTTATGTCACCTTCTTTCCTAGGCAAACCAATGTACTATTTGGAAGTGCTCATGGGTCAATTTACAAGCAAAAGCTCGGTTAAGATTTGGTCTGTCTGTCCCTCGTTTGTTGGTAAACAATTCTATCTTTAGTATATTTAAGTTAATGTACATGTATTTTATATCTACAGGTGTTGGCATTGGTCAGGCCTATGCCGGCATTGCGGTTCTTACCTACTACTCCTCACTGCTGGCCCTTACCCTTTACTATTTGGTAGCTTCGTTTCAAAGCGTATTGCCATGGTCCTATTGTCGCCAGGAATGGGGTACCAACTGTGTGGACTCTTTGCCAAAAATAAATGAAACTAGAGAGTTGGATGATATTAGATTACAAAGCAGTTCCGAGCTTTACTTTCTGTAAGTTTTTTTTAATATAAAAAAATTTCTGTGCATGTTGCCAAGCTATATTTTTTTTTTTCAACTCTTGTGATCTTTTATTGCTTCAGTTTATTGTGGACTATAGAGAATAGGTTAAGAAACTTTGTAGACTAGCAGCAGATTTATTTTGTTATATGCCTTGCACAATTTATGCAGGTAATAATAAAAAATCAGCCACGATAAGAGCAATGTCTGGCGTCTGTTGGGTGTGATAAAAATTGTTTTTTTTTTTTTTTGAGCAGCTGGATTGTTAGACAGATATGGATATATGTATACATAATGGAACAGCGGGCAAATCGTATAACAACTTCCCTATGTTGCTGTTTCCTTCAAAATATTGCGATTATAGAGACCTATCGAACTTTAGTCGCGCCGAATACGCACCCTAAGGTACTGCATTGCAATAACGATTCATTGACTACCCGGTAGAAAGCGACAATGCTTTAAGAGTTGTTTTTTATCGATCTGGCCAAACCTTCTTTTACCGCCCACATAAGGCTACGTTGCGTATGCGTAATTTAGTTTTTTAGGTCTTCTAATTTGGCATATTTATTTATTATAATAATTATTAATTTAATTAAAAGCAAGTACCTAATTTGCTTTACAATCCAGCCTAAAAGGGCTTCTGAATTCTTTTTGTCTTTAAGCTACATATTAAGAAGGGTCGCTTTACTGAACTAAATGGTCAAATTTGGACAAAAAATGTTAATGACATGTTTAAGTATACACTTTAAAGAATATTTTGCTATATATACATACTGGGCGCAATTGGGCGAAAGTTAGTTTTTTCTTCACAGAACACACGTATTTTTGCCAATATGTATTTCTATAACTTAGGACAACACAAAGACAATTCGCAATAAATACGTTTAACAAATATGTATTAAACGATTACCTTAGATTATTTTCGTTTTAAATACCATCATCTTTTTATTCCATATTTTCATAAATTTTTTCGTCCATCCGAAACCATATTTCGTTATTTTAAAGTTGAGGTTAAGTTTCATGTTTTTTTTTTGCATAAACAAACAGCTGTTTGTTGATCAGAGTTGACATGCTTATCAAAATTTCAGGGCTGCCATCACATTACCTTTATTTATTAAATTGTTATTCGCCTATTACATTTCAAGCATTTTAAGTTGAAATGGCCTCTTTGGATATCCATTAGAGCGGTGCACTGCATTGCTATAGGTTATTTTTAGCGCTGAACAGGCATTACTTAGGTTGGGAATACTTTAGTCGGGATGTGTTGAAATAGATACAAAAGGACGAAAAGGGCTTAGCTTGCGAAGCGAATGTAGTAGTATATAAATCTGTATCAAAACAAACTCGAGCTTCAAACTCAAAACTCAGCTTAATCCATGCTTTTGCAGAAAAGAAGTCATCCGAGAGATTGATGATCTATCTAATGGCATTGGAATGCCCAGCTGGAGTCTCACCTTAGCTTTACTCGTTGCTTGGTCCATAACATATATGATTATTGTGCGCGGCATTAGAACCACAGGAAAAGCTGCATACTTTTTGGCGCTCTTTCCATATGCCATACTAGTTACCTTACTCATTAGAGCAGTTACCTTGGAAGGCGCCATAGATGGTATTATATTCTTCTTAAAGCCCAACTGGAGTGAGCTGCTGAATTTCTCAGTAAGTTAATGCATATTCGCAGCTGGTTTTTTTTTGTGAAATTATATCAGCGCTTATTTTACAGGTATGGAAAGCAGCTGTTGTGCAATGTTTCTTCTCATTGGCCGTGGGCCTAGGTCCTCTGGTGATGTTTTCCTCATACAATAAATTTGATCACAATGTGCGCAGGTCGGTTGTTGCTAAAATACGAACAACTTGTACATTTAAATCTTTTATTTTGTTATCTTGTATAATAGGGATACCTTAATTGTGACCAGTTTGGATACGGTGACCAGCTTAATAGCTGGCATAACAATTTTCGGCATGCTAGGCAATTTGGCCTATAATCTAAATGTGTCCAATATTGATGAGGTAGTGCGTAGTGGCACTGGCTTGGCTTTTATTTCATATCCCGATGCAATAGCCAAATTTAATACAGTTCCGCAGGTATTTGAAAGGATTAGCTTTCTTTTAAACGTATTTATTTCAACATAAACTATTTAATTGTTAGCTTTTTGCCATACTGTTTTTCTTCATGCTGTTTGTATTGGGCATCGGAACACTTGTCGCCCAGGCAAATACTTTGGTCGCCATACTCTGCGATCAGTACAAATGGATGAAGGCATCTTCGGTTGCTTTGGGCATTGCCATTTGCGGATTTCTCAGCGGCATTGTTTACGTGACTCCGGTACTACACTAATCTACCTACCTATGTACTTTATGTATACAGCGCATGCTTAATTTCTTGCGTAGATTATTGAGTATCTGTAATTGTTTAAGCTGCAAGCAATGCCTCCGAGCACCGCCACTAAGGCGCGTTTTCTCAACTAGCCTGTTGATTTAATTGGAAAGCCTATGTAAAACTAAAAGCAACAGTTACAGTGGAGTGTCAGAAAACCATAACAAACAATAAACGTGTATATGATCTGATGTAGAGTGTTAGTCCAAGTGGTTTTGCTACACGCATGACGTGGGGCTAGGCCGTCGAGAGAAAAGTACGGGCCCGATGGTAACTATCACCGGGCCCCTCCTTTATCCCGAAAAATTTGAATGTTTATTATTTTTTCAAGTCTACAGGGCCCTTAGAAAACTTCCGACTTAAGTCGTTAGCGCAGAAAGCTATTTGCTGTTGTAAAGCTTATTTTATAGAGTTCAAAATCTCTCAAAGCGGCATTTAAAGATTTCTGGCACACCACTGATAGTTGCTAACAGACAAGTTGAGAAGACGCCACTAAGACCTAATTTACACCAACCACTAATTACTAAAAAATTCCTTGCACATTTCAAAAGGCTGGTCAATGGATTCTTAATCTAGTCGACTACTATGGTAGCACCTTTGTTATTTTTGGGCTGGCGGTATGCCAAATAATTGGCATTTCCTGGATCTACGGTATGTTCCAACAGAATTCTTGAGTTATGCGCTAAATTTGCTTACGTTTTGCGGGCATTAAAGGCTTACAGAATTTTTGCGATGATGTGGAGTTCATGACCAAGGCGCCTGTTTCGACCTTATGGCGCATATGCTGGGCCATTGTAACACCCATATTTTTGCTGCTTATATTTATTTACTCAATGATTGAGTTGGAAACGCTGAAATATGCTGGACAAAACTATCCAGAGGCAGCCAATGGTAAGTAGTTTTATGCTTATATGGCTTATCTAAACTTAGCTATGTATGTCTACAGTTGCTGGCTGGACACTGCTGGCTATTGGATTTCTACAGTTTCCACTCTGGGCTATTTGGAGCCTAACTCGTGGCTGTGAGCGCGGTTTTTATGTGGTAAGTAGACTTCTGAGTGCTATATACATACATATATGTACTATATAATTTATTGTTTATTTCAAAGTGTTTAAAGGCGGCTTTTAGGCCGAACTCTGAATGGGGTCCCAGTGATCCGGCCACCAAAAAGGAATGGCTTATATACAAGCGCAATCTCAAGACGCAACGCAGAGCCATTAGTTCGGATATAAAAGGAAATTTTCTTATGTACAAATTACGCAATATCTTTGTTACCGATTGGACAGAAACCAAAGATATTTAGTTGGACTCGTTTTTTTTTTGGTTTTCAAAAAATACAAACTACATATTTATATACATGGTGTATATTATTATTATTTTATTTAGCTTATTTACTTAGGCTTCATTTTAAATAAGTTGTCGCATTTAAGATGTATGCAATATGTGCATGTACCTCTTAATAATTTTTGGCAACCTTATGAAATTTGCTTATGTATGTATGTATTAAATATTTATGTACATTCGATAATGTATGTATGTAAAAACAATGTAGAGAATAGTTCAAGTTAATTACAAGGTACATGCTAGTATTAGACACACTTTTTAAAAACGTTTGAAGAAACTTTTTGTAGACAAACTTACATTTAGCGAGTTAAAATTATTAAATAATAATACTTGTCATAATAAATAGTGATGTTTACGTCTATATAGTGTTCCACTTAACTACATACATAAGTCTATAAGAATGTGTAACTATAAAATTCATGCATAGCGCTTGTATAGTGTAAAACCTACATAAATACATACATATAGTATAAAGTTAAGCTGCGTTTACATCAAATTGGTAACCAATATAAATTTGGAATTATGTTTTTAATTTTTGACGAGTATGTACTTAGAAACTTAGAAAAACATAAATGCAGTGTAAACACAGCTCCAGACTCTTGCCTAATAGCTAACTAGGATAGTTGTGTGTAGTGTTTGTATTATGTTCGTTTTCATTGTTTGCTCTAGGATCGATATATGATATAACACTGCTCTGACTGCTATCATCCTCAACAGTCTCATTCAGATTATCGTGCGTTGCATTTCTGGTTTCTACCGCAAGACCGTTTCCAGTGTTTTCAAAGGACTTTGTTGTTGGGTTTATGGCAGTTGATGTTGTTGTTGTTGTTGCTGTAGTTTCAGTCTTACGTATTCGTTCTGAGGTACTCGGTGAGTTATCCACACTGAACTGTAGTTGTTGTTGTGGTTTCTGTTTCAACGGACTTCTATACTTGATGGCCTCATATAGCTCATCTATGGAGGTGTTCATGGCCTCATCGTTTTCCAAGCCATTGACAATATCTGTATCATGCACCGCATATAAATGATGCGCTCCACCTGCCGCCTCGCCATTGCTTGCTGCCGAGCTGTATGCCGCAAAACCATCATCATCAAATTCATTAAGCACATCCACATCCGCATCACTTGCATTAGATGACTGATAGCAACGAAAATCATCGGTCAGCGTTATATTTAAATCATTATCCGCCTGTGGTGCATATAAGCCATGACTGCGTATGCTTATCTCCGAATTTTGATAGTTCAAATCGCTTTCGTTTGTGGGACTGCCCGACAGCATACGCGAGCTGCTGGGCAAGTTGAAACCACTTATATTGTCAACATCCTTAACCGGCGGCGAGCTGCACTTGAGCAGCGATAACGAGGAGAGCGGCGAATGCAAGTACATGGCAGTAGGCCGATTTCTGGCTCTGTGGCGCTGTGCATGTGCAGCTTGCAACTGTGGTAGATTGTTGCTGGAACATGAATACATCTGACGCTGTTGCTCTTGCAGCGACATGTTCTCTGGAGAAACATTTAAGCTATTCAGTTCCGCTGAGTTGGCATTATTTAGCTCTTTGACAGAATTTACGGAAGCATTTTGTGTTGTCTTACTATTTGCTAGTATGTCGCTTATATTATTTAGGGATTTGGACTGCTGCTGTTGAGTAAAGCGTATGAGTACGCTAGGAAAGTCTTCGTCCAGGCGTATGCTATTTGTGACCTGCAGCGAATTGGACACATAAATTTCGTGTTTCTGTAGTAGCGGCGATATGTGATCATCCGAAGCTTCGCCATCAACACTATCATTTAAAGCAGGCTCGGGTAAGCCTAAACTATTCATGGCCTCCACGGCACTTTCCTCCAAAAGACCGCTTTGATACGCCTTTTCCGCCTCTTCCTCAAACTTGTCCAATTTACCCGCTTGCCCTTTGACAGGCGTCGATGTTAGCGCTTTTGTTTGAAATATATGATTCGTTTCACTGTTCAGCGGCATGGTATTGGCATACAAAGGCGCATGCTCATCCATGGAGCTACCATCATCATCGTCATGCGTCAGCATTTCATCATCATGCTCATGTAGCGTCTCATCCAGCACCGATGGCGTGCGCAGCTTAATCACCTCATGCTGCGGCGTCAATGTTTCCGGTATATTTGTATATATGTTAGCCTGCAGTATCTTGGAGTTTTGCCCTGGCATATAACGTTTATATTGCATGGCCTCATGTCCTTTTCTGGAATCTGCCTCCGTTTCATTAAAATGCTGCTGCGGCTTGTAATGTATATTTGTATTGTTCACTTTGCTGCCTCCCGCCAGCAGCGTCATGGCATTATGATGCCGTGAATATATGTGTTCCGATGAGGCGTCACTCAGATTATGCTGACTTTGAGGCAAGGTCTGCCTTTGCAGCTCGAAGTTATTGCGCTTTGCTAGACGTTTCTGCTTCTTGAAGAACTTGCGTGCAACATTTATCTGATTCGGATTATAGAATATCTCCGCGTTGGGTATAGCATCGTGTCCATGTAACATTACATTAAGACTATGGTTAGCTGATGCTGATACTGGCGTGCCACCGCTCCCTGTGGCTTGCTGCACATGATTATTATTGATGATGGTTATGGCATGGGCTGAGGCTGAAGCCGCGGCCACGTTCAATAGCTGCTGTGTAGTGCAGTCATGCCCATTGCTGCGCGTATTACTTCTCATGCTTCTTGCACTGTTACTGCGCTGCTTGTTGGAGCATTGACTGTTGGAGCGTGAACCCGCTGAGTTATTTGGCTCATAGCAGCTTCCGCCATTTGGCTTATAAGCCACAATCGAGTTACTTATCATGGCCGCGCCGCCGCCTGCTCCCGAGGCTGAAGTTGTGCTAAAGATCTTAGCATTACCGGCTCTGCTATGCGCATTATTGTAGGCTATCTTTTTATCCTGTATACTAAGACCACCGCCGCACCAGTTATAATGCGACCAAACCTGGCGCGCATCATTGCGACTGAGATTGTAGAAGAGCAGCATAAAGGCAGCCAGGGCTGTGCAGCTGCCAGTGAAACTAAACACATAAATATTGGAGTGTGCGTTTTGTGGACTCGCCGCCTCTCCGCTGTTGGCTACATAAAAGGCGGCGGAAAGCCAGGCAATTACATACAGTATTACAAATATAAAGTGTCCTCTCAAATGCGACATATTGGAGCGTTCAAAGTCGTCCACAATGCTGCTCAGCGGATTACTCAAATTGCTATACTGCTCATGCTGCATGTGCAGTACACTGCTAGCCTGATCCTTGGCCTGGTAGCTGCGCGCTGCGGTCACACCATTAGCATCCAACCAATCCAAATCTATGTGCTCTGTTGCTTGTGTATTATTATCCGAATACTGACGATGATTTGCCTGCTGTTGCAGCACATTTACAGCCTGTTGGCTCAAATGATAGTAAATGCATAAGGAGAGTATGCCACAAAATATAAGCAGTAAAACGGCAGGCACCAATACAGCATTTAGTGTGGTCGACGTGTGTAGAAAGCAAAAATGGTAGGTTGCATACTCGGCCATGTTTACAGCACTACTGATGCCACATATGAGCAAGGCAATGCCCCAGCCTACCAAGTATATGCCTAGTATAGGTTTTCTGTATTCACTTTTGCCCTGATCCTTGGCAAGCTGCTGTTCGTGCTCATTGCTATTGCGATGATGGCTTGAAGTGGTTTTGGTCAGACGTTTGTACATGGTGCTCAAGCTAACACACACCCAGAGCAATACAGAAAGGCTGAGGTAGTGCATCAATAGTCCAAAGAAGCGGCAATGCGTTGCATTTGCTGTTTGGTAAATGCCCAACACAAATACCAAACATAGCGTGGATACGGCCAGCCAGGTATTGACCAAGGCATGACGCTGCACACGGTTGATACGTATAGCATAGCTGAAGACCACAAATGTGACTATGTTGAACCAGGCGCACAGAAACAACAAAGCGCCACCTACATAAATGGCTGCTGGTGCATAGCGAAACTTGGAGCCAGCCGATTCGCTGCGATAGTCGTTAAGGAAAGCACCACGCTGCAGCAGTCCAAAGTAACCAATACGATTGCAGCTGAACATGAGCAAGGTACGATGTTGATAATGCTGCTGACAAACATTGGCATTCCAAGTCTGCTGTTCGCTGTCCCACCAGGCGGGTACGGGCGCGCTTAGCTCATTATGATAGGGATGCGCACGTAGGATGATAGTAATACGCTCCTGATAAATGTCATCCACATCAAAGGTCTGCAAGCTGGACTCTGCTCCACCAAAGCCAGCATGCAAAGGTGTTCCTTCGTTTGTATACAGTTTGGCGCCTATAATGGCCGATGAGAGCACCTGAGGTTGGCTGTTATTATTGTTAAGCAGTAAATTCGGCAGCATTTTGGCATTGCGATAGAGTGAGACCATTAGTCGCAAATTGCGGTGACTGCTGGCATTGGCGCGTAAATGTTCATTTAACACGTTATAGGGTATTTGTATGGCCGCATCAATATCACCGTACTCATACATAGGTATGGTATCATTCGAGGTATTGCATTGAAAGCCACGTTGACTTGCATCTAAGTCCAGCCAAACACAGGACATGCTTAGAAAAGTGTCCAAGCTTATGTTGAAGAACTCTACGAATATATTGCGTTGTGAATGTCGTATAAATGTAGTCAAAGGTATTGCCTCATTTGCATCCGCGCTTATTTTGCTCATGGCCATGCCCATTGCTGAGGATTCCACAACATGCAACAGCTTTAAGCCTGTCCATTGGTTCAGCTGTGCAGCATAAAACAATTTGGCAGGTAAAGTCAGCAACTGCGATACAATATCCAGCAAAAGATAACTTATTTCATTCTGATATGCATCCAATTGCTCCAAATACTTTAGCAAAGTCCGTGCTATGAACTCCAAGTCCATGGGATCGCGAATTTTATGTAGTTGCGTTTGTATGTGCGTAAAATTATGCAAGCGGCGTGCAATTTCTAAAGCATTTTGTCCCTTGGTCAGCGTGAGATTAACCTTAGCAAATTGTTCCAATATGCGCGTTGTTTCACTTACATAAACACAATTTTCTGTATTTAGATTCCGCCAGACGCCATCATTGCTGCACTCATGCGAGGCACGACGATGTGAAGATACATCTGTGGGCTCTTCCACGCAATCTTGCACCACAGTTTCGCCACGCATTGTTCGTGGCCAGTGATAAATACCCTTGTTGGTATGCACCACAGTTGCTTCACAATAAAGTGTGCCTTTGGCCACAACGTGCACTACAATGGATTGTGAAAGATTGGCCTGTTGAGAGCGCAACGTACAGTCCCACATGCCTGTATGGTTTTGGGTTAGGCTGCCTATGCGTAGAATTGAATTCAATATGCCCGAATCTGTAGAATGTTTTGTCTCTAAATTCACATCATTGAAAACCTTGTTGGGATCGCGGTAGATGATGTCTTCGGTGGAATTATTTGGACGTATTTTATCGGACCATCCCCAGAACACATACGCGCGAGTGGGCAGATCCTCTGATTCACGGGGAGCCCCAATGGCAACGCGTGGAGCATAGCATTTCAATTGCAGCTCATCGCCCTCAAAGGCAACCTGCAAGGAGAAATGCGTATTTTAGTGTACTTTATAAATAGTAACAGAAAAAATTATGTCAGATTTCTTAGACTAAAATAGGTTGCTTGCGGACATTTGTCCGCAAAACTTTTATTCTCCTGTATAGAATGATATATTTACCTGGTTCTGCTTCGGCACCAGCTCCAATAGTGGCTGCAACAACGATTCACAACGAAAGTCAATGCCCACTTTAAGTTTCTTTAAAGACATTCCACGAAAATTGCTAGGCGAATCACACTTAGGCGTTGGTTGCAACTTTATGTCGCGCCCATTGGACCAGGCCGTAAGCCATATTAAGCCGCAGTCACAAGCCAGTGGATTACTAGACAAATCCCTGAAAGAAACAAATTTAGTTTGTAGTAATGGCTCCACATAAAGTGAAATGTACTTACAGCTGCCTCAGCTTGGGCATCAGCTCAAAAGCGCCTTCATATATGTGGCTTATGGAATTATTTGCTAATTTCAATTTCTCGACATTCGCTAAACTATCGCCGAAAGTATTCTTATCCAGTTCGCGCAAAAGATTTGAAGATAAATCCAAACGCTTAAGTTCTGTAAAGTTCCTGAAATCATCTTCGGAGATTCGAGCAATTGAGTTTTTACTAGCATTTCTGCAAAATAACATTTATTTAATTTAAAGAACATGTCAATAAAGTTGGTATTCAGGTCAGGGCGGGGAAGCTTTTACTTAGATAAGAGTACAACTTACATGCTGACAATATTTTGAACATCATCTCCAAAGTTTAACTCCTTCCAATTTACTATATGTTGATCATCGCATCTAACACGCAATGTTTGTATATTTTCAGAGATGCTCTTGCAATTGCATTTTTTGGGGCATATTGCCCTAACAACAAAGGTCTGAGAGAACATGGCGAAGACGAAAAAAAGCCATAACCATAGCACAAGTATACCGCTCCGAGCGGTATACCACGCGGCATTCATACTAACGTTTTTTTTATAGCATTACTAGCTAAAAATTTGCATAGCGAACACAAAACATTTAATTTACAAATCGGATTTCATTCAAACAAATGCATAATAAACAAAAACACAGCAAAAGTTACAACAAATATTTAACCAGTGTGACTCAATACACAAAAAGTTGAATATTGCAGCCAAGTGCTAAAAAATACCAAACTCAGCTGACCGGCCATTTTGAAATTTAAACCGATAATGTAACTTAGTTGTAAATTAACTTTAAATTATTTAAACCTACTAACGTATAATGGAAAGAAATCATTTTAAAAATGTATTTAATTACCCTTTAACTTAATTGTATGGCATAGTCGGCAGTCGTTGCATTCTGCGCGAAATTAAGACTAGTTGTACTGGCTGCTTTCTTGCTCCAGTGTGAGTACTCGCAGTTCCAATTAGACGATAGACGAGTAAAATACATTTAGTGTGCACACACTGAATCCTATATATTGTTTTTCTTAATTGACGTGTCAGATATAAATTGCTTAAAATATTTTGGGTTTATTGAACTGAAACACGCAACACTAAGTGGATGGAGTTCCTTAAAAGTGGCATAAAGACCGTACTGGGCGGCACTGAACCTGGCCAACAACCAAGCGCGGCCGAAACAGTGGAAAAGCTTGTCGACCGTGTCCACTCCTCAACGTTGTTGGAGGATCGTCGCGATGCTTGCCGGGCACTTAAGGCATTATCCCGTAAATATCGTATTGATGTCGGCGCCCAGGGCATGCCATCTTTGGTACAAGTACTGCAAAATGATGGTCAAGATGCAGAAATTATAAGCTATGCCCTGGAAACGCTCTGTAACATAGTTACCAGCGAAGAGTTTGATGAGGAACATGATAATCCCACAGTATCCGTTAATGTGGGTGAACAATTTACGGAAATGTTCATTAAAACGCCAGAAAATGTTTCGCTGGTTATGGGATATTTAGAAGAGTACGACTTTAGAGTGCGACGCGCATCCATTCAGCTTTTGACTTCACTGATTGCAAATAAAACGCGAGAATTGCAAGAACTAGTGCTTGTCAGCCCCATGGGCGTGTCTAAGCTGATGGATTTGCTAACAGACAGTCGGGAAGTCATACGAAATGATGTTTTGCTGCTGCTTATAGAGCTGACCAAAGGCAACTCGAATATACAAAAGATTGTGGCCTTTGAGAATGCTTTTGACAGACTTTTTGACATTGTGCATGACGAAGGCTGCTCCGATGGTGGTATTGTGGTGGAAGATTGTCTAATACTACTGCTTAATTTGCTCAAGAACAACTCTAGCAATCAGCAATTCTTCAAGGAAGGGAGTTACATTCAACGCCTTGCGCCTATGTTTATTTTAGGCAATGACATTGAGGAGGCTGGCTGGACGCCACAAAAAGTATCCAATTTCCACTGTATGCTCCAGGTAGTTCGCGCCTTGGTCACGCCCAGCAATCAACAGCAAGTAGTCAACGCTTGCCAACGTGTTATGCAAAAATCGTTGCTCTTACAAGCGCTCTGTGACATACTTATGAGCAGCGGGGTGCCAGCGGATATACTGACCGAGACTATTAATGCCGTGGCCGAGGTTGTGCGCGGCGATCGAGAGAATCAAGATGAGCTGAGTCGTGTTATGGCGCCCAGCAATCCACCGCGCCCTGCTATCGTTGTGCTGCTCATGTCGATGATAAATGAAAAGCAACTGCTTGCCTTGCGTTGTGCAGTGCTATATTGTTTTGAGTGTTTTCTCTATCGCAATTCGGATGGACAGCGTGCCGTGGTGCAAACTCTGTTGCCATCAAGTGCATCCGATGTAAGCGCAAGTTCGTTGTCTACCGGACAGTTGCTGTGCACGGGTCTATTTTCGGCGGATGCGTTGGCCAACTGGTTCTCTGCTGTAGCCATCATGCACTCGCTGGTGGAGAATGTCGCCCAAAAGGAGGAGCTCTTACGTGTGCTGTTGGCCACGCCTGGTGGACAAAGGCCTATCACACTGCTCGAGCAATGCACGAATCTGCTGCAACAGGACCGCTATCGATTGCAGAGCAAAGTTGGTCTTCTTATGCTGCTTAGCGTTTGGGTCGCCCACTGCCCGGGCGCTGTAAAGGCACTGTTGGAAACACAAGGCACCATGACATATTTGACGGCACAGTTATGCTCCAATGAGCATGATGAGCGCGAATTCCTGGTGCAGGGTATGTGCTCCTTTCTAATGGGCCTGTGCATACAATTCAATGACAATTCGTTGCCAAATCAAAAACGAGAGGACATTAGCCAATTAATTATAAAACGCATTGGCCAGGAAACTTTCTGCAATAAGCTAAGCGAAGTTTCAAGACATGAAGCATATAGTCGGGCCTGTAAACAAGCGCAAATACGCGCCAAGTCTGCTGGGGAGTTACTGCTGGACTTTGAGTATTGCAAGCTCTACAAGGGTCTGGAGGCATTGATTGGTAAGCTGGTCAGTGGTTTTGATGTGGATGGCATTGAGTTAACCGAACTGACACTAAGCTCCGAGGCTTCTGCCTTGGTATCCCAGTACAAGGGAATAATACGTGTCATGGATGTACAAATACAGACGTTGCAACAATCCTTAAAGCAGCTGGAGCAGGAAAACAACGAGACCAAGCAGCAGCTAGCCCAAGAGCAAACGCAATGGGCACAGCTGTCCGATCATAATACATTGCTCAAGGCACAGCTGCTGGCGGTCACAACCACCACACCAGAACAGTCTACCAATTCCGCAAATTTGCCAAATGCTGCAACAACAGCTAATCAGGAGGAGCTAAATGCTGCACGATATCAGACAAATATGTACTTCGCGGAGAACATACGGCTTAGCAAGGAGATGGAAACATTAAGACAACAGTTGGCAGCAGAAAAGCAACGCGCTGATACCGCAAATATGTCATTGGAAGCAACGCAAAAAGATCAGGAGGATTTGCTGGAGCTATTAGCAGATCAGGAAGCCAAAATTGCACGCTATGAGCAGCAATTGGGCGTTAGTTCGAGTGGCCAAGTTGAAATATCCGTAGCAGCAGCAGCAGCCACAATAGAAGCTGTCACCAACATTGATACAAACACTAATCCAACTGTTATTCAATCCGGAGAAACAACACTTGCCTTGAGTTGATAACTTCCAGTGTACATATGTAACCAGATGTCGTTGAATTTGAAGTCCAATTTCAGCGTATGTAACGCTCGTAACGTAAGACGACGATGACGACGCCAACTGCCCTTATATTACATTCTGTTTGTTTATTATTTATATTATATACATATGTATCCAAAAATATCCAATATCATTTATGACATTGTCTGATAAATGATTTAATTCTGTGTAATCCGTAAAATGGGCTAATAATTGAAAGTGTAATATGAAGAAAGTGAATTCTAATACAAACGTATATGTATGTGTGTACAGGCTAGTTGATATATGTATGTAAGTAGTTTGTTTTTGTTTCAAAGAGATTGTGTATCAATCATTATGATGATCGAAACAATATATACAATAAAATAAAATCTGACGTATATAGTTACATACTATACATTCTACATGGAATGCCTACAACTTTGAAAACATGTGTGTGCCTGGCTCTTGACCATGCAGGCGGTACAGACTAGACTAAGCCCAATCAAACTCCATAAAAATTGGATTTATTTACGAAAGCGGATAAATAGTTGGCATTTTAGATTTGTACTAAAAACGGCGCAGTGCCCTGCATTTGACTCCCTAACAAAAATGTAAATATGTATTTGCGCCTAGTTTTGCATCGATACGTTTCATTTTGACAAAAGATGGACATTGCGGTCCAATTAGGTGTCTCTTTAGCACGGTTTTGGCTTTTACGCGGATCAATTCCAATCAATGAACTACACGAATAAAGTAGGGCAGTGAGTTGAACATTTTAGCCATCCTTACAAGGAGCATCTGGAAAACTTCGATGGAGTTGCAAATTGACGCTCGTAACTCCATGTACTGAGTGTAGTGTATTTGGCAATGTTCGCAGCAATGGGAAACTATATTCAAACCAGTGGAACTGTGTTTATATAAGGTAGGCTTTGTATATGCCACATTTTTGTCTGCATCTATTATTGTTTTTATCCAATCCTGATAACCACAAACAAGCACAGTAACACATCACCTGCGTATGTGGTGTGCGCAGCCCTACTAGCTCCGTGATCTAGATGCTCATACGGACGTCACTAATCGATTTGGTTATTTATTCTGATCATTTTTGCAATACTAACTAGCGAACTATTGAAAACATTCATAAAACGGATTCCTGACGATTATACACACTAGGATTTGTTGAAAACTGGCTGTTGTGTAAAAAAAACTCTAGTTATTGGCTACCCCAACCAAATCTTTTATTGTGAACTTATGGGAGATTTTCTGCATTTCTCAGCAAAGCCAAATCGTAATATAGATCTTAAAAGACCTCTTACTTGCAAGCTTAGCTCTGCTTACATTTTTATCTTTAGATTCTGTTTAGAACCACGATTGTTGGTACACAAATATCGCACACACAAAAAAAAAAAAAACACACAAAAAAAATTCCACGAATGCAGATTACCATTTTTTGTACATTTATTACCGGAAATGGTTACAAATTATGAACATTATGTTCTTCTTCATCATTTGTTGTTTTTTTTTAATGTTTTATAAAACGGTTTTGCCATTTACTTCTTGTCACTTGAGACAGAGCTCTTAGATTCTCTGATTGAGGCAGAACGACGACGTTTGGCTTCTTCACGCTTAGCCTTGGACTCCTTCTTTCTTTGAACCAAGAGCTTGGCGTAGTCGGCAGCAGCCTCCTTTGATGCCTGTTGACGCTTCTTCTTCAATGCACTGCGTCTGTGTTTCCTCTGCAGCACGACTGGGGTAATCAGACGTTGGATTTTAGGTGCCTTGGAGGTGGCCTTCTTGTTGTCCTTAGCGGGCAATGGGCGACGCACAACAAAGCGACGTACATCATCCTCCTTGCTCAAATTGTAGAGCTTGCGGATTTTGCTGGCTCTCTTGGGGCCCAGACGACGTGGAATAGTGGTGTCGGTAAGACCACCGATTTCTTGCTCACCCTTCTTGACAACAACAAGAGCCAGAACAGACATGTTGCCATCCACAATGCAACCGCGCACAGATTTACGCTTACGCTCACCAGTGCGGCGTGGGCGGTAGCAGGATTGGCCCTTCTGCAACAGCAAGCGCACGCGACCTAACAAAATCAAATTAGTTATTAACAAAAGCGCATAAATGTATGTTAACGTTGCTTACCATGGGTCAGCACACCCTGTTTCATGGGGAAACCCTGCTTGTCATTGCCTCCGGAGATACGGAGCTGGTAGCCCTTCCATTCGTCACCAAGAATATCGGCTTCTACGATTTGGCCCATACGCTTCTCGTAGAACACACGCAATTTGTGTTCATCGACCACTTCGAATAGTTTTTGGCATCCCGTAGCGGGATAGGAAACATTGAGCTGCAAATACAAAGCAGAGTTTGTGTATACAAATACGGTATATAAAAAATTTTCATCGCGTTTTTTAAAAACAATCACTTATGCTTCTTGAGTAATTTTTAGCAAATACGTTTGTTTAAATGTCAAAGTTAATATTTTGAAGCATATTTTTAAACATTCACAGGTTTTTATATATAAGATTTTAATAAATTTCAGCACACCTTCATGTTGTCGGTCTTGGTGCAGGCAACGCAGAAAAAAAAAGAATCGGGCAGATGTCAAACAGAAACACGAAACCACGACCTGTCAAAATTGCACTGTTATCGATACATCTATGCCGATGTTTACCACTTTTGCGATATTTGCACATGCAGCTTTGTGTATACAAAAAAATGTATGCATTAATTTAGTGTTTGCTGATTTGAAAACAAGCAAAACATGTTGTTTAATTTTTAAAAGGGATTTTCTATTTTGCAACAATTGTACTAAAGGCTGCACGCTTAATTGTTTGTCTGGGTACAATCAGTGTGTACACATGTTGTTTAACAGCGCCATCTAGTGTGCTCTACGAATGCTAGCTTTATTTGTGCTATAAAACTTGGACACACACTGGTTGGCAACACGTGTTTTGTTTTTGGTTCTTAATTTGCACATACTCTGTTGTTATTAACAAATCTTTAAAATGGGTAAACCTAAAAAGTCTAATTTGGCGCCACAGAAAAATGTTAATTTGGAAAAGCAAATCACAGAAGGGAAAGTTTCCAAGGCACGAAACAAGGACAAATTTAAGCTACGTGCTGAGGAGTCACCGGTTGGTCAAATAATTTTTTAAGTCCTTGAGTCTCTAGTTAAACAATACTCATTGCAGAATCTTGATGCAAAAAGCAGCCAAAAGATTCTGGCAGCAGCAAAACAGCAACAGTTGGAGCTAGATGAGGAAAACTTTCCCAGTTTGGTAACTCGCAAAAATGTCAACTTTAATTTGAGTAAGTTTGAATAAATGTTTTCTTTTGTGGCGCTTCTTAATTTTTTCTGTCAATTATAAGATGATGCCACGCATAATGTCGAAGAAGAAGTCAGTGAATCGGATTTCATTGATGATTTGGATATGGATGCTGAAGATCTGGCTGCCTTTGAGCGTTTTCAACAGCCTGCCCAAGAAGGCAAACGTACACTAAATCTATCAAAAATAATTATGCAAAAGATTCAGGAGAAAGAGGCTGATATACATACCAAAATTTCCGATGAAGGTTCACTTAAAATTGAGGAAATCGATCCGAAAGTTAAGGAAATGTATGAGGGCGTTAGAGACGTGCTTAAACGCTATCGCAGCGGCAAAATACCCAAGGCATTTAAAATTATACCAAAACTACGCAACTGGGAACAAATTCTTTTCATTACTGAGCCACACAATTGGAGCGCAGCTGCTATGTTTCAAGGCACTCGAATCTTTTGCTCAATTTTATCGCAGGCCATGGCCCAGCGTTTTTACAATCTAGTGCTGCTACCACGTATACGTGATGATCTCTGCGAATACAAGAAACTGAACATGCATTTGTACAGTGCCCTTAAGCGTGCTCTTTTCAAGCCCGCTGCCTTTATGAAGGGCATCATTCTGCCTTTGCTTGAAGGCGGCGACTGCACCTTACGTGAAGCTATAATATTTGGCAGCGTTGTGGCTCGTAGCTCCATTCCGGTACTACACTCTGCAGCATGTCTTTTAAAAATCTGCGAAATGAACTATTCTGGCGCCAACTCAATATTTATACGTTATTTCCTAGACAAGCGTTATGCTCTACCATATCGTGTCGTTGATGCTGCAGTCTTTCACTTTTTAAGGTAACGTATTAAGATTTTACATTATTTTAAATCGGTGTCCACCAGATAGGTAGGCTTATACAAACAAAGGAGCGTGCCATAAACGTAACGATATCACAGCGAGCCGAAGCCTTGGCGTAAGTGTATCAGGCACTTGGTCATATCTACTCTGTATCCAGAAGATCCAGTGTATTTATTTGAAATATTTACTTTGCGTGTTCATATGAACAAACACATATTAACGAAAAAACTTTGGTTAGGACAACATTATTTGAGCATATTGGCTTCTTCTTGAGTTTCTTTGTCTAAACGCTAAATATTTCTTGTTTTATTTAAGATTCGAAAACGATAAGCGCGAGTTGCCTGTTCTATGGCATCAGAGCTTGCTAACATTTGCACAACGTTATAAGAATGATATTTCATCCGAACAAAGAGATGCACTGCTACAGCTTTTACGGTAAGTTCAGCATTTGACTATTATTGATAAATACCATGATAAACTAATTTTTAATATTTTTGCAGGAAAAAGTCACATCCCAAAATGACGCCAGATATTAGAAGAGAGTTACAGGCAGCCACATGTCGGGATGTTGAAATGATGGAATCAGAGAATGGACTGGCTGCACAACCAATAGAGATGTACACAGATGCGGATGTAGGCTACGAAGGTTAGCTTTTAAAAATAAATAACTTAAGATTATAGGCTTTTTGTAAATATTGAAGAAAACGCCGCAAGAATATGTACATACTCGTATATGCATCGTTTGCTGTGTAGTTTAAAACAAGATCAAATTGCGATTAAGCATAGTCGTGATTTATTTATTTGATTCTTTTTGTTTTTTATTATTTGGTTCTGCATATGTTTGTAAAATAAAAGCTACATACATATATGAAAATGTAATTAATTTTAATAATAAAGAAAATTCGTAAACAAATATTCTCTTTTTGTTGTTCAATTTTTACAATTTTGCTTTATTATGGATAATGCGCTTATTGCACACACTCGCTTTTGCATATATTGTACAAATAACATGCATAATATGCTCAATTTTTTAATAATGCTTAAATATTTCTTCTGTAACCAAAATGTTTCTAAAAGTTTGTCACTTTCATTAGTCTCTAAGTATTGTTTCGTTATCTCACTCCAACATTTTGTATTTAAGGGCATACATGCAACATGAATCATAGATTATCGTTCATATCTTTTAATGCATAATTTACAATTACTATAGTGTGTACCTTTTAAAAATTAAAAAAATTCTCAAACCGCTTACAATGTAAATATATGATTTTCTCTCTTTTTTTGTAAGCTAAAATTTGCTATTTAAATGATAATTTTTTGTATAAATTCTACAGTAAATCTATCAAATATTGTTTTATGGACGATAATGTTGACTAAGTAGTACGAAAAAACGAATACACCATAAGAAAGTGAAATTTATAGATAGATAGTGAGAAAGAGAAAGATTGATAAAGAGAAAGAGTTAAGCTGATGAAAGCTAAGGGCAAGCCAAATATGTGCAACATACCTATAAATATCATAAAGACCTGCAAGGTTTATAACTAACGTGTATATAGTAAGTATATTTTAAATACGAAATGATATTGCTCTTTCTTTGTTTTCTTATTTTTTTAAAGGGCAGCTTTAGTATAAAATAAGTGGTAAATACTTTAGCCATTGGTCCATGTTTATACAATGCTTGATTTCGCTGAATTCCGAAGTTACTATGTAACGCATATTACATTATATGCATGTACTTGCCCTATATATATTTGGCTCAAATGGTCATTGGTTTTGCAACCTAATATTAAATAACAATTTGTCGGCATTAAACATTAAAAAACCATGTAACTTTTGTTTAACAAAATAAATGGCTGCTGACATTATGCTACATATACATACATATATATAGGTTTATTTCGTACAATGTATAAAACATAGGTCAACTTGCTTTTTGGACTTAGCTGCTCTAAATTAGCTTCTGTTTAAGGGCACGTAAATATTAAATATCCAAAAAAGTTTGCAAAGATTTTGTATTGTTATAGGGGTTATGTGTTTAACCTGTATGTATATATATATATACATATGTTTGTTCATCCGCTCCTTCTTAACTTCCAAGACGTTTATTATAATTTGACAAATTGACATTCCGTTGGTTATCTAATTTAATCACAATTTGCTAAGGAACAGGCTCGTCGAAAAAGTTACCTATGGACCAGTTTGGTATATTAGCTTTTTTAAAATATAAAGCGACTTTGTAAATACTTTATTGCGGAATTATAACTAACTAACTAATTTAAATAAAAGTCGAGCTTTCAAAAAAGGAAACAAGAAAATATTCTCATCTCATTATTATAAATATGTATTAAATACATTAAAATATAATTTTTAAAGACCAATTTCAACAGCTTTAAATTAGATAAGGATTTAAGTTCAAAGTAGTATTGATTTAGAAGCTATAGCAATTAAAGTTAAGTTATTTTTAAGAAAGAACTACCAAAATCTTCTCAAACTTTTTTGGGGCAGCATATTTTTGCCTAGTTGTTTTTCCATATGGCCTCAAACAGAAGCTAACTTATAAAAATCAGTTTCAAACTTTATTATTCAAATTGTTGACCTGTGTTCTGTTCATAACTAAAACGGTTTCGTATAGATCTATTTGTGGTAATTAAACGATATGTCTCCATTTGGAATGGCACTGTTTGTTAACATTTCTAATGTGTGTTTGTGTTTTTGTGTACTGCTCCCTGTCTATAAGACATGGACTGTGCAAACTAGACTTAACTAATTTATACAACTCGAAACAAATTCAAAGCATCATGTTTATAAAGCAAAGCATCCTTATAGAATTTGCTTTTTATAAAACTTAATTATATAATAATCAGGCACCAACATAAACTTTCTGGCTAGGGCTTATGAGCATGAATATACAAATGTAGTTTTTAAAATAAATTATTTTTTTTTTTTTTGCTTGTAAGACTTGACATGATTAAGCGGCATTTAATTAAAAATTATTATACTGCAGTTATACTTTAAGTATGCCTTAATATAAATATAATTATATATGTAATATGTGTACTATATTGCAGTTTGGTGTTGTATAATAAGTACTTAAGTAATTTAGCCAACAAAAAAAACGGCTTTAATAAGTACTTTTATACCAAGAATCATCGTATGTTCTGCACATGCCCTTATTTACGAATATTTTGTTTAATTTTATGTCTTTCTTAAAATTACTATTAAATTATGCTATGTATTTTAAACAACCCATGATTAGAGTAAAATTGAAAAATGCAATCCTGGACAAGATTTGGTGTATGCATTTTCCTTTACTTGTGTATGCTTCTAAATTGAAGTTATCTGATCGTATAACCCTTATAATTTAGTTTTAGATTTCGTTTCATTATTTTGTCATCGTTGAAAAAGTGATACTTTGACACACATTATAAAAAACACAACCATAGTTAGAGGGCTGGGTATATACCGAGTCCCATTCGCATGTTGCATTGCAGCTGGCTCCTCGCCTAAAAAAATTAAGCAAATAAGCATTCAACTTTTTAGCATTTGAACAACTTACCATTTAAAACATGCACCACAACAGTTTCTGTTATTTCGTTCCCCAACATGCAGCTATAATTTCCGGTATCATGTCGATTTGCATTGGCTATATAGAGGCGGCTCAGCGCACGTCCGGGTACCATATCCGTTTTCACACTATCAACAGAGAGTAGAAATAATATTAATTACAATTAAATTGCTGGATTTGTGTAGTCATGCACTGCACGCAAAGTGTGAGGAGTATTGTAAGTAATTGCACATAGAAGGAAACGAGTAAAAACTTATACACCTTTTTACCAGAAACTCCACTCAAAACAACCTATTTGAAAAACTGTTTCTGAAAAATATTTCTTTCTTTTTTCAACAGATATCCACAGGGCCGTAGAGAGAAAATTATGTCCCCGGTGATGACTATCGTCGGGCGTTAAGCGCAGTCCATTTTCTCAAAGCATTAAAATGTTTAGTTTTTTTTTGTACCTTCAGGCCTTTTAGAAAACTCCTGGACCCTTCCATTAGCATCTTACAAGAAATTTCAATGATATGGAACATCGTAAAAAACAAAGCTTATACTGAAACTGGCCAAAACTAAACTTTGCTCGGATTGTCTAAAAATGCATAGCCTTCAAGCAATACGCACTACTTCCAAAGCACTTAAAAATTCAGCTTATACTTTCAAAATGATCCTAAGCGATATTTGCCTTTGCAGTTGACCCACCTTATGCCGCCGCGACTAGTATCATAGTTAAGCAATCGAGCGCCATGACGCCACGTTATATAGGTTGATGGATGTGGAATTTTCGAAATGACGCACTGAAGCTCAATTGTGCTACCAGCCTTGTAATATTTTTCTGGCGTGGCCGATCCTCTTTCATCGAGAATTTCCACATGAGGAACTGGAAGTAAACAACAATTCATTAAACTACTACAAGCTGCTTTCGAGTTAAAACTAATTGCTTACCAATTATAGTTAAGTACACTAAGAGTACCAGAGGAGGATGTGAAGAGACTTGACATTCATAGGGACCCTCATCACGCTCATTGGCGAATTGTATTAGTAGTTTCCAATCATTGGGCTCTTCAAATTCCAATGAATAACGTGAATCTCCGCTGTAAGTATGTTTGCCAAATGTTATAAGTGTTAGATCCTCGCCTTTGCGCCTCATCCATGATACCTTTAAAAATACAAAAATTTAATTATACACAATGCTATTAGTTTACGCTTAAAACTATGTGGCTTACCGTCTTGCCTTGCAAATCATTGACTCTACAGTGAAGATACACATTCGAAGACAGCTGTGTGCTTATATTCACTGTAGTATATGGATCGGCAAAGAACGGAAACGGTTCGTGTGTTGTCGTTTCCGTAACCTCAAGCTCTTCATCTTCTGGCGTATCTGTAAATGGCGATGAGAACTCTTGCCAAAAATTCTTTGGAAAGGTGTCAAAAGGATCTCCAGCTCGCGGTCGTTTTACTGTAAGTAAAAGTGTAGGCTCATTCAAGTCAATTCTGATGTTTATTTAGTGGAGAAAACACAGCTTACATGTGGTCGAGGTGGAGCCTATGTGATGCAACGACGAATATATGATAACAAATATCCAAAATAATCTGGATTTCATCACTAAAAGTATAAGAAGATTAAAACTATTTTCAGTTATGAATTTTAGATTACAAAATTAAATCACAACACACGGCAAAGCCTAAGTCAACTTAATAAAAACAATTTAATTAGTAAACGTTAGTAAGTCCCAAGCTCATAAGCCCAGAAAATGCAGAAATTAGCCAATTTTAGCTTCCTTCCCTATAAACTGCACCAGAATCAAGCTATTTGTAAAACTATTTGTTGAGATGCTCAAATAGTAGCTTTTAAACGGGGCTGACATTAAGGGATTTTACAAAAACTCTACTTTCCACACATTACTTGGCCATTAAATCGTTTTTGTCAAACCGCTCTTTTCAAGTTGGCGCTCTGCTGCCACATGTCATATTTTTAAAATCCAAGACATCCCTTTCATAAGTGACGTCTTGAATAGCCATAACAGCCGCTACGCGGATCGGCTCAGATCACATTTCAATCAATTATTATTTAGAATAAAGTTGTTCCACGTGACATAACAAGGGATCTAACTCGAAAGTTTGCTTGCGCTAGTTCTTACTATCTTTGAGATCTATACGTGCATACATCCGTCCGTAGGACAAGTCAATATCGGCAACTCTAAGGTAACTTTGGTGTGGTCTCCGACTGCTCCTTTTCTATGTTACATACATGTTCGGCTTGTACAGAGTATCGGGCTCCTTGAGTTGCAGAAGTCAATGAACCGCTCGACATTGTCGTTACGGATTCCCAGACCTTGCCGGCCCATAACATGCTCGATAGATGTGTTATCAGTGCCCACTTTTGGCATTCATTTCATCGTGAAGCTGGCGAAGAAAGGTGACCTGAAAGATTGCAATAACTGTAGAGGTATTTGTGTTCTTCCTGCAGTCGCAAAGATCTTCGCCCGTATTATCCTGCATCGGTTGAAAAACCACTTAGACGCATCGATCAGCTCTTGCCAAGCGGGATTTCGCAGTGGGTCTTCCTGTGCAGACCAAATCAACACGCTTCGAATAATTATCGAACAATGCGCGGAATTTTATTCCAAATTACATCTGTTATTCATTGACTTCGAAAAGGCGTTTGATAGTGTCAAGAGGGAGTGCATATGGGCTGCGTTGCGGAAAAGAGGTATACCAGAAAATTAAGGAAATCTATAACGACGCGAGCTGCCGTGTTCTCCACAAGGGGAAACTGTCGGAGCCACTCTTCTTTTCCTTCTAGTCATTGAGGACGTCGCTAGTGCAGCTTTCGCGGGTGTAAGCCAAAACCGTGGTATCCAGTGGCAGATTAATAATGCCTATCTTAACTACCTAGCATATGCTGACGACATTTGTCTGCTTTTTTACAAGCTGTGCGACCTGAAACTTATGACTCAGGCAACGCAAAATGAACTCAACGTAACCGGACTCAAGATCAACGAAGGCACAACTAAAGCGCTTTGGTGCACCTGCTCCGAATCCTTAGACAGTAGGGTCGCAGCAATTTGAAAATGTCCAAAAATTCTGCTACCTTGGATGTATGATGACCGCGGATGGCGGAAGTGAGCTTGACGTTGATTGCAGAATTAACAAAGCTAAGGCCTCCTTCGGAATTCTGGCACCACTTTGGCAAAATAATAGCATAAGCCTCAACACCAAGTTTCGAATATTTAATGCTAACGTTAAGTCTGTCCTGCTCTATGGCTGCACCACCTGGAAAGTTACCTCAGCAATCACAAAACGACTCCAAGTTTTCATCAACCGCTCTCTGCGTCGCATCATGAGAGTCTTTTGGCCTCTTATAATATCAAACTCTGAGCTGCTTAGAAAGGCTAAGCAGTTAACTGGTCGCAGCATTGGCAGACCGCGTATCACCTGGCGACGCTCAACAGAGGCCAAAATGAAATCTCTCAATCTAACATGGAGTGAACTCAGAGTCCTTGCACAAAATTGGGTCCGCTGGCGAAGAGGAGTAGTTGACGCCCTATGCTCCAAATAGGAGTTAAAGGAACAAAGGAGCATATATTGTACAGAGTATAATCAGTCATTGCGATCACCAATCCTGCATCCGATTTGCCCATTTCCAATTTGCGAACATAAAACCAGCATCAGCCTAAAGTTAAACAAGTTCCAAGCTTGAGCTCTGATATTGGAAAATAAGATAGTGTACCATAAGGCGCGCGTATTAACTGGTTTATATACATATAAAGATTATATTGATAGCTTAGTAGGATGCAGCTAATTTCTAAGTTGGCATGTTTTGCTTATAAAATAGCTAAGAAAATATTACTTACCGCAGGATATGCCCATATGTAGTACTCTGATGGAATGGAATTCTTTTTATTTAACTGCACAAATGTAGCCTCATTGTGGGTTTTATGATGATGCTCTTTTATAAAGTAGCAGCAATATTTTTGTTATTTATATCTCAAGTACTCTGTTTTCACTTGAATCTGTTTTTATGGTATCTGTATTTACCATATTGTGGCTGGCATAGAGCTTGAGTACTCCAGAGGAGAGTAAGCAGAAAACTTCACTGTTTTGAGATAAAAGAAATGCAAGAAATATAAGTATTTTAGGCTGCTTAATTTATGTACGTATATGTATGTACGAGCATATCTATGTATTTATCTTTTATTTGCCTTTGCCAGAATACCAACACATACATATGTATGTACATATGTATTGTACTTGGCTAAGGTGACCAATAATTCGAATGTAGGTCAGGATGCGTATGCCTTGTTATGCGCATGGCACGCTCTGGGAGCCCCAGTGTATAAGAACCAATCAACACCGCAGCAGCATCCCGAATAGCTTTTGTTCTTAATCATTTTTTCAGTTTTTACATAGCACACACTCACACACACACGCACAATATGCAAACAAAGTTATTGTTATTGCAAACTCTGGAGTTTTTAAATTTTGCAATATACCAATATTTATGTTTTTTATTTATAGTGCACAAACAAGAAAAAAAATAAAACAACAAACCAACGTGCTGCAGCACACATGTACATACATACATATGTATCTGTAGCTGTGTATCTGTTTACTTAAGCAACTCTTAAATAATGTCCGCCAACAGCATACTTTTCACAATATATGCATATTTAAATTTCACTCAAATTTAAAAAAAAATAATAATTAATTGATTGTTGTTAATTTTTTCTTGGTTTTTCGAAGCTCACTTTTAAACTACGTATCCATACAATTTGCCGGCCGCCAAACTACGTTGTTCTTTCGCCCACAATTTCCACGAAAATGTCTCCGCGTTATTTGCAAACTAAGCGTTGCTGCAGTATTTGCCTCTCTGTTGCACGCTTTAAGCAAAGCTTTTCTTTTGCGCCGTTATAAAGCTCATGGCGTAAAAGTTCTGTTTCAAGGCATACTATGCTTTTTATTAATAACATGTCGACTAACAAATACGCTGAAATACATTTTAGGCAGCATTTATTCTATATACGGGAAAAATCTTTTTTGGGCAATTCTTTCTTTACTTGTGTTAAGGAAAATAGTTGACGCGTGTGTGGGAAAATTTGTGCCCAAACTATTATTATTATTATTCTTAAGTAGAATTGTTTGGTTAAAAAGATACATTGTAATTATTAAATTTTTATTTATGCAATGTATAAAAAAATAAAATTGTATTTGCAGCTATCTTCAGTAGGTATCGCTTAATCAAACCGATGTTTCGCTGTCAGGGGCCGAGATGTAGCCTTTAGTCTTCTTCAATCTCCAAGACCTTTCGCCAGCCTGTTCTGATGTCTCCGCAAACTTTTTTTATAGCGACTAATAATCTGTAGGTCAGCGGTGGAAGCTCGAATTTCTTACGTACCGCTTACATCTGTTAAGGACGCGCAAGTCTCTATTCTGCAGCTATCCGATACGTAAGCGATTCGAGTAAGCCGCCCTAATCTGGATGGCGTTTTTTCAGAATGAAGCCACCAACGAATTGTAGATTACCCTCTTGCATCTCAGAGGGAGCAACAAAATCAGGTGGTGTACAAATCTACAATAACCTAAAAAATTAAATGTTTATTCGTCTTAGCTGATTTATTGGCTAATTAATTTCATTCAGGCCCAAAGAGAGCGGTAAAAATGAATGTCTGTCACCGCAACCGGAACTCTCAGGAATGGAATAGTTTTCAAAAAAGGTACTTCGAAGCCAAGTACATGCAATAATAATCCAATGCGCAAAATTTGATTTTGGATTATGTTCCCAAGAATTCGGAATCTTAAAAAAATTAAAAATACTGCAAATCTAGGAGAAGGGGGCGTGCCTTTTAGATGTTTACTCGGTATGTTTGGGTTACTTTTCCAAACAAATAAGTTTTTATCAAAAGAAACTCATGGTCTGTCACGCTTGCTGCTGCATGTCGCATATAGTCCACTGAAACCAAGTGTATAGGGTATAACAGTTACGGCTTACAGTTTGAGATGCACTTGCGCAGCTCAGTTTTGGCAGTTATATTTCAAGCGCCATCTACAAGTCAAAAGTTCAAAACTGCTTTTAAGTTTAGTAGACCTTATGCTGTGCTATACAAAAATACTTTGACTTTATGAAGCAAATTATGTTTATTAGTTATTATTTATTTATTAAGTTTATTAAAAGTTAAGCTAATAAAGAATCTATGAAAATAATGTTACAGTTTGGGATGCATATGGGCAGTTTAATTTTTGACAGTTAAATTTTAAGCGCTCTCTATGGGTCAAATGTTGTAAAAGAGCTTTTAGGATTAATAGGCAAAGAAATGCCAAATTGCATTGAATTTATGAAACAAAGTTAGTTATAAATTATTTATGTAATTAACTCAAACTCAAGCTATTAGAAAAAAATTTAAAATAATGTTAGCAACTAATGTGTTGAAAATGTAATTATGCTAAAGAATGTAAATTAAAAAAAAAAAAAGTTCATAGCAGAACTATAATTCCTGCGCATGTGCGATAGTTGCGGCATTAGTATTTGTGAGTCAATGTTAAGCATGTGCGCCACCCTATCTATCCTTATCGCACAGCGGGCAAATGGTGCGATATGATTTGAAAGCAAAAAGGCAGAGCATTATGTCGGCATATATGTATATGTATGCAAACGCGCGCACAAGGGAGCAAACACACACGCACACACACACACATTTATATATGTATAGTTATCACACATATATAAGAGCAAGTGACATAAGCACAACACAACAATAAAACAAACTGTAAACTAGCCCGGCTCGCTATTCATTCCGTTCGTTTTTCATTCTACTTTTGGCAGCGAAACTGCATTGTATCTTTTTCAAAAAACTTTGCGTGATTTTAAAATTTTTACCAAATTGTAGCTCGTAGTTTTATTTAGAGGGAAACGAAGAAACAACGCTGCTCTTTGCATATTAAACAGCCACAGCCATACGTTAAATGAATTCTTAAACTGTGGAATACATCGCCAATAGACAGCACAACATAAGCAATACCCCGGTGTACACACAGACACCCCTCGACGCAACGCCCGCTTGACCGCCTGCCCTCCTGCCCTTCTGATTTACAACGCACAGTCAGCATTTCGCGGCGACGCCGACAATAACATAAAAACGCGACGCATTCAATTATCAGAAGTCGGAGCCAGCAGTGCTATACGGCGGAACATATATAGTACTTTTGGGCAAAAAACTAGACAAGGGCTGTGATAAGCATGAGCTATTCGATTTTACGTTTATTGGGCACTGTGGCTCTTGGTTTTGTGGGCTTTCAATTGTGCCGCAAAGTTTTGACATGGATTTATGCGAATATTATTGGACCTAAGTTATTGGGTTCATCCATAAACCTTCGCCAAATGGGCGGTTGGGCAGGTTGGTTAACTAATAAGTAACTTCATAAAAACTTTTTGATAATGTTTCTATTTGCTTGCAGTTGTCACTGGTTCCACGGATGGCATTGGTAAAGCTTATGCACGTGAAGTAAGTTGGCGCACACAGAAACACACGGGTTCTAGTTTAATTAGTTATTGGCATACACTGCACCCATAGGAGCAAGGGTATGACAAATTTGGGCAGAAGAAGGAGTAAGTTGATTAGCAATGACTCAGGTAGCGATTGCGTGTGTCCGTATAAACGACTAGGTGCCGGAGAGCTTAAAGTGCAATGCAACAAATTCTACCAAAAGACATGTTTGTCGATTCGTGTTAATATCCCAACTCGTTTAAATTCTGGGTTTTTAAAAGCCATGGGCTTACAGCCACAATTAAAATCGGTTGAAAACTTCAAAATCTAAAAATATTATAAATCACGTATTTGCGCGTATGCGCTGATAAAAACTCTTTTGGAAAAAGTATCCGAGGGTATCCAAGTGTCGGCAGCCGTCTCTTCCGTCGTCTAATTAAAATTTTCTTAATAGTGACTTGCCAAAAGAAAAACCGCTTAATCGCCTAGAATTCCATTAGCTCAGTGTCTACAAAATGTAAATTTTGCATTTTCACTGTTTAAGTGAATCTGCTAAAAGATATTGCTTTCAACCTTAACTCTGTCGTTCCAGCTTATTAACCAAAACAAAGGTGTCCATACATTGCTTGCATAGCATTTATATTATTTACTTAAGCAAATTGCATTCGCAGCACTTAGACGTTGACACTACTACAGAAAGTCATACATACTTAGCAACTAATTAATTATTGACTTTTGGAAACGCAAACTTTTGCGGGAATTGTGAGCTTTAGATGTTCAAGGGTTACCTATAGTTTGTTAATTTTAGAAAAGTGCCTTCGCCCAACGTTCAACTCAGTACGAGATCACGCCCAAAGGTGTCTGGAAATTAGCATTTGTTATAGAGGAAAGCACAAAACGAACGTAGAAAATTTTTAGTTGTCTCTGTACCCATGGTAAAGGTTGTCTAGGCATATAATGTTTGTATATGCACGTGTGTGTAACAGGGAACGTGCTGCAGGCACTGT
Source organism: Chymomyza fuscimana (assembly GCA_949987675.1). Taxonomy (NCBI): domain Eukaryota; kingdom Metazoa; phylum Arthropoda; class Insecta; order Diptera; family Drosophilidae; genus Chymomyza; species Chymomyza fuscimana. The sequence goes on from OX465090.1 coordinate 39,507,684, forward strand.
TTATTTATTAGATTAACTACTATACATTCGAAACATCTACATGAAGGCTACCTACTTAAAGAATATTAATAAGAATATGTATTTTTTTCGTTTGGGTTAGCTTAGTCCTGGCGCTTTTTAGTTTAATAAACCATCAAATAGGTGTCAAATGGACACTATCCCCAAATCGGTCGCTGGGTGGTTTCTGTGTCCAGTGGAAAAGAGTTGAAGTGCCATCAGTTTCATGAGTTAGGGTACTTAATGTCTTCATGTTGAGTGTTGAGGTTGGATGTTCGGTTTTCGACTTCGCCGTGGAACATTTAGATGAAAGTTTACTCGTTTAATGACGGATGTAAGCAAGGAATTAAATTTAGACTTCGGAAACCTATCGTGTTTATATATAAACTTTGTAAGGCATGTCACTCACTTCGACTCCGTATGACAGAAATGATTATATGGACTGCATTGGTATCTCATCCTTGTCTCAAACCGAGAAAGTTTATTTTTACAAGTAAACATGACCTTTGGTACACAGTATATTACACAAAAGAAGAAATCCATCCCTTCAAAATCTATATATGGATAATAATAGGGATGGATTTCTTTTTTAGCAAAAGCTTTCATCTACAACAAGCTAACCTGAAAGCACATATGGATCTAGTAGATTCGTAGCATACAAAATTACCAAAATTATATATTATTTAAGTAATGCTTTGTAGAGATTAGATGGTATCCTATTTACGCTATTACATTATGTCACGTTAATCCAAACATTCGTTTTTCCTTTAAACACTTTTAGTTAGCCCGTAGAGGACTCAATTTGGTATTGATTAGCCGCTCCTTGAACAAACTGCAAGCCGTTTCCAAAGAAATAAGTAAACTCTCACAAAGCATTTTTTTTAAATAAAATTACTATTAAATCGTGGCATACTTCCAGGCGAAGAGTTTAACGTTGAGGTGCGCATTATAGACATTGACTTTACACAAGGATTGGAGATTTATGAAAAAGTTCGTACAAACATAGAGGGACTTGATATTGGCGTGCTGGTCAATAATGTTGGCATGAGCTATGCGCATCCTGAGTACTTTTTGGATTGGTATAAAAACGACCCGAAAGGTCTCTGCGCCCTTATTGCCGCTAATGTGCACTCCGTTACACACATGTGTGCTCTTATAATGCCTGGCATGGTTGTTAAGCGCAAGGGTATCATTATTAATCTGTCATCCCTTGCCGCTGTAATACCAAATCCACTGTTAAGCGTTTATAGTGGCACAAAGGTAAGTAGTCTTCGATTAAAATAATACTGAAATTTACAATATTTAATACATACTCACTTATAGGCATTTGTTAAAAAGTTCAGTGATGATCTGCAAACTGAGTACAAAGACTTTGGTATTATTGTACAGAGCATTGAGCCTGGTTACGTTGCAACCAACATGTCAAAGATACGCAAGACGAGTCTTTTCGCGCCATCGCCCGAAACTTATGTTAAATCTGCACTGTCTACAATAGGCATTTCCACACACACCAGCGGCTATTTGCCGCATGCATTACTTCAACTTGTGCTAGACCTTGCAGCGAACTTATTCGGCGAACGATTTGCTAAAAATTTGGTATTTAAGAATATTTTGGCGACACGCAATCGTGCACTTCGTCGCGCGGCAAAGGAACAATAATAGGTTACAGCAAATAAGCCAGAATAAGCTGCAACAAATGCAGCACAAAAATTCCATGACATAACCAAAGGTGGTGCACGGTTCGAAACATAGGTAGAAGCATTATAATTCGGATACAAACTATAGTTTTAATAATCGAGGATGGTTCGTTCTTGTGTGCCATATTAAACCAAATATTTTTTAGATACAAAATTAAATCACAGAACAATCTACTGCGAATTTTAATGAATAACTTGACCAGATATTCATCTGAGCTCTTACAATTTCCACTCTTCTCTACTTTAACGCCGTTGTCGTTCTGTTTTCCCAATGCTTTATGCTGCTGGATCTAGCTGCACCCAGTCTGATGTTATATATTTTGAAGTGTTTAGGAGAAAAGTATTTCAAAATCTTTTAAGTCCGTTGCGCTTCGGACAATGGGACGGTAAGGATCAGACAGCCTTGAAACTGTGTTTGTACAGAACTCTTTTCTTCTTTGATATAAACGTTAGTTAAGTAGCTCACGTATATCTTTACGTAAGATATATCGTATATACATATATGTTACAAATCAGTTCAAATTTAATGCGGCTTAATGAATATAGAATTGTACAAGAAACGATCATACTGAGGGATTGTTTTGATAATGTTATCTGGTGCGATGTCAGCTTATTCGTCCATTTTGCGCTGCGTGCAGTTTAAAGGTTCCATGCAATTGCTTTTAAAATCAAGCGCATAAGAAAGCGTTGCCACTGAATTGTGCTGATGTCATTGACACAGTGTAACAACATATCTGTCGAGCAGTTAGCAGCGCCAATTTCTTATTTTTCAGAAGTTGACAACACCAACCTTGTTTTTTGCTTGGCGGTTAAATTGGATTTATACATATTAGATAACAAAACTTCTGGTATAGATTCTATTAAATTAATTAACTTTAAAAGTAGGTTTTATAATTAACAAAGAATTTTCCTCTTTTGCAATGCAACTAAAAAACTTTGAAAAAAATTAAATTTATTTCAAAGTAATTTTATTTGATACCATTAATTATGTACTTATATAAACATTACATTAAATTTTGAACGGAATGCAGTTTTTTTTTGATTTTACAGATAATTAATATAATGTTAATAATAAATTAACTCAAGATTCTGTTTATTATGTTTGATATGAAAATTTTATCATATGAATTAATTTAATTTTTAATAGTTTAATGGCGTTTGCTACATTTAGAATTGTATAAGAAACGATCATACAGTTTAAACTGATACATAGCCAACTTGGCCAGGTAATTTACTTGGCACTGGGATAATGGACGTGCTTGAAATAAACGGATTGTTTCGTAGGGCCCATTGAGCTCGTTCCAAAACACCTCATCCTGTTGCACGTCAAGCATCAATGATATAGTCATGGGTAGGGTGCATTCAGTGTCATCCTGACGTGCGGAGCACAGTTGTGCAAACGTATCATAGATTCCATTCAATATAATCTTTTCGTTACGATAAAAAATCTGATCCGAAATACGATTTCCAAAGTGCATAATCTTGATTGGATACTCCGATTCGAGCAGCACACGCAAGCTATGGAAAATTTCCCCAATTGCTTGGATGTCGATAATGTATGTGTTGTTGGCTGTGGCTATTGCAATAACAGCGATGGACTGGTCTCTTCCATATGGCTCCATGACCATTGATATTATTGTTTGAGCATGTATGTCTTCAAGCGCTGCATAATATTTCGGACCGATTTGCTTCAAAATCACAATGCTTTGAAGTTTCTCCTCAATCAAATCTTGTTCGTCGGGCATCAGAGGAATTGTCTTGATTACATTGGCTGGTTCAATGACAGCTTTTTCTTCCATTTTGTGCTGTTGTAAGTTGTTTTTTAGACAAATATCAAAGAATTAATTTCTTAAACGCGCAGACTTACGTTTATGGATATTGAATTGCTTTTAAAATCAAGCGTTAAGGAAAGCGTTGCCACTGAATTGTACTGATGTCATTGCAACAGTCTGACAGCGCATCCGATAGTTCGTCAAGCAGTTAGCAGCGCCAGTTTCAGCGTTTGTCACTTTTGAGCAGTTGACAGCTCCAAATATGTTTTTTGCTTGGCGGGGAAATTGGATTTAGATTAAAAACAAAACTTCTATTCTTCTTTATAGATGTTATAAACTCAGTTCATGTTTGATATTAAAGCTTAAGTATCTCAAAGTAATTTTATTTTGTTTGCAACTATTTTTGATATCAAACTTTTTATCAATTTATTGTTTAATAGTTTAATAGCGATTGTTGCATATATAACTGTACAACAAACGATCATGCAGTTTGTACTGATAAATGGCCAATTTGGCCAAGTAATTTATTTGGCTGTTTGATAATGGACGTTCTTGAAATAAACGGGCTGCTTCGGTGGGTCCAAGTAGCTCGTTGCAATGTATCTCTTCCTTTGGCACATCAAGTACCAATGATATGGCATCGGGTAGGCTGCATGGAGTGTCATTCTGGTGTGCCAGACACAGTAGTACAAACGTGTCACAGATTTTATTCAGCAGAATCTTACTGTTGCGGTAGAACAGCTGATCGCAAACACGATTTCCATAATGCAAAATTTTTAGGGGACGCTCTGCCTCAAACAACACTCGTAAACTATTGTATATATCACCAAGTGCTTGTATATCAAAGATGTACGTATTGTTGGCAGTGGCTATGACAATGATAGCAATGGACTGGTGTCTTCCATAGAAGCTGGGCTCCACGACCATTGATATTGTAGTTTGACCACGTATGTCCTCTAACGCTGCATAATAACTCCGATCGACTTGCTGTAAAATCACAGTGCGCTGTAATTTCTTTTCAATCGAAGCTCGTTCGTGCGGCAGAAGGGCGATTGTCTTGACAACTTTGTTTGGTAAAACGTTAGCATTGCCGTCCATTTTGTGCCGTATGTCTTTAGGAGGTTTCATTTCATGTGTAAAGTTGTTTATTGGCAAATACTAATGAATTAATTTCCTAACTGCGCAGTTAAAGGGCTTTATTAAGCACAAATTAATTTAAATGCGAGTGTTCAAATGTAAACAATTGGTTTTAAAAGCACGCACAAAAAAAAGCGTTGCCACCTAATTGCGCTGCTACAAAATTGCGGTAGTCTGACAGTCTACCAGTTGGCAGCACCGATTCTAGCGTCGTCACTTTTACGCAGTTGACAGCACCAAGTTTAGTGTTTTGCTCGGCGGGGTATGGGAGTAAATGTAGCAGCAGCAGTAGTAAAATATTCTATTACATATTTAGGTGCTTAAAAGTATTGTGCATAAAGTGGCGTTTCGGCAAATTTATTGCAAACGCAGCTGTTGAGTACAAATCAAAGTACGCTCTTATAAATTTTAACTAAGACGCGTCATAGTGTGAAATAAAGCAAAAACTAGGCAGTGGTAGGCGCTGTTTGTTATCTCTTATCACAAACATTTTGTGTTTGCCTCAGATGCGTAGTTACAACCTTTGGGTCTCTAACAATAACCAACTTGTTGCAAAGGCTGCAAAGATATTGATTGAAAATTGAGTGATATAATTAAAAAAAAAAAAATATTTCAGCTAGACAGTAGATGACTTAAACGAATGGCAACAACAACAACAATTGCTTAAGGCTAAGGGTGGCGGAAGTATTATTATTGACGCAATTGTTGAAAACTATTTTTAATAGTGGCGCTGACCAAAACAAAAAAAACGCCCAAAGCAAAAGTCATGACAAGACCTAGAACAAAACTATAGAGCGAACAGATGACTGCGTTGCAGTAGACAGTATCGAAAATGTTGAAAACTCATAAAATATTAATAATAAGCAGCAAACTAAAGAAAACAATACCTAGACAAATATTGTGTGGAAAACAACAACAAAAACAATATAATACTGCGGCCTAGCAATTTGGTCAACAGCAACACTAGATTCAATAGTAACAACAACAAAAGGCAACTAGAACTACTATTAGCTACAACATATTCGTTGCCAGCTGCTGGTCATGATGGAGCGCCGCCGACCATTATTTCCCATAGAGCCTGAACCAGCAACAACACCCACACAGCACCTCACACGCTTGGCCACTGGGTAAGTTGACCCCAATCAATACACCCCCTGGAACACACCTCCACTCACACACACAAATATATGCACATGCACATTTGTATATGGTACATCCATTGCGTGTTATATGATTGCGCCTCCAAACTTGAATTTATAGATTGAGCTAAGTGCTGGTCAAAATTGATTCCCATACATAGATTTGGAATCTATCGTTCCTTTTTATTTGATTTTTATTATTAATATGCTTGCCTTTTTCTATATTTTTTAGCTTGCTACGTGCTATGCAATTAAACTGGAAGATAATCATTTCCGGTGTGACATTGACGCTATTGGCCGTCATATGGTATTATCCAACATTCTTCTTATTTTTTGCGTTTGTCGTTTATTCCCTGGTTCTTGTATGTGCAGGTGAGTGAAAGCGCCGACGCCGACATGCATTGTTTTTACATATTTTTGTATGTACATATGTATACATAACGTATGTATGTATGTATATCGAGAGTTCACGTGCATTTTTAAACCCTTCTTGCAGGCGGTGCAAACATAAGACTGCAGAAAGTATATGTTTCTTTGCAAACTAGACGCTTAGTTGTGGACCCATCTGTAGACAAACATAGACAGCATGTTTTTCCTTTTTGGGCGTACATATTCGTTGGAACTAAGATGGCTGTCTCTTGTTAAACAGGGCTTTTCAACAGAGAGGTTTATGCTTCTTTCTTTGAAAAACAAAAACAAAGTTATTTCATGGTGTTTGTCATTTGTCCAAACGGCCAAATACGCGTTCCCCAACCGCAAGCACTCTTTCATCCTAATCTTTTATTAAAATGGAAACAAATCTTAGTGCTAAGTCGCTACATCGTGGTGGCCAAGAACTCTGCGCGTATTCAAGCGCAGAGAAATCTCATTTTTCAACAATTTGAAAAAATCATTTGCTGTATGACTTGGATCAATTGTAAATATTTTCGCGACAACGCCGACCATTGACCGTAATTACTCTTCCGCCTTACTTTTTTTTTTTTATAAAAATACGACCCAATGCTTTCTGACTTTGCTTTGTATTCAACATTCATTCTTGGCTTTTTATATGCTTAATGCAATAATAATAATAGCAACAATTAACCTGCTCAAATCTGAAAATCTGTAGGATTTGTACTTTCACACTTCGACCATTTGCAAGATAGGTTTCCGCTATCCAAAATTATCTCTATAAAGACTTGTATGGTTTTGTTGACTACTTAATTAAAACAAAATTCAATTTTGTTTTTATAAATACCAAATTCAATTAATTCAAGTTTTATCAGTTTTGAACAAATCTAGATATTAAATTTAGGAACACTATACCTTTAAGAGTGTTGTAAATACAAAATATTTTGAATTTTTCATCTGGAGATTTCTGGCACACCCTTGATTATTCGACGTCTTAGACTAAGAAAGTTGTCGCAACTAATTTAATGAAATATCCATAAAAAATGAAGCTAGATTAATAAAAATATTGCGTTTTGAGGGTCTGACATTGATTTAATTTTGATATATATATAAAAAATTTGTTGCCAAAGAGCTAGATAGCTAGCTTTCTTTACTGCTGCTAATTTTATAAACATATGAAGCTCATACTTATCCAAGAAATATGAAACCATTGTGCCTCATAAACACTTGGCTGCTCTATTAAAAGTCAAATTTGATTTTTATTGACATATCAGTATTTAAAATAATCTATGGGACTTTCCATTAATGTTAATTAAATAAGTTTTAAGGAACACAAATGGAGCTTATCTTAAATCGTGCATATTTGTTTATTCACACAGCCGTTGCTGGAACTATCTATATACACTACGTATTTACGACCAATGAGCCACCAAAACCAAGCCGACTGCCTTCGAAACTGATTTACAATGCCACAAAGTGAGTATCAATGAGTCAATAAAGATAATGTTTCTTTACTTATAATCATATTTTTGTTTATGCAGAAGCAATCTCTTTGACTTGCCAAAACCCATTAAGAATCCATCGAATTTACCTTTGATATTTGGTAAAACCGTCGATTTACAGCTGCAACAAATCATAGAGTATGTGCTGCGAGATTTTATGTTGCCATGGCTGGGGTTAGTACCTTTGAAAAGAAAACAAAAAATTTCATTACTAATTTTAATTGTATTTTCAGGTTTATAGTAACCAAGCCAAAGCTGATAAATGATGTCATACGTGAGGATCTATGGAATGCCATACAAAAGATACACGAGCGCGCAGCCAAAATGGATGCAGCCAAATTAATAGCCGTAGATATGGTCAATAGGGTTACAGTGCATTTGGAGAAAATACGGATTGCAGAATCGCGAGCGTAAGCAAAAAAACGATGCATTTTTTAAAATTGCTAAATCGGTTTCTAGGAAAAATTCCAAAATGTTAGATTTTCTGCAATTTTGGAATCATGCTATAATGTTTAAAATCACTCATTAGTTAAATTTTCAACAATTTCGTCTAGCTTAAAAATTTTCCAACCCGTAAAACCTGAGGCTTAACAAAGACTAAACCTTTTATATGCAAATTATAATTATCATACTACATATTTTAAAATTTAATTCAGAACATAGCGGCGCCACGTTATGCCTTGCAGAACTGTCTCATCTTATTAATGCAACTAACCGAATTGTTTTGTCATTGCAGCGCCGAAACATCGAGTGCTCCAGTTTTTTCTACAAATTCGTACTTGGTTGATGAGGAAAAAGAAATGGAGTTCTTACGCAAATTGTGTGAGATTATGATCATATTACTATTACCACGTGGTTACTCTTTGCCACCATTGAAGGTTTTGCTCAGCGAAATATTATCATTTAAAAGTAATATATAGCGTCTAAACTTTTTGCTCAAAACACTATTCAAACGTTATTAATTTTCTTACAGTATTTTTTCCTTTGATTAAAATGCTCACAACCCCGGATTATATTAATCAAAAGATTGTACAAAATATTGAGAATCGATTGGCGGCTGCAGCTATAAGTAAACGCAGCTATGAATATGCTGCCAGTTTTGAGGACTTTCTAAAGATGATAAATGGCTCTGGCAACTTGGAGGAGCTTTCACTCATGCGCAAAAGCATTGTAAATGATTTGATGCATGCCACAACCATGCAAAATCTACAACGTGCCAAAGGTCTTGATCCAGATACAGACGACCACTCGCTATCCAAGTCTGAATTGTCTGCAGCCGTTCGTCTTAAGCGCTATGTCCATCAGCTGACGTTGGCTAAGGTGCAGTGTGAAAAAAACTTGTCTAAATTTGGCTGGAATGGAAACTACTCCAGTGATATAGTGCGTATATTAAAGCTTGTAGCTTAACACTAGACTAACATAGTTTATGTTTTCAGGATTTAACCCTTGTGGAAATACTTAACACGGCAGTGGGACGTCGCTTTTTTACGCTCTTTTTAGAGCCTTTAAAGGCTAGCGCACTTGTTGGTTTCTATTTGGCCGTGGAGGAAATGAAACATGCGCACAAAACTGTCACACATCAGTTGGGCACAGAGATCTTTTATACGTACATACGGGTTCCCAAGCCGGAAATTCAAATCGATAAGCATGAGCGCAAGCTCATTGAAACATTTTTGTTGGGAGATGCTGGACCAGATATTTTCTACAACATTCAGCGCAATATACTGCGCACGCTCGAGGAAAAGTATTATTCGCCATTTGTGCTCAGTGAACAGTATCGTCAACTCAAGGAGGCGCTCGACTCGAACGAATTTAATGATCCCACCTTGCTCATGTGCGCTTCACTCACCGATGGTCCGGATGACGAGCAAACCACCGTTGCGGATAGCGTCAATGGAGGCGGGGGCACGCCTGCTGCCATTGATGTAGCTGCACATACATCATATGCGCGCAAGAAACTAGAACAAATACAGGAGCGAATTGATAAGAAAAATCAGGCGCTCGACGCCCTTAAGTACTCGGTAAAACCCGAGTCCAAGGTGCTGCAAATACTCGAAAAGGAAATGGATTGGCTTAAAAGCGAGAAGCGTCAAACGGAGGCGCATTTGCGACGCACAGATGCTTGGACAGAGCACTTGGGCAAGTGGAAGGCAACCATTCAAAGTGTAGAGGTATCGGATGAAAAGGAATCCCTTCAGTTTATGATATTGGTGCATGTAGATGAGGACATAAATGCCCCATCCATGCTAGGCTCAAAAACTAGCGGCAATAGCAACAATAATGGCAAACCTGAAAAGCGACCCTCGGGCATATCCAGCGGTTGGGTAGTCATGCGCTCTCTCAATCAAATTCACGTGAGTTGACTAAATGGTTTAAGTTGAAAGACAAGTCAGGTTTTTATCTTATGATCTTTTGCAGGATTTGCAACGCAAGCTGCGGCACGTTAGCTCTAATTTAAAATCGCTTGATCTGCCCACAAATTTTAAGTTGTTTTTTTTAAAGACGGATCGACATGCACTCGAAAAAGCCAAGGGACAAATACAAAAGTTTCTAAATGTAAGTCAATGATTTTACCACAAGCCGCCTTTTTTATTACGTTAACTATACCCGTAAACAATTTCTTCTCACAGTTTATACTAGAGGATGACCACTTGAATGGCAGCGAGGCTATTTACACATTTCTGAGTCCCAGCTCCGATCACCTTAAGCAAACATTACCTTCCCCAAAAAAATCGAAATTTTCACTTGCGACGCTGTTCAAAAGCGATGCGACCAAGGCGCATGAGCTTAACAAAGCAGCCGATCCCTTTTGGGGTCTGCAACGTGACGATGATGATATCTCCACGTATTTGGAAGGCGAAAGCAACAATGATGCCAAATTGCTGGCTGATTTGGACAGCAAAGACTCAATTGCGGAGCCGCTATATGCGCTAATGGGCGAAATATTTGACATGGGCGGTGTCTTCAAATGGTTACGCAAGAGTATAATCTCTTTTGTGCAAATTACATATGGACGTACAATTAATAGGCAAATACGCGAATCGGTAGCCTATTTATTTGAGGAGTCAATGTTGCACAACTATTTTTCGGCCATTTTAAAATCATTTTGGCCAGGTGGCGTGCTGGCTTCAGCGTATCCAGCGCGCTCTGATGACATGAAAGAAATGACCACCAATGCAGCAAAAGCGCTGCTCATGGACAATATACCTGAAGTTTTATGCAATCTGGTTGGTGCTCAGGCGGCCAAACGTGGTGTGGTAAAAGTATTCGAGGCATTGCAGAATCCCACTTACAATAAGCAGTTGTTCTATGTAAGTACTGCTGGGTTTAGTAAACTTTTGTGTTACCACATTTATTTAATTTAATTTTAAATAGGAACTGCTGGAAATATTGATGATTGAGTTCTTTCCTGAAATCAGGCAACTCAAAGTGGCAAATGGTAATGGAACAAAGCTCACAACAGGTGCGACGGGTGTTGCAGCTGTCACTGCTGCGGCTGCCATTGCAGCTGCTGCCTTGCCGCTCAACCACAATACCCACAACACTTTAGGCGGCAGTAGCAGCAATCATGGAACACAACACACACATAACTCGCAGTCTCACCATAGAGAACGTGCGCATGAATCACATTACCATCAGCCACAGCAGTCGCATTATCTGCATAATCAGCATACGCATCCGCAGCAAACGCAACATCCGCATCAATCGCATCAATCACACACCTACTCAACGCATGGCAGTGGCAACTCGAAATAAACATGGACTACAGGGAACTCTATCCAGTGTCTATATAGGAGCTGTAAACTGGGTTTTTACTTTTCTCTTAGTGTCTCGATCTGAGCGCATTCTCTTATAATAGAAATACCCCAGTGTATGGCTTCCCTATAGTATTTGTGCAGAATATGTGATTTATATAGAGGTTTTTATTTTTGGTGACTAACTTTTTTGTTGTGTTAATAACGCTCTCTAAACCATTGCTGGGACTCATTAAGCGCTGTTTACACTTACCAAAAGGCATCACAGCGTGAATTCGACAATACATTTTAAAGCTACGAATTTTGTACAAAGTAACACGCAAGTTGCTCAAAACATGTTCCAAAAAGTTTCAAACTCAGTGAAAAACGTAGCCCAAACTTAAATGCATGTAATGATATTTTAAAGATTTTCTTAAGATATACATATATGAGTTTTGTACAAAATTTAATTTTTGTTGTACAAACCCTGCATAAAGTTCTCTCGTACAGGGTTCGGTTCTCAATCTGGTTTGCAGCCATGGTTATGATACCCCCCGCCTTTGTGCTTTATAATAGATAAAATATTTTCGTTGTTAAATTTACACTTTGATATGAATTATACCAAATGCGTTAATTATGCGGCTAATTTTGCTTTACCATATAAATTTTGTAAAAAGGTAGCAGAACTGAACTTAAAAAAATAATAATTTTCAATCGCCGACCAAATAACCTAATTGTAATTTACAGTCGATAAAACATAATATTCTTGAAAAATCAGTTCATAGTTGCATTTAAAAAAAAAAACAAGATTTAAGATTGGAAATATAATATAATCTTTAACTATTTAATCATAACTCATAGGAAGATAATTATAAATTCCGTGAAATTTATACTAAGTGTAATAAAATTTCTGGGGCTATGGTTATCGAATGTGTGTACAAATTCCAACACAATAACTGTGTTGTTTTTATATATATATTAATAGCCCAAAACTTAATATAGCTATCTCTTTCGCGCTTATAAAGTTTATGTACTTTTAATTGTTTTGCATAACTTAGCTTAATTTATTTGTTATTAAATGTATATGCAAGATGCGTTGTAAATGTTTATATATATGTATTTATATATATAAATGTAGTCAGTATTAAGCCTTATACCAAAATATTGTTGCAGTTGTGCATACAAATTTGTTGCATACATTAATTAAAATTTTTATATATGTATGTATGTGTATTAATAAAAATGATACTGTATAAATATATGAAAACATTCCCGAGTAGGTTTTATACCCAGCATTGCAACAATATTGACAGAAACAAATAATGCAAAGATTTGTACACCTAACCAAAAAAAATATATAAGAATGAGTTGAGACAGTTTTCAAACTAATGTATGTATGTATCTTGAGCGACTTAATGTGATCTTAGAATGTAAATATCACCAAACTGTTGGCACTAATTCAACTAGAATTAAGCATATACATATATATATATATATTATATAATTTCTATAGGCAACGTTATGCCTCGTGAGTTGGCGAAAATTAAACACACAATGCGTTAAAACACCCACACACAAAATACATATATTTATATATATTTCTTAAAACATAAAAGCATAAAGTTTCTTGTGCTTTTACATTGTATGTATATTGCAATTGTATTTAATGTGAAATTATGGAGCAAATACTACATACTAATATACAAAAAAAAGAAAAAGAAAAAAACACTCACAAATGATAATAAAAACGTATTTATGTATTCACTTTTAAATTTATACGTTTTGTTTGCTGTTCTTGTATAAGACAACTCTTTCCTGTACACCCAAGAGCCTTGCCAAGTTAATTTTAGCCCATTTTCAACATTATTTTGTGGCATTAGTATGCGATTAAGGTCGCAAAAAATCTTCAAAAGGTATAGGAAAAATTGTGCCACATTCAGACCCCTTTTCTACAAATTGCAGCAATATATAGAATAGAACATATAGAATTCATTAATCTAATTAAATTTAGAAAAGAACATGTCTTACATTTATTGTTGATACAACGCTGAAAGTCTTAGACGTTCACATATTCCTCTCAACAAATTAAAAACATATATTTTCGTAAATATTTCTAGTAAAATAGCTTCTAAAATACTGAAATTTTTTGCATTAATTGATTGAGCTCTATAGGTTTCATATCAACCACTATTATAGCCAGGTTTTTGCACAAAACCGATGGCTTCTTGATCATGAGCTTTACTTCAAAGTACTTAAGTAGAAAGCGCCACTTCAACTCTGTCTTTTGACGCTCCGTTTGCTGTGTGAATGCACCTGCACTGAGACCCAGCAAATGTTCCGCCACACCGCCGCTAAGACGCGTTTCGAGCAAAGTACCTGTTTGATCAGTTAGCTGCATATTGATGTTAAAAAAATGTTCCTGCTTTGGGCCACTAAAGTTAAGAGAGAATTCCAGCTGGCACATTTCATTATCGCAATCACTTTTATTCTGTGGTATAAGCCGCTGGCAGGATTTGCTAAAGGTACAAGCGTAAAGTTAATATGTATATAAATGCCTGTACAACATTGGCACAAAGCTTACCATTTTTTGCTCATGGTACTGGTCTGTCCATCAATATCAAATTTGGTTACCATGGCGTACAACACGGCGGTGAACTCTTGTGTAGCCATATCACGCAAATCTCCCTCTGCGCGGGAATAAATTTGTTTGACAGTCATCTGTGTTTGTATTTGATTGGCTGTATAAGATGCATACAAATTTGTTAAAAGATAACATATAACTATAATTTCTGCTGTTTCAGATGTTGATCTTTATTTGTTGATCCAGCATCTGAACAAAATGCACCTACCCGACGGTAAGTTTTCCGGCTCAACTTGCGCAAATATATCAAAGTTCTGCATAGGCACTGTGGCTGCATATGCCAGCAGCTGCTGCGTTTCCACACCTTGAGGATTCTCGTAAATTAATGTACCGGCCGTGTGTCGAAGTGCTGGACGTCCATGAAATTCAGAGAAGCATATGCTTACATCAATCAAATGCAAGACAGTTTTGCATGAATGCCAGAAACGCACTGCACGTCGTATCCAGTCATAGTGCCATATTGTAAACACCATGCCGTCTGGACAGCTGGCATCTAGAACCACCAGCTCCAAGCAACGCAATATATTAGGCTCGCCATCACGTGTTTTTTTACGTTTCAGTTCCTTGACCGGCTTCATAGAAGCTACAGCCACAAATAAGTCAATATACTGAGGTGCCACAGCCGCACGTTGCGCCCCAGCACCGTTGCGCACATCGGCCAAGGTAAGTGCAGTGCAAGGAGGCTTATGCGATAGATTGCGCAATGACCAGAGTTCCTCAATACGGGTTACATCATTGCCGTTGTGCAGCTGCAATTGTCCTTGACCCTCGTTAACGACCAAAGCGCAGCTAAGCGTGGGACGTGGTTGATAGCGTTCATTGCCGTTTGGTTGACAAAGTGGCATTACCTTGGCACGCACTACGTCCACTACATCGCCCATGTGCAATTGCATGTTGTATCCATCAACGATTTCCTTTGAGCCCCAGCATTTGCAATTGACTATGTGCCGTTTAGAGTCGCGTAATGTAAATGTTATAACACCGCGATGTTCGTTGCTTCGTTTGTCTAGAAATGTGTTGGGCTCGGATTTGGATATAATAAGCGCAATTGTGCTAAAAGAGCTCATATTGGGCTGCATATCAGCCAAGCGCAATATGCGCTTTGTTTTATGAAGTCCAGCCATGAATACGGCGTATACAGAAAAGATCCGTTACATTTTGCGCTTGCTTGGGGCTGCTAACTTAATTAAACTCACGCCGAGGAGAGCTGCCAAGCAGTTAGTTGAACAGTTGGCAGCTTTGCTACGCCACTTAAGCATAGCTTAAAATTTTAGGCGATTTTTAGATATTACAAAATAGAAGCAGTTCCGTCTTGTTTATACTTAAGTTTAAATAATATATACCTACTTAATACAAATAAGATAGTTGTCTGCGTTGAGTGTCACTGCGTCGTGTTTTATGATCATAATGAACTCAAGGCTAGTATACATCCTCAAAGTGGCAAAATGCGCACCAATTGATCAAAGAAATGCGATAGCCTTATTCAAACTGATGGAATTCACATCTTCGGGCTATCCAGCAGAGTGTAAAGATTTTTGTACTGAATCCCAGCAAGAACTTCTGATTTAAGGTTAGTAAACTCTATTACAACACTGGCCGAGCAATGAAAATTTTTTGCGTATTGTTTGAGTCTTCTTTGAGTTTTAAAAAAAGATTAATATCCCAGGAGCCCAATGACAGACAATGGGGAACCAATCCGCCATTATCCCTCCGTCGGACACATATTTTTAACCCTTCGGACGGACACATGATGCCTGGCTGGACCCCTATGTATTTACATACATTTATATGGGAATATACCTCATGTTTCGGCTTAATTATATACCAACGAGGTATATTTTCTTAAATAATCACCATTCTGTATCGATTTGGCATATGTTGAGCTACTTGCCTGAGGAAATAAATATTCGAAAAAAATTTGAATTTGGAAAAAAAAACACTTTTTTTTTTTTTTTTTTTTTTTTGGATTAAATTTAATGTTGTTCGAACGAAAGTAAAGGGATTTAAATGTATTTTATTATGAAATATAATGCAAGATCATTTATGGACTCTTAGGAACACATAGAAAGCAAGTATAAGCGATTTTACTGTGTTGTTGACACACGAGTTTTGCGACGCAGCTTATCGCCTCCTTGCAAACAAATGCGACAGTCTCTCTTGGTTGTGAGTGTATCGGCGCAGCTTTTATTTGCAACGATCGCATTTTCTGTAATATTGATTGGTCTGCCAAAAAATTCTTCAACGGCCAAGCGTGTGGAAAATTGACAAATGACGTGTGCATTATTCATTCAACTTTCGACGTTAGCGAGAACTAAAGTGTTAGCCAACGAATCCAAAAAAGCACGTCTTGCGCCTGATCGTCTATTTCCTTCCACTTCTTTATAAATGCAAAAAGAAGCCAAAGCCATAACATTTAAAATGTTGCAGAAGAATGCATACGTCCAACGTCTTGTCGGTCGTTTTGTTGTGAAGTGTGTGACCATTTGGTCCATACAGTCGACACCTACTTTATTTTTGTTATAAAAAAGGATAGTTTCGGGTTTTTTTGCTTCGCCTTCACAAGATTTCGAATAATGAAATGTTGAAAGTAAGATCACGACCTTATTCTTTTTGGGCACATAGCTGGAAATTGATACAATGTTTTCGTGAAAACCAAAGAAAGATGAATGAACTGGACGAGAAACATATTATTTCATCTCCGGAGGAATACATCTTTTGTTGGCCCTTATGGTGCCAACAAGTGCGAGACCAACAGCAGCAAGTTGTTTAGCTGCATTCAATGTTGTAAAAAAATTGTCGGTCACAACAACACATTCTCCCCTTGATTTACTTCACGCTCGAGTCCTTCTTTGCCAGTGTATAATTTTCCTTTTATTGCCCACCATACTTTTATACCATATTTTGCTGGTTTCGATGGTATATATTGGGTGAATTTAGTTCGACCACGATATGGAAAAAGTTGCTCATCAACTGTTACAGTTTCGTGCGCATTTTAGTTATTGGCGAAATTTTCATTCATGAAATTCCATATATCGCGGATGGGTGCCGCTTTATCGCTTTGTTGGCGAAATTCTCGCGTAAGACCATCATCGAAACGAATATATCGCGATAAATGCTCGAACCACTGATAAGACATAGCCGCTCGGAAAATGGGCAGAGAGATGAAAGGTGGTGGGGAGGGGGTGGGGGAGGGGCTGTCTGTGTGATAAGTGAACATACATGGCAGTATGATCCCATTAATAACATAAAATATTGAAAAAACGCACGAAGAGCGGTCGATATTGATCAAATTTCATGTACTTGCATACAAAATATATAGGGGTCCAGCCAGGCATCATGTGTCCGTCCGAGGGTAAACTTTTTTAAATCCTTTTTTTCGTCCGTTTTAAGGACTTTTTGATATTTCTACTATACATGGATCGATAGCCAATAAAATTTTAGGAAGCTACCTGGAAGCGCAAGTCGATATCATAATTAGAAATACTTTGAATTAAAGGTCAAAAACGAAATAGGTCTGGCCAGACCCAGGTGTCCGACGGAGGGTTATTAATATTGTTAATGGGTGTAAAGATGTTATGCGACCCAGATGGATCTATTGTATCCCCTTCACGGCTCAGAGCTTTCCCAAAAGTCCAATGGCCTGCATATATTCCAGTATTTTGATTGGACGTAGGGTAACAACGATCTCCGGTGGGAGAACGTACATGCCCAGAAGCTTGTTTCTTTTGCTGATGAGTGCCATGCATTCACATTTTAAATGCACTGAAGTTTCTTCCTCCATGCTACAGAAGCGACATAGTCCACTATCCGCTATGCCAATTTTATTTAAGTGGCTGCGAAGCCTATATTGTCCCGTCAAGAGGCCCGTCAGGATCCTCACGGAATTTTTCCCGTGAGTTATCATGAGTTTGAACCTCTTGCGGTTGTAGTTGGAGAGGAGGGTTTTTGACTGCTTAAGTCCTGGTGACTGTGCCCAGTGAAGCAGCCGTTTATTTTCCTCCTCCATTCTCAGCAGGTGCTGTACCACGTGTTACCAATCCCACAGTATGGTTCGGGTCCGATTAGCGGTGTTGCTGCACCGGTCCTTTCTAGTCTGTCTGCCAGCTCGTTTCCAGGAATATTGTTGTGTCCTGGAACCCATCTAATCGCGAGCTTATTCCTAGCACCTAATTTGTCAAGTGCAGTTCTCACTTCTTTGACCAGCCTTGATGTGATCTTGGCTCTGCTTAATGCCTTTATTGCTGCTTAACTGTCAGACAGGATGGAGATACCCTTGTCATGATAGTTATTTTGCAGATTGAACTCTGCACACCTTCCAATAGCACAGACTTCAGCTTGGAAAATGCTGGTATGTCTGCCTAGTGATTCGTAATATTTTTTCCTGGGTCCTACTACCCCCAGGCCACTTCCTTTATCAGTGAGGGATCCGTCTGTGTAACACTTTATTGTTTGTAGTTTCATTGGGTGAACTGCCATAAGAGATGTCCATGCCTCTTTCGTGCTGAGTTTGATGTCAAAGTTCTGATTGAACTTTAGCATTTCATCCCTTGGTTGCAGAAGCATAGGTATGTCCTTTGCTAAGTTTGCAGCATCTTTCTTGTTGAGGCTGAAGTCAACTCCTTCCCTTTCAATTCTTATTAACGTGGCTTTCCGCTGCATATCGACAACAATATGAAGCGGTGTAACATCTATTAATATTTCTAGAGCAGCTGTAGGACAGGTGCGCATTGCCCAATCAATCCGCCATGCAATTCATACAATATTGCACTAAAAGTCGGTCTCGAAATAGCTAGCGTTGCCTTAGTACAATACAACATATGCCTACAGCAATGAAAAAACTAGTTTTGAATTATACAAAAAATCATTCGTTTTTTAACATATTTAATATTAAGTAACAACCATTCTCACATCCATAATGTACTGCCTAAAATCGTATAGTTTGCACATATAAGTAGATAAAAATATGTGTAAAAAAAATAAAAAAAAAATGTCTAAAGCTTTGGGAGTTAAAATAGTAACTTAATTTTAAGCTTTATCAGAATCAACGCCGGTATCTAAGAAATCGCTAACCAAGCGCATGGCTTTCTTTGGTATCAAACGTCCTATTTTCTCTACACCCACAAAATGACGTGGTACGGCGGCCTCCTCCAGTCCCTGACGCTGAGCCTCAATAATGGAGGTGGCAGCTACTGTGGCCGGAATGAGCTTTAAATGTGAAAAACGAACACGTGGATTCTTGCACAGACCCGTATCAATCATGTATGGGAAAATTGAGGTCAATTTGATCTAAAATTAAAAATTTGTTACTTATAAATATATTCTTATATATTTTTAATTTTTGTTTACGTACATTGTTCTGTGGATTGTTGCGACGCAGCTCCTCAGCCAAGGCAGCCATATAACCGCGTACGGCGAACTTTGTGCCACAATAGGGCACCAGATTTACCAAACCAAAGAGACCCGCGCAGGAAGATAGTGCCACAATGCTGCCTTCGTTACGGGCAATCATGTCGGGCAGGAACTCATTATTTATCTACAAATATACAAAATATTTTAAATTCTATTTCTGTTTATAAAAAAGTTTTTTCTCTGCATTATACTCGATAAGGAGCTTTCTTTTGTACAAAATGCACTTCCTACAATGTTGATATTAAGATATAAGGTCTCCATATCTTTTTAAGCCTTTTGATATCAAGTATTCTAATAACAGTTGGCCGCTATTTAATAGACAATGGACTATAGAACTCTAAATCTCTCTCCTTCTGTCCATTTTGGTGCACAATTTTCTTAATACATATTTGAAATCTATTTATGAAATAAATAAATATCTGTAAAGGCCTATACGCATGGGATATCCCATTTGGGATATTATTTTTTATATGAAGTTTTGCGATTCCGTGCGAAATATTTCGTGCTGCGTATAGGCCTTAAGTTAAAAGATAAAACTAGTCAACAAAAAAAAACGATATTATAGGGTCGGCTTTAACATATAGGGTGCCAAATTGAAAAAACAAAATCAATTTTTTTAAATATTATTATTAATAATAGTGCGTTTTAACGCTTTTGAGCATCTTCAGAGTTTTAATCATTTGGAATCTTGTTTTCTTTTTGAATATGGCATTTTAGTTTAAAGACCTATACGCAGCTCAAAATATTTCGCACGGAATCACAAAACTTCATATAAAACAAAAATCCCATTTGGGATACCTCAAATTTTTCGCTGTTTGTTCTCCACCTTGTAGTCGTTGAATCGATTTTTTACTAGCATCAAGTAACCTAAAAATATCGACTGCCGTTCGGTGTTCAATGGTTTCCTTTTGTAATGACTTGCTGAGCCCAGTTGACTGCCATCATTAAATCTTTTTGTTTTCCAACTTTTTTAACAGATATCTAGTCACATGGGTTCCTATACAGCCCAGTAGACTATTGGCTTTTGGCTTCTATGGTTAATCGGGCCCTGTAACTACGGAGGAGATAGACATCTAACAGCTGCTATGTGAATGCTCTGCGCTTTTTAGAAAAGGCACCCAGCACCTGGGATTTTCTTCGAAAATCTGAACTATCTTAATCGAATCCACAGAAGGGTTACC
Organism: Chymomyza fuscimana; assembly: GCA_949987675.1. Lineage (NCBI taxonomy): Eukaryota > Metazoa > Arthropoda > Insecta > Diptera > Drosophilidae > Chymomyza > Chymomyza fuscimana. The sequence continues at coordinate 39,528,283 of OX465090.1, forward strand.
AATGAGAGCGAGTATGAAGATGTAAATAGGGTGTGAGTCATTTGCTTCCTCCTGCACTGCGACCAGCATGTAGATCTTTTGTGCACCAAAAGTCGCCCCCATTTCATACAGATATCTTACGAAAATTAAACTAGTGCCGCCATTTTTTCTGTGCAGTCAGCCTCTCGCACTTTTTTACCTTCTAAAAATCTTTGCAGACCATGGGTTTCGTTCGGAAGAATGATAAGTATCGACTACGGTATTGATATTCAATGTCCGTCTGTCTATAAGAACAACATGATCTCAAAACCAGCTAAGTTTAGAGACACCAATTTATGGAGGAGATAAGGTCAGTCGCAGTTCGAAATATTTCCCATTTGGGACTTTTTTTTTATATGAAGTTTTGTCATTCCGTGCGAAATATTTCGAACTGCGTAGACCCCTTTACTAAAAAGACGCATATGCTCAAATTTGGAACACTTAAACGCCCTGTTACTTTGTATTCATATGTTGCACTAATCATGATTGAATGATAACTTTTAAAGATTTAGGCAGCTCAACCTCTATAAAGTGTGACAAAATTTCAGTTTCTTCAAATATCTAAACTAGAGCCACACACAATATGCATGGTATCCTAATAAACAACATAAAGGTTGACTTTTTTATTTCCATAACTACGCAAACCATTTCACTTGTATAAGCCCATACTCCTTGAATCAATAAGTAGATGGTTGCAGGGTATTCCAACTAAACTATAGCTTCAAACTTACCCAGAAGTGTGCCAAAACATTGATATCGAACATGGTGCGTATTTCCTTTTCAGTATGTTCCAGCAGTGGATGGCAGGGCATAATGCCGGCATTATTGATCACAACATCGACAAAGCCATGCTCCGACTTGACTCTTTTGGACAAATCTATAATTTCCTGACGATTGGTCACATCACAGGTATAACCAAAGACTTTGCCACCCTTATCTTTAATAGCTTTAACAGTTTGGTCATTGGTCTTCTCATTGACATCCCAGCAAATGACCTTGGCACCAAGAGCTGCATATTGCAAAGCCATTTCCTTGCCCATGCCATGTCCGGTGCCGGTAATCAAAACCACCTTATTATTAACATCCTGCAATGGCTTGGGCAAAAAGCGCTGGACAATGGCCTCGACCAGCAGATAATTGAACTTGACTATCAAAACGAGTATATCGAGTACAAACAGCACAATGTTGTAGGCATCGTTGTTGTTGTTGGCTGGCAGAGATCTGCTGCAAGTATTGTAGAAATTTCAGAGATTAGACAGAGATACGACAAATACTTGGGTAGTTTATGAGGGTATAGTGAGGGGGTCTAATGACAACAGTGCGTGTTGGTAAACAATTTTTGGGGCTGCCTGCTAATTACAGCGCACCATAAATGTTTTATGGCACTAATAATCATTTCGACCATACTTAAAATGTTTGTAACTCATCTGAACTTGGCTGTGACCCATTGCTTTTTGAACTGGAAACTTAGTTTACAATGAGAGCAAACAAGACTGGTCTGGTCTGGTCTGTGGCAGTTGTTCTATAATAATTTTTGGTTTTATCATCATCTCATAAGCATTGCCAGCTGACCTTTGGATGCTTTAATTTTTCGTTTTTAAGTTTTAATGAGTTTAAAATATATTTATATACTAAATAGTGAGCTTGTGTTGAGTATTATAAACAATATACTAAACTAAACTACTATGTACTACTAAGTGGAATTTTATAGCAACGTTTTATTTTTTGTCAGCAGTTTTGTTGTTCTTGCTATTATAATTATATTATATATGCCTGCACACTGCAGTTTAAAAGTTTTCAGACACTTAGCTACAATTAGACTAGGCTAAAAAGAAAAAAAAAAAATGCACAATAGTTGTATGCTAGTATGGGCCTTTTTTGCAACATCTCATGTTATTTATAAGCTAAAAAAGTTCATCCTTAGCTGTTTAAAATGTTTAAAGACAATCCTAAAGTATTTAATCGACGCACAAATAGGCCAAAGTTCAAATTTTATATATATAGCAGTGTGTAAATACTTCAAATCTTTTCCAGCAGCAGCAATTTTAATTTTTATTATTCAAGTGTTCGTAAACTTTCAAGCGGCAGTGTATACACACATATTTGCCTCAGCTGGTAAGAGCAGCGCGGAAGATCTTGATAATGAAAAACTTTTTAAAACACCTATGACACCCCCCCCCCCACACAGCTTATGTACTATATGACTTAAAATACTTGCTTGCTTGTGTAACTTTGTTTTGTGTATCTTGAACCCACGGTCAGTGCCATGCACTTGACTGAACCACTCAACCACTTGCACAATGTCCAAAATTCTTATCTAGAACATGTCTATACATAACCGCCATTGAAGCAAACCTTAGTATCAACATACCACTATAAACTACGGCGTAATATTTAAACAACCATTTTTGTCAGAGTCTAGACTTGCCAAATGCAAACATTTGGGTGTAAGAGGTAATGTATATAAAAAGTGAGAGTAATTTTACGGATCTGCATCCCGACTTTGGTATCTTGGGGTTAATTCAAAACGGACTAGCATATAGTTTTTTTAAATAAATTTTTAAACATCTTGACCGGTTAGTGTCGGATACTTGATGGGAGTTAAGTCTTACTCCATGGAAACGTTCTAGTGTTAGAGGGATTATATTTCAAAAGTGAAAGGAATTTTTATATTTGAGTCTACAAACGGATTTTGGTATCTTAGGGTTATTCGGAATCAGATTGACGTATAGTGCTTTAGTGTTGAAAACCTGAGACATTTAAGGCTCAAAAAAGCCGTTTATTGGGAAAAAATACTTAATGGATGAAACTTTCAGGCATCGTTAGGGATCTTGTTCTAAGTCTACAACCGAGTTTTCGTATTTGTGGGTATGCGGCGTAGCACCGCCCCCCTGACAATATATGTTTCTACGGTTTTTGCATGATATCTTTTTTTCTCGTGGTTTAAAGCTAAATATTGTTGCAAATAAAATTATCTATAAATCAAGGTTATAAGTTAATTGGTTCAAGCGCAATGCTTGTTTAAAATTAAAAGTTGGAAACGGTGTTTGGTGTTTTTCGAATAATTTGCAAATATCTCAAAACGGGTAGGTTTTTTCGGAAATTTTATCCATATATTTTGTTAAAGTCGTTGAAATTATTTACAAAATAAGTGCTTCATCAGTTTTCTACGATTAATAGTTTTCCAGCAATCGAACAAATAAGTCGCTCACAAAGCGAAAGTTTCATCCATTAAGTATTTTTTTTCCAGATGAAACTCTAGATTTACTGTACTATTATTTTTTAACACTAAAATGTAATTTTAATAAATAAATAAACATAATAAATTCCGCAGATATGAAATGGTATAACTTAAATTAAAGGTAAAGGGGTCTACGCAGCACGAAATATTTCGCAAGGAATTACAAAACTTCATATAAAAAAAATATTCCAAATGGGATTTTGGATTTAGGCCTTAATGAAAGATTTCTAAACTTTTTTATCGAGTTGCAAGTCGATTTTGAATGACTACAAATGCAGTTCTTGTAAACTTAAAAATTGATTAATTTTTTACCAATTACACTAGTTTGAACGAAAAACGAACCTTCTTAAAAAAGTGTTTTTTTTAGGGTAATTTGGGGTCGAGAAACACGAAAATGGCAACCTTTTTTTTTTTTTCTTAAGCATCGTTTTCGAGAAACATGTTTTCAGTCATTCCCCAATATCTCGTGAACAAAATTTTGTATCGACATGAAAGACGATTAGATCGAAAGGTATTGATGTGCTCTTTCCAGTGATGTATACAGGCAACCAAAGTAAAAAAAAAAAACATTTTTCAAAATTACAAATATTTAGTGTGCTTTTTATTAACGAGAAAATTTTTTTGAAAATTATGTTAAGCTTTAGGCTGAAAGTGAATTCTTTTACGAACATTTCGAGTCTAAGATCTTCGAAATCGGATAGGAACTGTAGATGTTATGGAACCATCATGCATAAAGAGACATCGGACAAAGGAAGTTTATGAAGACATGTACGTCTGTATGAATGCCTGGATCTCAGAGATGATAAGCTGTAGTAACCAAACTTTTAGATAAGTTTCCTTATTATCTACGAAAATTAAGTTTGTTTTGATTTCCCGATATCGGGAAATTTTCTCGTGAAAATCAAAAGCTTTCAGGGCTTACGTAAATTACTTATTTAGCGCTCCCAAGCATTGTTTTAAATTTGATCAAAATCGGTTGACTATATCATAAAGCCGCCATAGGACCGGCGATAACGTAATTTAAATCGGCAGTCAAAAGTTAAACACTATGCTGAATTTTAACCAAATCGGTTCATTTTTTATTTGCTTGTTATGATGGTACAGGATACACGTATCTCAAAGTTGTCCTCGCCCGACTTTCCCGTTCGCCATATTTATTATACCCTGTACCGTATGGTACAAAGGGTATATTGTGTTTGTGCAAGCCGAAAATGTATGTAACGTACAGAAGGAGAAGTCGGAGACCCCCCAAAGTTACCTAAAGTATGATCAGAGTGACTAGAGAAGTCGATATACCCATGTCCGTCTGTCCGTCTGTCCGTATGAACGCCTAGATCTCAGAGATGGTAAGAGCTAGAGCAACCAAACTTTCAGATAAGATCCCTTATTAATTCATATGAGACAAGTTTATTTTATTTTTTTGATATCGGGACTACATTATATAGCTCCCATAGGGGTGTTTCAGAGGACCTTCAAAAAAAAGCAAAAGTTTTAGATGGATAATTTGTTTGCTTATGAAGATATCATAACCAAATTTGGCAATCAGAAGTTTTTTAGAAACCCCCAGCACTGTACCAAATTTGATCAAAATCGGTTGACTATATTATATAGCTCCCATAGGGCCAATCGGTCAAAAAATCGCTTTTTGTACAAAATTTGTTGTGTTTCGTTTGTTTGTGAAGATATTGTAACCAAATTTGGCATTCAGAAGTTTTTTAGAGATCTTCAACACTGTACCAAATTTGATCAAAATCGGTTGACTATATCATATAGCTCCCATAGGGCCGATCGGTCGAAAAAAAGTTTTTGATTAAAAATTCGTCTGTTTTTGGTTGTTTATGAAGGTATCATAATGTAATTTGGCAATCAAATGTCTTTTGGTGTTCGTAAGCAATTTACCGGATTTTATTGCAAGCAGTGGTACAGGGTATCCCAAAGTCGTCCGCGCCCGACTTTAACGTACGCCATCTTTTTTAGCTTTAAAAACAAATTCAATAGCTTATAAGTTAATTATAGTTTATTATTAAGTTTGTTCCTAAGTTCGAGAACATAGGGTCGTAGTCCGACTTAGTAACCCTTGCTAAAGCGTACTCTACATTTCATACCGTATTAGACAACGATTAGAATATGTTCATCCAATCCAAGCAATGCCAATAAAAGTTCAAGCTATTCCGTAGATTGCTTAAAGTCAATTATAGAATTAGCATGCAAATCGTTTTGGTTTGGTTTGTACAAGTTTTTTTTTTACCTTTGGACATAAAAAATAGCAATATATTTATGTATGTAGTCCTGATTGTTCAATGAAAATTGTAATTAAGTATGTTTATAGTGATCAATTTTATAATCGATTTTACTATGAATGCGGAAAATAAACATATTTTAATTGCAGTTATATAGATAACCTGTTTTAGTTGTTATACATTTAAAAGACCTATACAAGTATATTTAACGTTTGTTAGCCATGTAACATGCTGTAAAAATTATCAAGATGGGATTTAAATTTCTAAAGTACTGTAAAAAGATGATTTAATTCATATTGCAACTATATGCTTACTTTTCCAACCCATTTCCCGTGAATAAGCCATAAAACTTTTTATTACAATCTCAAGGTGCCCTTAGCCCAAAATACTTGTAGAACCGATAACACTATATGAGTAATAGATGACGCTATACTCTTTCCATGCAATTAGTCAGACTGTGTAAAAAAATAAATAAAAAAATTTGTATTTCTATTTTTTTCTACAATATGTTAGTTAAAAAAATTTTTCTTGAATATTTGACTTAAATTTTTTATTGAGTAAACTATAATGTCCATTAAGAAAAACATTTTGATATGCAAATAATTGTACAAGTTCAAATTAATAAGAAAGATAAGAGAATTTCTAAAAAAGGGTTCAACAAAACTAGTTCTCTTACGGCTTTAAGCGTTTGTGAATTGTAAGCGCTGAAAAGTGCAATTTGATGTACATCGATAGCAAACGCTTAAACACATTTTCAAGTAGAGTGCGCGATGCGACGCACTATAAAATTTTCTCACTTTCAGGGTTGCAAAAACGCGTTCTATAGTCGCCAAATTAGGAATGCAGCCTCATGTAGTCCACATTGGGTTAAATATAAAAAATGATGCACTTGAAAATCACTTTTTCCATTCTCGTTAATGTTCTTGAGGCTGTTTGCTGTGAATGGCTTTCAAACACAAACTAAATTTTAACTTAAATTTTAAGAGAGTCTATTAACAGATGGTACTTGAGAGAAGCAGTGCTGCATTCCAAGTAACTACGTGAGAAATTCAAAAATTCGCTGAATTGTCAAACTTTGGTTAACTCGAACGTTGGGAGCGAAATCTAGAACAGGCATGTACGAGCTGTATTTAAAAATTAAGGTGACATTTCAGATTAAGCGAGGGCTGACCGTGTGCTGACCATTAATGTCTATACACGCAGATATAAAGGCATCTCGGGTCAGCTCTCGGCCAGCGTTAACTGTGGCATCACAAAGAGCCTCCTTGTGCCTAAGTGGGTCTGGGCTGTTCCATGACTGGCAACCACTTCAACCTAACCTAACCTCAGATTAAGCGGGCTAGGCTCATTCGATTTTTTCGGAACTTGTTCCGAAACTACTAAATTTTGATCAGAAGAAGAAGCGTCGCTTGAGCATAACTCACGAGCTGTTAAACGATGTCCATGATGAACCTGATGTGCTCAAAAGGTTCATTACCCAAGTTCAATCAACCCAATGGAAGCTTTCAGAATAGCTAGACCCAAAAAGTGACGTCAACTTCAATTAAATGTCAAAGTCCAATCATCCCAATAGAAGCTTTAAAAAGATCCAAGACCGAAAAGGGTTCGACAAGTTTGATCAAATGTCAAAGTTTTGATCACTGATTACTATGATTACTGTGGCATAGTGCATCGGGAGTTCTTAACACAAGGTCAATTAAGGTCAATGAGGCGTATTATCCATGAAAATATTGTAACTATTAGTAGATAACAACTACAACACTGAAAGAGCTCAAGTCTATGGAAAAAAAAAGACTATCAGAAGTGCTTCGAGGTTTGGAAAAATCGTTGATGAAGCATTAAAAAGATTTTACTAAAAGTCATCTTAATTTTTAAACACACCTCGTATGTTTTGTTTCAGAATAACCTATTGTGGCTTGTAGGACTAGTGAGGAGAAAGTTTTCTAACGTTTTCTAACACCCTCAAAAACTAGTTTTTAGTACTTAAGCGCACTTTGAACTCAGGATTTTACCTATTTTTTGATCGGATTCTAAATTTCTTAGCGTTTTTATCATGTCGCAACTCCTAGAAAGGCTAAGTTCAAGTTTTCATGCCTTTGGACCAAAGTATGCACCAATTCTAATCTAAAGTTTATAATCAGAGTTGATTAGCTTCGATTATTTTATAAATGTAGTTGTTGCAGCCCTACCAAGTTTTATAACCGATAACAACAGATATGGGGTCTATCATGTTGTAATCAAAGGTTACATTTTGAGCGTAAGTCTAAAAAACAAAGTTTACAAAAAATTCGAATGATGTGATTAGAAATCGAATTAATAAAAGGTTTGGATTGTGCTTGGAAAAAATAAAAATGTAGCATGATAGTGCTTTTTTTTTGTAGGTAAGTATTAGTTCCCTTTGGGGCTGCACTACAACTGGGTTGACTATCGTAAAAGCGGAATTAAATGGTTTAATATTCGTTAGACCTTTAACAAGCGTTGGATTTAGTCAGTGGCGTATGAAAGTATTCTACATTAGAGGGGGGGTTATATGAGCTATTTTTATTTTGTTTTTTTTTTTGAAACGTTATTGTAATCTGGGCTGTCTGACAAATCTGCCAAAAGCGGTAGGCTCTACCAAAAATCGAGAGCAATTAAGTCGTCTTTGATAGCGTCCTTCTCCCCTTCCCACCATTCTTTTTACTTTTTGTCTCTTTCAGTAGGCTGTTGCCACACGGTCACCGGCTGATCTCGGCTTATGTAAGTTTAATTGTTGACGATGATCCTAATTTTTTAATACATTCTCTGAAACTTGGGCTTTGTCAGAACGTTATCGACGTTTTTTTTTCAAAAATCCATTGGCTAAACATTAACAGAATGGTCTACGTGCCATAAATCTCACGAATTCGAAGTTTTATTTAAAACTTATTTTGGCCTCCAAGTTCATGTGATTTGACGACTCTTAACTATTTTCTATCCATTAACTCTTGAGCAATTGGAGTTCAACATAACTCGTGTCAGTAATGAAATAACATTAGATGTTCTTGAAGCGTTCATCAGTCGTGGTTATCATTTATCAGACATATTTTTTTTTAATTATAAAAAGGCCATGAGTTTCTCTCTAAAGAGAATAAAAATTTCAATCAATTAATTACTTTTTCATTGTTTTATTCTATATTAAATTTCACTCTTAAAAAAAACACCCTTTATAAGTCCAGAAGAGGATTGCGCTTTCCACGAAAGTCGGTTCTGTTCTTCAGAACTTTGAAGATTACTTTATTAGTCCACCTATATCACCTGGTATACTGCTTCTCGCAAGTCTTAGGGCTCTTAAAAAAAAACACCCTTTATAAGTACAGAAGAGGATTGCGCTTTCCACGAAAGTCGGTTCTGTTCTTCAGAACTTTGAAGATTACTTTGTCAGTCCATCGATATCAGCTGGAATCCTATAGCACTTTTACTACGGGAGTTTTTCGGGTCCGGACTATTTAGTAAAACTGAACCCCATTATAATTATCAGTTAACAATTAAATATACGAAAAAACAAAAAATTGGTTCTTTTCCCATTTTTAAGCGTTTAAGAATTGTCGATGATGGTGTAAATTATTATAATTATTTTCCTTAACCGATTGGGAATAAACTGTATAAACACAATTCTTTTCTTTTCACCTGTTAGGAATTATAGTACAATCCTTTTGCTTGGCAGATTGCCAATTACGAAAGATTGTATAAACACAATTCTTATCTTTTCACAAGTTAGGCAGTTGGTAGAAGGTGCAAGTATAACTTTTTTCCCTATTATTACAGATGATGATTGTATAAACACAATTCTTTTTTATTACCGTTTAGAAAATGGTGCAAACGCAATTCTTTTCTTTAACCGGTTAAGAATTGTTGAAGTTGATGTAAACATAATTCATTTCTATCACCGGCTAAGAATTATAGAAGATGGGGAAAACACAATTCTTTTCTTTTCATCTGTTAGGGATTATGGTAGAAGATGCAAGTACAATTATTTTCCTTAACCGATCGGGAATTACAGATGACTGTATAAACACAATTCTTTTCTTTCCACCTGTTAGAAAATGGTGCAAACAAAATTATTTTCTTTAACCGGTTAAGAATTGTTGAAGAAGTGTTTACATGCAATTCGTTTCTATCACCGGTTAAGAATTATAGCAAATGTTGCAAACACAATGCTTTTCTTTAATCGGTTGGAGATGGTTGAAGTTGAAGTTTTTTTTGCTTCTTAAATTCTTTTCTTTCATTGTATATGTTGCAAATTTATAAAGATTTCAATACTTTTCGAGCCTCATAACAATTATTTTCAAAAAGGTCTCGGTTTAAAAAAAATTTCTGCGTAGTTTTGATAAATAAATGTTTTCGATTAGAATTTAATAAGTTCCAATTGCAAAATGTATCAATTGAATTTTTAAAAAATTTTTGCTCATTTTAATCTCATCTCAACGAAGATGATGAAGACTGAAAGTTTTAAAGAAAAAACGAATTTTTTGTGCTAGCCGCAATAATATTTTTTTTTTTCTATTAGAATTGATCATTTTATGTCTTTGCTCATTTTGAATAAATCTCAGCAATGTTTACGTTGGCTGACCCAAAAATTGAAAGCTTTCAAAATTACTCAAAAAAAATTTTAAGAAAACAAAGAGCACAACTAAGTTCTTTTATTTTTGCTGAAAAATGCACCAAATATAATATTTTTATACCCTGTACCTATAGGTACAAAGGGTATACTAGATTTGTGCAATGTATGTAACGGACAGAAGGAGGCGTGGCAGACCCCAAGTCCTTTATACCAAAATGCTTATCATAACCTCGGGTAGCGATTGAGCCATGTCTAGATCTCGGAGACTATGAGAGCTAGAGACACGGAACTTTACCTGCTGGTGCGCATATTTCCTAAGAAGGTGAAGTTTGTTGAATCATGTCAATATCTTTCCCCGTTCCCCCGCTGTAGATTTTCGCGGTTTTTAGCCACACCGTTTAATATTTTCATTTGAAATTTAACAGAGCGATGCGTTGTGGATACATGCATCTATGTGTAAAAAATGAACAAAATCGGACAAATACAGAAAAAGTTATAGTCAAAAATGTACAAATTTCACTGCCCCTTGCCCATAAAGTGCATCAATATTTGACTCTACGTAATTAGGGTTACAAGTGACCTAGAATCACAATTTTTGGTAAGCTGATTTATGTGGCTCTAATGAACAAATCCACATCCAAATTTTATCGATGCGGTCCCACCACCCCCCGCAATCGATTTACCGTGTTTTCTCCCCCACCCCTCAACATACCAACTTGAAACTTACCCCATATACTTTAAATAACTTCTTTGACGTAACATTCGAGTTTCATCAAAATCGGACAAAAAATTTAGGGAACTTATAGGTATAAATATCGAATTTCACCAAAAAAAAAAAAATTCCAATTGGAAAGTTCGTAGAAGGAATATGCAAGAAAAATTGTTTGCGAGACAAAAGGTACAGGGTATTCCACTGTCGGGCACCGCCTCGACTGTACCACATTTTTAGACTTATTGATCCCCTTTAAAATCTTTCTTAAATGCTGTTCAGCAGTAGCAACTTGAAGCTCTATCAAACTATTGATAAGGCTTAAAAATTTTGACTGCCGGGGCAAAGTTTTTTGTTTATAGCGTGTTGGCTGGCCTGTTTTTTTTTTTTTTGCGCCATCCTAGTCGAAACACTCATAATTTTTTTTTATTCGTTGCAGCTGTTTGACAATGAATACAAATAATAACTTTGATAAGATTAGACGTGTATATTTGTTGCTAGCGGCACGTTTTCATATTAAAATTATATGGTACATACCATATTTTTTTTATGTTTTTATTGTAAAATGCATTTTTAAAATATTACAAAAAAAAAAAAAACAACTTTATTTTTTAGTAGTAAACTTTGATGTTCTTATTGCGACACTTTTAAGAACTAACCTTTTCTGTGTGTTTGACATTTTGTAGGATCACTTTGTTGCCAAGGATCAACGCGTTAATATTAAATCGTGTGCTATTCGAAGCAACTTGGGAGCGACACAAACCGTTAGCGCCTCTTAACGAATTCGGACTGAATTTTCATACTGTTCATAATCTATGTGTAAATACAGCACGCACCGTGCTATGCCGGTCGTATGAGTTATTACTTATACCAAATACTACTCATACGTAATACTCATATACGTATGTATTCAAAAACACTCACTCATTTACTCACTCACTCACACACACACGCACACACACACACAAACATCTACAGAGAGACAGCGGCATTCAGAAAACTGTAAACGTTCTATAAACAGTTGCTAGACATGTGTGTAGATCTCTATACTTCTAAAAACTTTATCTCTTTGTTCGTGTGTGTGTGCGCGTGTGTGTGTGTGTGTTTGAGTGCCTTTAAGTAAATCAACCTCCAATGATTACATCTATATATCGCTTTAAGTGTACTAGAGAAATATTAGAGTACATACGAATATAGGCTTATTTATGTTCTTCATATGCATATATTTTTTGAAATATTCTTTTACACATGTGGCCCTCTAAAAAAAAATGTTAAGCTACAGTGCAAAAGTTTGAATACTCTAACAAAAAAGCAGTGATCGTAACTCTTATAATTAAAAAAAAAAATCATGAATTAATTATATTTTATTAATATTTTTCATTACACAGAATGCAAAAAAATTTCGCACGGAATGACAAAATAATAAAAAAAAGATGGCGTACGGTAAAGTCGGGAGCGGACGACTTTGGGATACCCTGTACCCTGTACCATTGCAATCAAGTCCGATATATTGCTTACAAACTCCAAAAGATATTTCTTTGCCAAATAAACGAAACACAACGAATTTTGTACAAAAAACAAATTTTCGACCGATCGATCCTATGGGAGCTTTATGATATAGTCAACCGATTTTGATCAAATTTGGTACAGTGCTTGGGAACTCTAAAAAACTTTTTAATGCCAAATGTGGTTACGGTATGTTCACAAATAAACGAAACACAACGAATTTTGTAAAAAACACGATTTTTTGACCGATTGGTCCTATGGGAGCTATATGATATAGTCAACCGATTTTGATCAAATTTGGTATAGTGCTTGGGAACTCTAAAAAACTTCTTAATGCCAAATTTGGTTACAATATCTTCACAAACAAACGAAACACAACGAATTTTGTACAAAAAACAAATTTTCGACCGATCGATCCTATGGGACCTATATGATATAGTCAACCGATTTTGATAAGATTTGGTACAGTGCTGGGGGTTTCTAAAAAACTTCCGATTGCCAAATTTGGTTATGATATCTTTATAAGCAAACGAATTATCCATCTAAAACTTTTGCTTTTTTTCGAGGTCCTCTGAAACACCCCTATGGGAGCTATATAATGTAGTCCCGATATCAAAAAAATAAAACAAACTTGTCTCCTATGGATTAATAAGGGATCTTATCTGAAAGTTTGGTTGCTCTAGCTCTTACCATCTCTGAGATCTAGGCGTTCATACGGACAGACGGACATGGGTATATCGACTTCTCTAGTCACTCTGATCATACTTTAGGTAACTTTGGGGGGTCTCCGACTTCTCCTTCTGTACGTTATATACATTTTCGGCTTGCACAAACACAATATACCCTTTGTACCATACGGTACAGGGTATAAAAATCCCACTTGAGACATCCCATTAGGGATTTTTTTTTATATGGTCTTGTCATTCCGTGCGAAATTTTTTTTAGGCCTTTAAAATGAAATTATAAAATAATAGGTTAATATAAACTTTTATAAAAAAATCGCATAGTAAGTGTAATTTTCAATTTTTATATTAAAAATTTAAAACAAAATTTTACAAATAATTGTTATAAATTAAAAATAAAATAAAATATCTAAAAAATTAAGTAAAAGTTAAATTTGAATATCGTTTGAATTAAACGGCAAATGCAAAATGTCTGCATTTATGTGATCTACACTTCAATACCTTTCTATCGTTGCCCAACCCTTGAAGGATCAATATTGAGGATACTAAAAAATAAAAATGGTAGTCACCCAAAAGCATCACATAAATGCGCCAAAATATAAAGATAAAAAATATTTAAATCTAATTCTAATTAATTTATAGTACATTTTATTTTCATTTTATACAAATGTATATCAAATTTATAAACTATAAATAATAATTAATTTCAAAATAAAAATTTATATTTAACTAGCACTTCATAATTTTTTTTCCAACATGAATATGAGTTAAAAGTTAAATTTTTTTTTAATTTTTTTTCAATATTGAGGATACCATAAAATAAAAATGAAATTTAATTTATAATATTAGACATGAATAGTAAGGTATTCACCTAAAAGCATCACATAAATGCGCCAAGATAAAAAAAATTTAAATTGCATTTTTAATTTAAAATCAATTTTATTTTCAATTTATACAAATTTATAAACTATATATAAATAATAAATAAAAATTCATATTTAACTAGCGCTTCATATTTTTTTCCAAAAAAAAAAATGAGTTTAAAGTTTAATTTTTTTTTAATATTGGTATATGCTTTTTTGAATATTTTTTTTTTTTAAATAAAATATATTTTCGCTTGTGCTTTCATCAAAAAAACTTTTTTGCTTTGATTTCTTAAGGCAATCGTTTTTTAAATTATGGACACAAAAAGAACATCAGTTTAATATTCTACCTTAAAAAAGGAGCTGCGTTTAATCTGGTGTCCTAGTGTTCTAATCTGATGGTTAAACTTGCATTTGCATAATTTTTTAAAATTTAAAGTCTCATATGAGTATTTCCACACTTAAAAAAATTATAAGTTAAAAAGCTTTCAAATTGAAGTATAAAAAGCTTTTTTAAACATATCTTACTAGACGAGAAATATGGCTACAAATCTTAAAGTTAATATTTTGGTCAGGATTTTGTATTTTTTTTTTATCTTTATATAATTAAAAATTTTTTTTAAACAAGTGAAATATATTCATTAAAAGTAGTTAATATGACAAAATTTTTTTTTTTTAGTTAGTTTGTTTGTTTTATTTTTGTAATTTATTTTTATTTAGTATTATATGAAAAATAAATTTAAATGCAAAGCACTCAGGGGGCAGATCCCCCTAGTAGCGACCCGAGATGGCCGCTAGCAAGTAGTCCCAACTTTAAGTTGGCAAACAATTTTGCACAATATACTTATATTTAATATAGCCACTGTTAGGGTATACAGATCGTAAGCATGAGTAGATTCCAAAAATGTCACGATAGTGTCTGCGCCACTGCTCGCTGCCACCGCCACGAGATACAGATACTCGAGAGCGATATAAAACAAAGCTGATTTGTTTTGTTTTGTTTTGTTTTTTTTTTGTATTGTATTTCATTTGCTGCTCGAGTCGAACAGATAATTCTAATGTAGCCAATGCATTTCACCCTCACTCTTTGTTAAATATTAATAATATACATATACCATAAATACCCTTTCACTTTCAAATGACCCGCATTTTGGGAAAGGAACTTTAAAGATAAGACAATTTTGGACGGATTCTATGCTATAGAAATGCAAATCAAAGCTGCTCTCAGTGGCCTGTTGGCTTACTGATAAGCAGTTCGTATACATTCAGCTGAAATGTACTACTATACCAACCTATGTATACGAAGAAAAATGTCTACAATATTGGATTATATTTTGCATATACATTTTTGCATAATGCCTAGCCAAATACCTTTACAAAACTTCCGATTGTATGTATATATTGTGTCTGACAATGTTATAGTCTGTTTCCATACGTTACATAAGCTATTTATATCAATCCTCAGTTCCTTATATCAAGACGCTTGCACTGAAAAAATAAGATATTAAAATAAGATTTTGCGCGTTTTGGATATTAATTCTTAAAATAGGTAAGAGCAAAAATTCTTAAGATAAATCTACCGGGTTCCGGAGTCGAAAAGCCACCCGTGGATCCGCCACTGCGTCAAACAAATAATCCATCTAAAACTTTTTCTTTTTTTTCGAGCTGCTCTGAAACAGGGAGCTATATAATAAAACTGCGATATTGGGGTCTCTTGTGTTTTCTTCTTTAAGACCCATACGCAGCATGCAAAAATTCCGCACGAAATGTCAAAACTTCATATAAAAAAAATAATTCCCTTTTTTGGGATTTCATAATGATCGGTGCTATGGGAGTTATATGATATAGTCAACCTATTTTGAGAAAAAGTTGCTATAGTGCTTGGAAACTCTAAAAATCTATCAAACTCCCAATTTGGTTACGATATGTTCATAAGTAAACGAATTTTGCACCGGAAACATTATTTTCTTGTCCAAACGGTCCTATGGGGGCTATATGATATAGCTAGTCAGCCGATTTTGATAAAAATTAGATAAGAGTGCTTGGAAATTGCAAGAAAACTTCCAAACCCCAAAAGTTACGAATTAGCCATCTACGACTTTTGGTTTTTTTCTATGTGCTCTTTCTAGTATAACCCCGATATCAAAAAAAAAAAGTAAGTAGTCTCGCGTGATATAATGAGAAAAAGTTTGGCTGCTCTAGCTCTTACCATCTATGAGATCTAGGCGTTCATACGGACGTATAGACAGACATGGGTATATCGATTGATCATACGTAAGGAAACTTTTGGGGGGTCTCCGACATCTACTTGTGTATGTTGTATATACATATATGGGTCATTCTCTTTCAAATCAGCCCCCCCCCCCCCCCCTACCACACACTTCAACTTTTAAAATAAATAAAAGTTTTCGGGCTAAAAAGTTTCGTATTCTTGTCTACTTTTTAAAGCCGTGTGGTGATTTTTGATATTTCAAAATGGCGGAGCCACAAAGCAAAGTAAATCCATAATTTAATCACAATTTTTGATCTTATTCTCAGAAAAACATTATTGCAAGCCCTGCTAGTTGCTATTCAAATATTTTTGAGATGGCTGATTATAAGTAAAATACTTGAGTTTTTCAAAATTTCAAAATGGCGAATCCAAGATGGCTGCGGAAAAATATCACTTTTATGTTATAACACAAGTTGGGTATGCAAATATGGATTTTCGGGGTCGCTGATCACGAATCTGGGGATAGCATTACAAAATGGCGGACCCGAGATGGCCGGCAAATAAATGTGTTTTTTGTTTGCCTCCTCCAGGAACAATTGCCGTTTGTTCTGCAAGGACAGTTTTATGTCTCGCACCTTGAAGCTAAGCCTCTTGTTCCTAGCGAGACACAGATATTTTACCTTCGCAGGCTGCTCCGTAGTGTCACCGTAGATACCCGTGAGTTAAGCGCTATTTCATTTTCACACTATCTCAACTTCAAAATTAGAGTTCTGCAATCCAAGCAGGTAACCTTAAGCTTTCTTATAGTCGACAAGCGGTGCTCTTAATTTGGCTAACAATTTTATTAGGTCATTAACAGTTTTGATTATTTTAATTAATTAGTTTTAATTTAAAACTAGAGTGCTGTTTAGAAAATATTGGGTCGGCGACTGTTGAGGTTTATTTAGTTGCCTTTCTTCCGATTCGGGAGCATACGTAAGAAAATTTTTGTACAGTCCCATTTGTATGTCTCCTATGAAATTTGCAGCCGACGATGGACTATGTCTATTTTTCTTTTTAAACAGAATTTTTGATTTCACAGTTGCCTGATAAGCATTCGGTGTAAACAATTTATAATAAGTCGCAAGTGGAACTGGATCGGCCAGATTCTGCGTAAGGCTTACGTGAGGCTGGAAATCGCAGGGGAACAGAAAAATGCAAGACCTGCCCACACATGACGGCTTCAAATCGACATTGACCTAATGAAAGTAACTCGGAACTGGAAGTAAGCGATGATTTATGATCTGTTAAGCCTTCTCCTGCCTGACACATAGTATATGGTATCCTAAAAAGAGTGCACAATGGGCATAATTGACATCGATTCCAATTATTAAAATTAAAGCGCTTTAAAAGTGAATATCGTTGTAAAAAGCCAATACAAAAACAATGATTAAAGTAGAGCCGAAACCGTTCGCAAAATTCTCAAAAAACTTTCGGCCATGGAAAGTCGGATCCACGGGGAGGGTTTTCGGACCCGGACCACACACAAAAGTTTGAAAAAATGGGTTGACAGTCTTTTGCGAGCTCTGATATATATACACTTCGAAGTAAAGAACTCTCCCCTAAGACCAAATCCTGGATCCGCACCAGACCAAATCTGTCAATAATTGAAAGAGTAAACAATAAATTTGAAGAAACTGAAATGAACGCCAATCGTCTTTCGCACTTTCATCTGGCTGCATTTGCGGCTTAGAAAATCCGCACGAGATCCATATAAAACATATGCATCCACAACGTGTAACTGTCTGGATTTCGGACAGGCAGCATGTTTGGGCCTTACTTCGTTGAAAATAAGGCCGGGTGTTCTTCTGAACTCTTGTGAAGCTGAACGTCATGTGGTTTTAGCAGGACGACGCCACATGCCACAACGCGCAAGAAAAATCGTTTTGTTGTAGCAACAATTTACAGACCGAATCATCTACCGAAATTTCGATGTCATGGGGCAGCAAGATCGTACCATTTCTTTTTTTGATGTCTTTTGAAATCTTACGTCTACTTGAAGAAACCACAAACAACGCAACGCGCCTGTATCTACATCTTTGTCAAAATGTTATCGAAAATTTCATCAAAAGAACAAAGGCACATCAAAAAATCGTGCACATTGACCTCCTTTAATGGGTTTATGGTTCTCTCTTAAAACATTTTAATTTAATTAATTGCGCTCTTAACAAATATACATCATGAAACTGGTACTGGTCACTGGTACGTTCCTGGTAACTACATATTTATCAATTAATTTAATTTGCAACAATACGAATAATTTTGTTTGAAATTTATCGAAAATGAAATTATAGACAAATTCAGTCCGACAGCAAACAGTGTGACCAGATGTGACCAAGATATCCTAATTCAAAGTAAGTAAATTTTTAGCTATGTTAAGTACCAGAGTAAATGCCATTTTTGGAAAATCTTCGCATACTACATCTCCAACTTGTTGCAATGCGAATGACCAGTCTATCGGTTCTCTAATTAAATTTGAAATATTTGTAAAAAGAATTTATTTATGGTATATTCTATGCATGTATTACTTACGTCTTGTTTTTTTCATTATAAATTCTTATGTTTTCCCTTAAACAATTCTCGAAGGTACATATTTTATCATATTTATCATATAATTCTTCTATTTTTGCATCACGTTCATTAATCTAGTAAAAAAAAGTAAACATTATTGCATTTGTTTTTATAACGTTTTAAGAATCTTACGATTTCCACTAAATAAGCATTTTCTCGTCTCATCGCTTTTCGTGCAGTCTTTGTGCCCATTTGTTCGCGCAATGCAAAAATTTCTTTTTCAACTAATTTTATACGTCTATCCATATCGTCTTCCTTTAGGGCAAAAACAATATTTTCACCCATGGTTTCAAGGTTCTTGCTTTTATTACTGGATCGTAGACTTTTTATTTACTTATTTGTATTGTATATCGTCTGAGCTCCAACAAATAAGTAAAATTTATTTTTATATGCCAAGTACTACAAATAGTACTAAGCCTACTTTGTAAGTTCCATAAAAAAATGGCTCGAAACTAGATTGTTTTGCTTTAGAATTTATAAGAATTTTTGGTTCTCAGTTTTTCGTAAATTAAGAATCAAAAATTAAAAGTAAAAACATTTTTGCCAAAAATCAAAATCTTATCTTTTATGCAAAAAAAAAAAAAAATTGCGCACATAAAAGTCGTCGTGCGAAATCATCCGATTTTGGAACATGCTCCAAAACACTTTTAATTTCCAAATATGGTTATGATATTTTCGCAAACAAGCCACCGAAAACCCCCCGTGAATCCGCCACTGGCCTAACACGTACAGCAGTATCTGAAGGCTTTTAATCTCAGCGTCCAGGCTAAAAATTTTTACACAACACAAAATACTCCTTGAGACTACTTCCCAAATTCTTTCCAAACATTCTCAATTTAAGAACTGCTGTCTAGAAAAAAAGTGCTCTACAAATGGGAATATTCTCTCAATAATAAAAAAACGCTCTTGGCTTTCTTTTGACACCTCAAATTTTGTTTAAATTCTTTTCTTTTCTTTTGGGTACGAAATTCCTAATTTTTTTTTCAGTTCAAGCTTTTTTTCTACCTCTTCTTCTTTGCTACGGAAACATCTTAGAAATGTGGAGTTTTTTTTGTCCAAACGCACGATATGATGGATCCTGCGTAGCAGCTAGATATTAATCTAGAACTAGAAAAAGTTTATGGCTTTAGGTATTTGAAAGCATTTTGGATAAGACGCTGCACTCCATAATGTGTTATAGGGTATTTCAAAGTCGGCCACACTAGAATGTGTAGGATGTTAAGGAGTTACGGTGTGCAGATTTTCAGAGCTTATAAGGCTAAGGGATTAAATGGCTATGGGGTTAAAGTGTTTTTCGTATATTTGGCCTTTATTTGAGGCTATAATATATATGAAGTAAATGAGAAGATGAAGTTTTGGTTTAAAATGTTATACTAAAATAGGGAAAAAACCTATTTTTAAAAATGTGGTACAGTCGAGGCGGTGCCCGACAGTGGAATACCCTGTACCTTTTGTGTCAAAAAAATTTTTCCTGCATATTCCATCTAAGAACTTTCCAATTGGATTTTTTTTTTTTTTTGGTGCAAAACGATATTTATACCTATAAGTTCCGTAAATTTGTACCGATTTTGATGAAAATCGAAAGTTACGTCAAAGAAGCTATTTTAATTATATTGGGTAAGTTTCAAGTTGATATGTTAAGGGGTGTGGGTGAAAACACGGTAAATCGATTGCGGGGGGTGGGGGGACCGCATCGATAAAATTTGGATGTGGATTTGTTCATTAGAGCCACATGAATGAGCTTACCAAAAATTGTGATTCTAGGTCACTTGTAGCCATAATTGCGTAGAGTCAAATATTGACGCAGTTTATTGGCAAGGGGAGGTGAAATTTGCACATTTTTGACTATAACTTCTGTTATATTTGTCCGATTTTGTTCATTTTTTACACATAGATGCATGTATCCACAACGCATCGCTCTGTTAAATTTTAAATGAAAATATTTAACGGTGTGGCTAAAAACCGCGAAAATCTACAGCGGGGGAACGGGGAAAGATATTGACATGATTCAAGAAACTTCATCTGCTTAGGAAATATGCGCACCAGCAGGAAAAGTTCCGTGTCTCTAGCTCTTATAGTCTCCGAGATCTAGGCGTTCATACGGACGGACGGACATGGCTCAATCGCTACCCGAGGTTATGATAAGCATTTTGGTATAAAGGACTTGGGGTCTGCCACGCCTCCTTCTCTTCTACATTGCACAAATCTAGTATACCCTTTGTACCTATAGGTACAGGGTATAAAAATCTGCAGGCTCGAAATTCAAGATAGACCTATGGTTTCTTCGGCAAAGTTGCTTAGAATTGTCCGTAGAGTAATCCTAGGGTGCGCCGCGAATTCGCAAAAAAATTTGAACCACCCTAATCTGTATATATATAGTAATAAGCCTGAATTAGACGGATCACTCTAGTTAATCGGTTTACAATATCATATAGCTGCTACAAGAACGATCGTAGTAATAAAGAGTTTTTAAGGCATATTTCCTTATTTGTTATTATATTATGGGTATAGGGTATCTAAAAGTCGTACACGCCCGATTTTAACGTACGCCATCTTAATCTATAACAATGCAAAGTGGTATTGAAATTCATTCCGGTCTTGATTGACCTTAGATATAAGCTACTCCGGTTCACCTTTTGCAGCACAGCTGTACGTGTGGGTGTAAAGTGCATCTGCAGTATATTGAGATATATAGTCTTGCCTGGCTTGTGTGTATGCGTGTATCTAGTATGTGAATCTATCTATGTGCAGCTAATCAAATAAATTAGCTCATGTTACAAGTACAAGCAAGCTGGTTGACCGGTTGATTAACTTATTGTTTACACTTGTTGTATATATATAACATAAATGTTCATATATATAGTATGTTCTCTGTATATACTATATATGTATGCATGTATATAGCTTATAGCATGCATATCTAACTGTTAAAATGTCACAACATGCAATGCCTATTTACTTATGCATGTTAATACTAATATATAGGATCTGGGGCAGTGGCGGTTCCACGGGGGTTACGGGTCTGGACACGTCACGTCCATCTGGCGGCCTGAATAAACTTCGAGAGGCTTCTTGGACTCTTTTCTGCGAGCTCAGATAGATCAGTAAGGAAATACGATTTAAGAACACGGAATCTTGTTCTGCACAGTCCAGGACAGTGACAGAAGAGGTGCTCCACCGTCTCTAGCTCTTCCTCATAACCGCAGCTTCTGCAGAAATCCTGATGAGGAGCATTTGGCTAAGATGTGTGGATTCCCACCAGCCAGTGTACAGTAATAGCACGGATTAAGTCGAGCATTGAGCTCTACTAGTCGGCCAGGTTTGCCGTGATATCCTGCATGAGTTCGATGATCGATTCCACATCAGGTTAGCCGTGAGGGCGAAGTGATTTCGTAACCTCAGTCTACAGCTGGCCATAGGTATACCTAGGCTCTCCTTGTCTTGAAGAGGATGCTGATAGTTCCATGTCTAGCCAGTTCATACGCGATGCAATTTCCCTCGATATCCCTATGTCCTGGGAACCAGATGAGGTGGATTGAAAACTGCTGAGCCATCTTCTCCAGAGATGAGCGACAGTTTACCACTGACTTCATGACTGATGATGTCAACGATGCGAGGGACTTTATAGCCGCCTGGCTGTCTGAGTAGATACAGATGTCCTTGTTACCTACTTGTAGTTCTTTTACTTTTGTTAAAGCCTCCTGGATTGCCATGACTTCCGCCTGGAAAACACTGCAGAGCTCCGGGAGACGAAAAGATGTTCTAACATTGAGACTCTCAATCCAGCTTCGAACCAACCATGTATATTTGGATTGAGCCAACTGGGCCTGGTATACCCATATTCGACTCCTCCCTGGTTGAAAAAATATAACTTGCATTATATTGAAAGATAACTGACCAAGCATCTAATCTCTGACTAATACGCTCTGAGAAATTGGGCAGAAAACCTCTGAAAACTGAGTTTGATGCACTAGCCAGAAGATGGGGTTTCCCTGTTCAGCATTCGATGCTCTATGTTAGCCAGCTGTAATTATCCCAATTAATGAATTGTGTATCGATGCGCGATGCCCGATGTTTTAGGTCTAGCATGGAGCACAATAGATAGATCTTCAGTTCACAGCGTAGTTTTGCCACTAACATACTTATTACTATGAATAACTCTACAATTTAAATAGTTTGAAGAAAATCTTTCAACTGCTTAAAAGTTCCCTTAGAATACTAACTGGGATATTATTACCATTGGAGATATGACAAAAGTTCTTATGCTTGTAGACTCTGTTAAATTGAGAAACTTCCTAAAACTGATTTTGACGCTCAAGTCAGACGAAGTGTATCCCTCTTCAGCTATCAATGCCGGCTAGAATTATCCCAAATAATTATGTTTGTTTTGGGAATTGAACTGCCTGAGGAACTTTAGTTCAAGCAGGGAGCACGATAGATCCATAGTTTCAAATGCGATTCATGTATAATGCAAAAATTTTTGGAATAAAGTCAAGATTTGCATAAGCGATTATCTTAATTAAAGTTCTCAGCTGTGCTCCGGAAAACGAAAAAACCAAACCAAACAATTCTATTCTTGTTCGTTTTTGCGTGCTGCGGAAATCGCAATTTTTTTGTCGCTATTTCCCTTTTTATTTTCGATAAATTTATATATTTCCCTTATTGGGATTTAGCGTCCCAACTCACTTAGGCCAAGAATAGGTTGCCATAACGATAATGGGAGTAAGTGCTAAGGATATAGAATAGACAGGAAAAATTAGGGGAATAGGAAAATTGGAAAGTGCAGGACCATGCTTTACGTGGGACTCGAAACCAAAACCTCTGGGATGATAGTCTAGTGCACTGCCGCTGGGATATCGAGGCTATCACACGTCAAATTAATGTCATGACATGATGAATGTTGGCTTCCAATTTATCAAGAGTCTTGGGTTGGTTGCCATAAACCTAAGATTTAACATGGCCCCACAAAATGTTATCAGCAAGACTTTCCAACGCCCAGGGCCGTAGAGAGAAAATCCGGGCCCGGGGTGGAAAATGTACCGGCCCCTCTTTTACACCTTTAGCTTGAATCACGATAGTACGACAGTAATTACACCCCCCCTCCTCTCAAACATTTTTTTTTCAAAGTTTCGAGTGTGCATTTAAAAGTTCTGCGACTACCAAATACAATTACGTATACGCAATGTGGTTTTATATGGATGGCCAGTAGCAGATCCAGGAAAGTGCAACGCTCTTTACTGCTGGATTTTAAACCGAAAAACACGTTAAACACATTTTCATTATGTTTAAGAAATAAAAAAATAATATGAAGCCGTGCTTGACAGTGAGGAACCCATGTTGAAAAATTTGGCTTAAAAATGCGTACTAATATATCTATGGCATGTTGTAAATAGCTCGAGTTGTTTGAAACTTGATGATTATAAACACGAACGTGGGCTGTATAAACAAAAGTCTAGAGGTCATTAGACTGTAACTGTGACGTAAGCGCTGATGCTTAGGTTTCCATTTTAACCTATGCAGAAACTATTTTCAGAGTATTCCACTATCGGGCACTATCTACTCAAACTTCAACACATTTTTATACCCTGTACCTATAGGTACAAAGGGTATACTAGATTTGTGCAATGTATGTAACGGACAGAAGGAGGTGTAGCAGACCCCAAGTCCTTTATACCAAAATGCTTATCATAACCTCGGGTAGCGATTGAGCCATGTCCGTCCGTCCGTATGAACGCCTAGATCTCGGAGATTATAAGAGCTAGAGACACGAAACTTTACCAGCAGGTGCGCATATTTCCTGGAAAGATGAAGTCTGTTGAATCATGTCAATATCTTCCCCCCGCAGTAGAGTTTCGCGGTTTTTAGCCACACCGTTTAATATTTTCATTTGAAATTAAACAGAGCGATGTGTTGTGGTTACATGCATCTGTGTGTAAAAAATTAACAAAATCGTACAAATACAGCAAAAGTTATAGTCAAAAATGTATAAATTTCACAACCCCTTGCCAACAAACTGCGTCAATATTTGACTCTACGTAATTATGGTTACAAGTGACCTAGAATCACAATTTTTGGTAAGCTGATTCATGTGGCTCTAATAAACAAATCCACATCCAAATTTTATCGATGTGGTCCCCCCACCCCCCGCAATCGATTTACCGTGTTTTCACCCACACCCCTTAACATACCAACTTGAAACTTACCCCATATACTTTAAATAACTTCTTTGACGTAACATTCGAGTTTCATCAAAATCGGTAAAAATTTAGGGAACTTATAGGTATAAATATCGAATTTCACAAAAAAAAAACAAATTCCAATTGGAAAGTTCTTAGAAGGAGTATGCAGGAAAAATTTTTTACAGGTACAGGGTATTCCACTGTCGGGCACCGCCTCGACTGTACCACATTTTTGTTGTATAACATTGCATGAGTGTTGAAAGTAATCAAAATAAAGATCACTCAGCGAGCACGAATATCTAACTAGTAGTTACAAACATATAGATATGGACATATATGTATCTACTAGATTCATGTCATCGGAGACGCAACAGTTTCGCTTTATTTATTTTGCTTAACAAATTGCAATTGAAACAGTCTCGTTATATAAATATACCTATATGTATGTATATACGTACATAAACACTCATTCATATATAATAGCATGTACTTTAGTTACACTTATACTATATAACATTTGCAATTAATTGTAATTACAAATTCACATAAACTTTGCTACATATGTTCCTTAATGAACTCCATTTACAAATAGCTCTATAAGCGTTGGGTCATCAGATTATTCAGAGTCAAGACATTTCAGCAACTTGTTTTATTTGATTTACAGAACACAGGAAGCCGCCCATGAGTTGCTTCAGCTGTGGACGGGACATCCAATTTACAAAACATTTATTTAAAATTAAGAAACTTCTTAATAAAGTGAAATATCGTGTCGACAGCGAATGTTGACTTACGAACTTTGGATATTTATTTTTTTTTTTTTTGTTATTTTGGAACTCAATGGGGCATCGGATCTAGGTTAATGGGTGCCATACCACGTCTCGCTTAATTGGGGCTTAAAGTGTGAAGGATTTAGCTCCTAAAGCAAACATTCTCACGCAATCAACATTTGAGCAGAACTTGGATTGCTTCGTTGCTTTCGGCCAATTGAGGGGTTTCAGATAATAAAAAATGTGGTACAGTCGAGGTGGTGCCCGACAGTGGAATACCCTGTACCTTTTGTCTCGCAAACAATTTTTCCTGCATATTCCTTCTACGAACTTTCCAATTGGAATTTTTTTTTTTTTGGTGAAATTCGATATTTATACCTCTAAGTTCCCTAAATTTTTACCGATTTTGATGAAACTCGAATGTTACGTCAAAGAAGTTATTTAAAGTATATGGGGTAAGTTTCAAGTTGGTATGTTGAGGGGTGTGGGAGAAAACACGGTAAATCGATTGCGGGGGTGGTGGGACCGCATCGATAAAATTTTGATGTGGATTTGTTTATTAGAGCCACATGAATCAGTTTACCAAAAATTGTGATTCTAGGTCACTTGTAACCATAATTACGAGGAGTCAAATATTGATGCACTTTATGGGCAAGGGGCAGTGAAATTTGTACATTTTTGACTATAACTTTTGCTGTATTTGTACGATTTTGTTAATTTTTTACACACAGATGCATGTATCCACAACGCATCGCTCTGTTAAATTTCAAATGAAAATATTAAACGGTGTGGCTAAAAACCGCGAAAATCTATAGCGGGGGAACGGGGAAAGATTTTGACATGATTCAACAAACTTCATCTGCTTAGGAAATATGCGCACCAGCAGGTAAAGTTACGTGTCTCTAGCTCTTATAGTCTCCGAGATCTAGGCGTTCATACGGACGGACGGACGGACGGACGGACGGACATGGCTCAATCGCTACCCGAGGTTATCATAAGCATTTTGGTATAAAGGACTTGGGGTCTGCCACGCCTCCTTCTGTCCGTTACATACATTGCACAAATCTAGTATACCCTTTGTACCTATAGGTACAGGGTATAAAAATAAATCGATTGAAGAGCTTTTCTACAACTTGCGACAAAATATCGATAAGTTTGAGAAGTCTATTATAGGACCCATGAACATGTCTTAATATGATTTTTGTACCCTGGCAATCAAATTTTCAGATTAGTTGCCTTATTATATTAAATAGAAAATAAAAATAAATAAAATATCGTTTCCCAGTACTGTACCAAATTTTATCAAAATCGATCCAAATAGGACCGATCGGTCAATAAAACGTGTTAGTTGCAAAATTCGTTTTGTTTCGTGTGTTTATAAAGATATCGTAACCGAATTTGGCAAATAAATATCTTTTAGAGTTCTGAAGCAATATACCGGATTTGATTGGAATGTTGTGGTAAAGTGTATCCCAAAATCGTCCGAGCATGGTCAAATCTTTGGTAATAATTTAGGAAATCCTCGGCGGTCAGAGTTCAGCAACGTCTTGATATGTGACCGATGCGTTGTTCGTCTTCGATGAGCTCCCTTTCCCTTCCGGAACAGCTTATGCGACTCGAACACTGTTGTGCAACTCAAGGCAGCATCCCCGTAGGCGTCCTTAGTCATTTCGAGGCTCTTTTACGCGTTTATTTTTTTTTCAAGTTTAACGCAGTATTTACTAATCTTAATTTAATCTTACTCTTCGTCTTGAAAAATATCGATGTCTTCGAAAGGCTTCCCACTAACATGTCTAGCTGGTCTGGCCGCCCTCCACTGCTCCGTTCGCGCTACAGAAATTCAGTCCTACTACTTTTGGTCCTACTCTGTACCATTGGATATAACGTAACATAATTCAGCATAGGACTCTTTATAATTCAAACACATCAGAATTATGGAAAGCAGTTTAATAAGTATGGGCATCATCAGCCAGTTTTTATTTGTTCTCCTTCTGCCTTCTGTTGGGGCAAGGTTTTTAAGGAGAGATTGCGTCACTATTATCGTTCCATCCAGTGCACCGGCGCCTAATGGCATTCAATTTCTTTTGGTTAAGGTAGGGAATTGCGTTAGGAATTTACCAATGTGACTGCGTCGTTTCCTTCTGAAAGACACATTTTTTTGCACTACCTCAACATACCACATTTGGGTACAGAGTAGCCCAAGTAACCATCGTGTTCCTACATCAACTCAATACTTTGGTTTAGGGTTATACCTAAATCTAATTTTACAACACTAATCAGAAATTAGTCTGGATAGTAAGCTTAGTCAATAAGAATATAATAGACATCAATATGATTTATTCATTTGAACTCCCAATCACAAGATGAACATTTGATAGCCCAACATCTTTTCCGAAGTGCTTTCCGTCGAACTAGATGAACTTATTAACAACTTTCTAAATGCTGCATATTGACTGGAACGTGCTTAATAATAAAGATGAAAAGTAAATTCCAATGGGTTTCTTAAATTTCCTAGGGATTTCAATCATTGCAGTGCGTGGGCAATAATTACTTGGTTAGTTCCAAAATTGTCACTGCTGCAACTCAGGCGCCCCAAACATGGTACACTTTCATTGAGTTCCACACGTTAGAGTTTCAGTTTTCATAAGATTTTGGAAAGTCCGTTTGGAAAATCACTCCAACTTTTCATAATTGTTCAAGTTGCTCTGACTTACTTACTAGTTAACAGGTTTCAAACATGAAGATATGCTAGATTTTGATGCAGTTGATGCATCTTATGTGATATCCACATACATTACTACCTGATTAGGAATACATACCACTGAGATAATATCTTATCTGCTCTGATAACTCATACTAATCGTGTCCAGGTATAAGTAAGTTGCGTTTCTTGAAGCAATGTTTATGACGCCATTCTTGGAACTAGGCCTTCATATAATCAGATTGATTTACTCAACTTCGAACATAACTCATGTGTGCTGGTTGGCTATAAACTTCTTTGTTTCCAGACTTCGAAAGATTGTCTGTCTGTTATGGATGTTTCTCACGCCGCTTATGCTCCCAATTGTTAGCCCAAATTTTGTTTGTCCAAACATTGCGCTTTATTGTGACAGAAACAGACATCGTTGCCGAATTTACTCAAAGGTATTTCGATCTGGGTACTCTTGTTCTGTGGTCCCCTATATTTCCAGGCATTTTTCTTAAAGTATTTATCTGGCAAATAGTATATTGGATATTTTTGGCGCAAACGTTTGTGATCTTCCAGCAGCATTTTGGCCATTTCCGGCGAGATTCGAGTGGCTAGAAGTTTGTACTGCTTAGGCTTGGCCAAACGTATGGGTATTGCTAGCTGGAGACGACTATGAGGCACAAAGTGTTCCAGCTGTGCTTCGAGCTTGTTCAAATGTTGTTGGCGTCTTTTGGCGCAAGACTCACAGCGGCATTTACCACCATGGTAACAATATCGATTCTTGCCATCCTGATCTACCAGTAACAGAGGCTTACAAACCGATTTGGGCGCTGGTTGTTTAGCGGTTTGTGTTCCCTGATGGGCTTGAACAGGTAACGAGTACATGTTCATGGCTGAAATGCGCCGGAAGATGCAGCTGGGCCAAAACTGTTTTCAATCAGGAGCAGCTTTCTGAGAAACAAAATGTTGTCTATTGTAGATTTGAATTTATTATGATTGTGACGTAAGCATCAAGGCTGGGATAAAACGCTCTGATACGGTCCCGTTAGAGACTTGTCAAGGAGATCTATATATATAAAAAGTCATAAAACTGATATTAGAATAGTTGCAGAGACATAGCCAAAAAGAAGGAGAGAAAAGTACTATAAAGGCTTGAGAAGCATGCAGGAGGCAGAGCCCCCTAGCTCATACATAAAAAATAATCAAAACTTAAATTGTGACAGCGGAGAATT
The DNA here is from genome assembly GCA_949987675.1 of Chymomyza fuscimana. Classification (NCBI taxonomy): domain Eukaryota; kingdom Metazoa; phylum Arthropoda; class Insecta; order Diptera; family Drosophilidae; genus Chymomyza; species Chymomyza fuscimana. The sequence continues at coordinate 39,557,814 of OX465090.1, forward strand.
TAAAATTCGAGACCTGTATAAGTACTTATTTTTTTAAGCGCAAATGCCGGGTCGAAAAAGTCCCCAATCCGCCGCCGCGTAGAAAGAAGACTTAGCCATAGGCCTAATACGGCCTTGGAGCTTCTATGACTAAACCTAGACGGGCAATAGTGTTATTTGGGAATTCCTTAGCTGTCTCTTGGCTAATTATAATAAAAATACATATATAATAGTAGCATTTAACCTTCTTAATTAAGATATTTTTATTAAAACTTTTCTTAAAACACATTTTTGCGAGCATAAGTGGGGTTAAGGATTTTTACTAGCTATCACAAATCTTTCATAGTTAAAATATTTTTGTTTGTATAACATTCAAGCGAATATATAACAAAAAAAAATCTGAATCCCTAAAAATATTAAAATTTTTTTTTAATTAAATTCATATATTATTAAAAAAAATTAAATTATTTAATACAAAAGATGGGCTTATTATTAAGTATTGGATGCATAAATTTAAACCTGAAGCGTTGAGAAGAACGATACCACAGCACTATCCGTGGGTAGACACTGCCCAAAGGCTTCTATAAGCAAGGGTTCCGCAGCCACCGTGCTCATAAAATCCTCCAGAGATACCTATCATTAAGTATAAGCTGCTAACTTTTAAAAGTTGAACAAACAAAAACAATCTCACCTTGCCATCCTTATCCAAATCAAACTTTTTAAGCACAATTTCAACTAAATCCTTGACACCTTCATCGGGATCCTCATCCTGTGGCTGTTTAATTAGGCAATTGCGTAATAACGTAAACATTTCATCCTTGGTAATAAATCCATCTGTATTTAGATCGTACACTCGAAAACAAAAAGCGGCACGTTCCGCGGGTGTACCACGCAAAAATGTGGAAAGACCTATAAGCCAGCCCTCTAGCCGCAATGGCAGACCCTCATGCGCCTTATCCCAGCTGCAGAATATGCGCTCCATTAATATTTCCTCGGTTACAATGTCAAAGGTGCTGTGCAGCAGCTCGCGAAAGACAATTCTATCAATGCCCTAAAGATTAGACAAAAAAAAGTAAGTGGGCGGATTATTATTATTAAAGTATAAATGTGGTAGAGTCGAGGCGGTGTCCGATAAGAGGATAACCCATTAGGATAGTCATTATCGCGATAAAAATATTTTCCTGCATTAAAATTAAATAGTTATGGCCCATAGGCAGTTCGAAAAATTTCGCACGGAATGACAAAACTGGCATATCCCAAATGTAAATTTTTTTTATATGAAGTTATGTCATTCCGTGCGAAATTTTTTGAACTGCGTATGGGCCGAAAAGGGTCTAGCTGGATAAGGTACTCGAAACTGCCCCCAGCTATTTTTGAAAAATCACTCGTACTATTGAATTTTAAAAATTACATTTACATGGTCTTTTCTTACACGGTTTTAAAATAACACGGTCTAGAAAAAACAATTTCATTTAGCACGATTAAAAAAGCCATTTGATTGAAATTTTGAAGAAAAATATTTTTGTTAGCCTAATCTTCTAGAAATTTGCTTGGGGAATTCCCCTTTTTGATTTATTTTCATAGCAGCTTAAGGACTTACTTCATGTATTTTTTAAACGTTTTTTTTACCCTGTAAAAACCGAACTAGGTGTTATAAAATATCAACTGAAAATTTTGGTTTTTTGTATCCCTGCGCCCACAAAATTTTTATTCAGTCAGCTGTTTTTTTTACGTTCTGTCTTTTTTTGGTCTAAAGGCCTATACGCATAATGCCAAAAAATTTGGGATATCCCATTGGGGATTTTTATACCCTGTACCTATAGGTACAAAGGGTATACTAGATTTGTGCAATGTATGTAACGGACAGAAGGAGGCGTGGCAGACCCCAAGTCCCTTATACCAAAATGCTTATCATAACCTCGGGTAGCGATTGAGCCATGTCCGTCCGTCCGTCTATCCGTCCGTATGAACGCCTAGATCTCGGAGACTATAAGAGCTAGAGACACGAAACTTTACCAGCTGGTGCGCATATTTCCTAAGAAGGTGAAGTTTGTTGAATCATGTCAATATCTTCCCCCGTTCCCCCACAGTAGAGTTTCGCGGTTTTTAGCCACACCGTTTAATATTTTCATCTGAAATTTAACAGAGCGATGCGTTGTAGTTACATGCATCTATGTATGAACAAAATCGGACAAATACAGCAAAAGTTATAGTCAAAAATGTGCAAATTTCACCTCCCCTTGCAAATAAACTGCGTCAATATTTGACTCTACGCAATTATGGCTACAAGTGACCTAGAATCACAATTTTTGGTAAGCTCATTCATGTGGCTCTAATGAACAAATCCACATCCAAATTTTATCGATGTGGTCCCCCCACCCCCCACAATCGATTTACCGTGTTTTCTCCCACACCCCTCAAAATACCAACTTGAAACTTACCCCGTATACTTTAAATAAGTTCTTTGTTGTAACATTCGAGTTTCATCAAAATGGGTAAAAATTTAGGGAACTTAGCGATGCGGTGCCACAGGGTATTCCACTGTACCACATTTTTTTTTATATGGTTTTGTCATTACGTGCGAAATTTTTTTGCATTCTGCGTAAACCCCTTAAATTGAGATAAAATTTAAAGCTCTCGGAATTGCCTTACATTCAATTGATTGCTTTTTGAAAAATTGGAAAATTCATTTTTAAGATGTGAATAGAATAAGACTAGGTGAATAAGTTTATACATATGTATGTGCTTTTCTACTACGGACTGTGGATACATCTAAGTAACGTTAAAAAGGAAATCTTTCAAACAGACACGGCAAGGGGCACCAATTCTATCGAAAAGAAAATCTTCAAAATTGCCAGGAAACTTACAGTCTGTGGAGACATCGGAGTAAGCTTGACAATAAAATCCTAAATGTACCGGAAAGGAGTATCTAACTTCTACTACATAGACCTCAAGAGTCTTAGTTTCTTTACAAATCCACTAAAAAATTTCTTATAGCACTCACCTCGACTGCTGCATGCGGCTTGGCTATTGCTGCACTTGTTGATCCCGATGCCAAAGTCTTGGCCGCATATTGACAATTAGAGACCAGTTTGCGATATATGCGACACAGTGCATCCAGCTCATCTCTGTAAAGTGCGTGTATCCATTGCTTCACAAAATGCCATATCAAATCTTAAATTCCATATTAACATACTTGGTAAAACGCGTTTTTTTGCGCAAATTTTCCAACAATTTCGGATTAATTTTACCGCTTAGCTCGTCCATTTTCTTGTGCCGCTGCTGACGTTTGTTCTGGCGGGAAGCCGCTGCAACCTTTGACTGGTTACTTGAATTTCGTTTTCCACTGGCAAGGAATACAGTAACTGTTTTCAAAATTGTTTTGTTCGCATGTAAGCTTGATCTGCCGACACTGACACCACTGGCAGCGCCAGCGCCCGACGTGGGGCCGGGGACCCCCGCTGAATTTGGCGCCGTTGGCATGGGTTGGGCGACGCCAGCAACCCCGGCTACACCATTGGCGCTACGATTCAGTGTTGGTGAGCAGGCTTTATTGGAGTTGCTCTTCTTGTCCGTCGGTTTGCCTGCAAAAAAACACCCGCCGCACACATATACACGCATTCGTATAGAACATGAATTTTGAATGGTTTATGGTACATGTGTTAACATTTTTTATATGTAGTGTCAAATCCATACGATGCACACCAGCACGCACACAATCGTACAAACTCATAGATACGACTAGCTATGTGTCTATAACAAAGAACTAATATGCAAATGTTTGTCTTAATGTTAATACCTTGCTCATTTTAGCCATAAATATAACATTTCTTGCTACACTAAACAAAAAAAAAAAAATTTTATTTAGTTCGACAGCGGTATACCCTACAGCTACTTAACAAATTTTTTGTTGCTATTTCCCTTTTTATTTTCGATTAATTCATATATTTCCCTTATTGGTGATTTATAAACCTACTTTACCGATTCGTTTTAATTTCACTTGCAATAAAACATTCGGTTTCAAATCACATGAAAAATTCGTTTTGGTGAAATTACGAGCATCAAACATTCGGTTTCAAAACGAATTCGAATAAAATGTTCGGATTCGTTTTGCGGAGCACTGCCGATTATTAATAAAAATTTTATATTGATAGCTTGAGGATTGCAGGCGTCTTCAAGAAAAAGTTGTTTACTGAGCTAGAGTAGATCAAGATATCAAGGTGAGTGCTTTATGGATTTGTCAAGGCACTGCGGCTCCTGAGATCTTCAAGTACCAGTCAGTAATAGTATGGGTTCGTCTAGAGGTAACATACTTCGCATTGCTACACCAGCATTCTTGTGAGTACGTATATTGAGATTTTTGTTTTCACGATCTACTACTGTGAGCTTATTGTTGATAAGGCTCACATAATTCTATTATATAAAAAATTTGGTTCCTTCAGCTTACATATAAATAAATTATAATTTTTCTGTAGTTTATAGATTAAGAGGTCAACATTTTTATCTATATCTTTTCAAACTTTCATCCGTAGTAAATAATTAAATTTTCTATACCAAAGGGCCAAACTTGGATGGGTTACCGAAAATCTCGTAAGAGGGTGCTAGGAAATATATTTTTATTATATTTAATTACAAATTTTCAGTTTGCTTTTTATTAATAAGAAAATTTAAAAAATTTTTTTTAAGCTTTGAGCTGAAATTGAATTAATTTACGAATTTTGAGCCTAAAGGCCTATACGCAGCATGAAATATTTCGCACGGAATCGCAAAAATATCCCAAATGGAATTTTTTTTTATATGGTTTTGTCATTCCGTGCGAAATTTTTTTGCATTCTGCGTAGACCCCGTAAGACACAAAATCGGGTAAGAACTGTTATATGGTTTTGTCATTCCGTGCGAAATTTTTTTGCTTTCTGCGTAGACCCCGTAAGACACAAAATCGGGTAAGAACTGTAGATGCTATGGAACCATGTACGAAAAATCACAACTACTGCAGGATGCAAAACTTTGAGTGAAAAAATTTTTTTTCGAACAAAATAGTGATTGAGTGATAATTGGAACTTTCGTACATGGTTCACTAGCATCTATAGCTATTAAAAAATTTTTTTTTGTTCATAAAAAGCAAACTGAAAATTTGTAATTTAGAAAAATGTTCGACTTTTTTTCGACTTTGGTTGCCTGTAACTTCAATAAATTCTTCACTTTAATAACTTTCGAGCCAAAGGTATTTTATGTCGGTAAAACATTTTGTTCACGAGATATTCACAAAGACAGTACCCAAAAACATGTTTTTCGAAAAAATCTTGAAAACGGTTCTTAAGAAAACAAGTGAATGCTATTTTCGTGTTTCGTGACCCAAAATTATCCTTGAGAACACATTTTTTTTTTAAGGTTCATTTTTCGTATAAACTAGTGTTATTCACGGTAAAGACGGCGTTGCCAGATTGGTCAAAAAATGAGTGCAAATGTTATGTGTGCTATTATTATGAAATCGATAAATTTAAAAAAATTTGTAATATACTTTTTTCAGCTTTAGTTGCTTGTAACTTTAATAATTTTGACTCAATCTTTACATATTGTATATCACCGTAAAGGCCGCAGCAATACCTTTCGCGCTAATGGTCGGTAAAACATTTTGTTCACGAGATATTCACGAATAACTGAAAACAGTACCCAAAAACATGTTTTTCGAAAAAATCTCGAAACGCGTTTTTCGACCCAAAATTACCCTAAAAAACTCTTCATTTTCAAGTTTCACTTGATGAGCCTAAAATTTTTATACCCTGTACCGTATGGTACAAAGGGTATATTGTGTTTGTGCAAGCCGAAAATGTATGTAACGTACAGAAGGAGAAGTCGGAGACCCCCCAAAGTTACCTAAAGTATGATCAGAGTGACTAGAGAAGTCGATATACCCATGTCCGTCTGTCCGTCTGTCCGTCTGACCGTCTGTCCGTCTGTCCGTCTGTCCTTATGAACGCCTAGATCTCAGAGATGGTAAGAGCTAGAGCAACCAAACTTTCAGATAAGATCCGTTATTTATCCATAGGAGACAAGTTTATTTTATTTTTTTGATATCGGGACTACATTATATAGCTCCCATAGGGGTGTTTCAGAGGACCTCGAAAAAAAGCAAAAGTTTTAGATGGATAATTCGTTTGCTTATGAAGATATCATAACGAAATTTGGCAATCGGAAGTTTTTTAGAAACCCCCAGCACTGTACCAAATTTTATCAAAATCGGTTGACTATATCATATAGCTCCCATAGGACCAATCGGTCGAAAATTTGTTTTATGTACAAAATTTGTTGTGTTTCGTTTGTTCGTGAAGATATTGTAACCAAATTTGGCGTTAAGGAGTTTTTTAGAGTTCCCAAGCACTGTACCAAATTTGATCAAAATCGGTTGACTATATCATATAGCTCCTATAGGACCAATCGGTCAAAAAATCGTTTTTTGTACAAAATTCGTTGCGTTTCGTTTGTTTGTGAAGATATTACAACCAAATTTGGCATTTATAAGTTTTTTAGAGTTCCCAAGCACTGTACCAAATTTGATCAAAATCGGTTGACTATATCATATAGCTCCCATAGGATCGATCGGTCGAAAAATACGCTTTTTGTACAAAATTGGTTGTGTTTCGTTTGTTTGTCAAGATATTGTAACCAAATTTGGCATTCAGAAGTTTTTTAGAGATCTTCAACACTGTACCAAATTTTATCAAAATCGGTTGACTATATCATATAGCTCCCATAGGGCCGATCGGTCGAAAAAAGGTTTTTGATTAAAAATTCGTCTGTTTTTGGTTGTTTATGAAGGTATCATAATCTAATTTGGCAATCAAATGTCTTTTGGTGTTCTTAAGCAATTTACCGGATTTGATTGCAAGCAGTGGTACAGGGTATCCCAAAGTCGTCCGCGCCCGACTTTAACGTACGCCATCTTTAAAGTAGTGTAATAGACTATCTTGCCTATACGTAATTTTTTTATTTAGAAGTCTCATCATTTTTGATTGTAAAACGTATATACGCTTTGTAAGAGTATAATGAATAGTGCATAAGTAAAACATTCAATTTCGTGTCCGTTGCATCTAATGAGCATATTTTAGACCCTGGTAGTGGAAGGTCTAGGTGTAAGTAGTCGTCAGTCAGCTCCACGTTGAAGCTTTTTGAATTTCCCATCAAAGTATTGTCTGCTATCATGCAAAGTTTTTATGTGTTTATATACAACAAAGACTTGGTGCGGAAATTGTATCATGCCATTAACATTGTTTATGGCACTACCATATCCATATCCATAACATCCCAACATAGTACATAAACCTGTTCCAAAGCCCACACCCCAAAGCCTTAGATATTATCTATTGCTTGGCTTGTCTGTCAGTTTTTTATTTTTGTTTTTTGTTCTGATTTATTTAACTTTGTCTATTGGTGTTGGTCTTGTAGCTTCCTCTGCTGCCGCCAGACCACCGCTGCAGAGCCGTCTTTGTCAGGACTGTCAGTTTTGCACTATAATTTTATTAGCATTAGGCCTATGGTTCTAGGGTGGAGCGCGGGTATGTGGCTTGGCAGCGCTTAAAAGTATGCAATATTTATAGTGCACTTTGTAGAATAATTTGTGTAATTTGTTGATTTTCCAATATTAAGCGTTGCCCGTAGCAAAGTTGGGTTGTACCGAGGAATATACCGATGCGCTCAATAGGTAGCGTCAGTGTAGGAAACCATTGAAGCATTACGGTTGGGTGGTGGGTGGCCTTAACAAGCCATTAATAATTAAGATACACGTGTGAACTGGCACTGCACATTCAAGTTGCTCCACTTGGACATTTCCAAGGTTTTTAATACGCTTTAACCTATGAGTGGGGCCCGTTGTGTTACCGTGAAACCTTTCATATGCACATTTCCAAGGGTTTTATTCCATTTAGCCCAATTATTGAAATAAAACTTTCCAAGAAAATTGTTGGAGCTTAGGCTAAAATTACAATAAATTGCGGTGTTCAAAGGGCATAGTGTGATTACGAAAAGTAGGGCATCAATGTCGACTAGGCTGACCATATTACTTACTGCTGTTTGTTTTTTTTTTTTTTTTTTAAATCTAGTTAAAGTTGTAACTTCTTTGCAGTCTTTGGTTATCACCCACGTTATTAGTCCAGCATCAACGAGCATAAAAAGTAACCAGTGCTGCCATTCTGATTACTTTTCTTACTCGTTGGTCGGGCATTCTTGCCTTCATGCGTCGTTGTTAAGCTTGCTCAAGTCGTTACTAGGGCACTTAAGCCCGACAAAGTGAACACTCCAATTGAAAAATATTCCCTAGTACTTAACAGAGTTGTTTAATTTAGATCTATTTTCCCACGGATGGGTCCAAGGAGCTGGAGTTATTGGACCTAACACCAGAATCTCTATTGCAATGAGTATTTGGCCCAACGTTTTCCAAGCAGAGATTCATGCCAAAGAGATCTGCGCCCAAAGTATCCTTCGCAAGGGAATTAGGGGAGCAAAAATTTTAATTTATTCAGATAGCCAAGCCGCTATCAGGGCGCTATCACCCTGGAGCATCTCTTCCAGGATGGTCAAAATATGCCATAATTACCTCCAGTTCCTGTCCTCCCTTAACAAAGTCGTGCTATGTTGGTTACCTGAACACTCAGGGCTGGATGGAAACGCTATCGCTGATGATCCAGCACGAGAGGGTGCCTCAATTCCCACTACATCTGCTGCGCCCTTCTGTGGTATTGGTTAGTCCATAATCAAAACCATGGTGACCAAATGGGCTGCAAGGGAACATAGGAGATACTGGTTCTCTTTACCGGGGCTGCGAGAAGCAAAAGCGTTTGTCAAACCTCTGGATATGATCAAGACAAAAGGTCTTGGCAGAGCGGAACTAAAACCACACTGTAAGATACCGCCTACAGAAAATGGGCCTATCGGATTCTACAGATTGTAGACAGAGCCTGTCACATGGGAAAGGAATGGATCAATCCATTCCAGCTTAGAGCAATAACAACGAAAGACCTTGCATTAACAAATGGGTACGGTACAAAAGATCTCTGGTCGCAGTGCAGTGGTTTTCTCGAGTAAAATCAAATGTAAGTATATCCATAGTATTATTTAGACTCTATACTAGAGGTGGGATACTATCGATAGTACCACCACTCGATAGCTTAGACTTCGATAGTTGAAACTATCGATACTATCAATAGTACTATCGAACACAGTGAAATTTGGGTACATTCTTTAAATAAATAAGTGTGGAAAATTCTAATACTTACAAATAGAGTAAGTATTTCCAAATTTTTAACAGAAACGTTTTATTCATGACATTGTAAAAGAGATCCTTTTAAAATTACATCTTAAAAAACCAAAAACTGTCCATTCAACAATTAACAATCATAACAAATTTGTCTTTCATGTAGCTTGTTTTTGTGGCAGAAGAGCAACATGTCTTTTTTTCTGTTTTTTGTATTACGATTTTTATGAAATTCGAAATTTCGGAAGCCAAAGTCGTCTACTATCCGGAAATGCTGAACGTCTGTGGCAATCATTACGGCTAATGCGGCATCGATTTTAGGTTTTTTATGCGAAGAATTTTTATAAAAATTGTACATACTTGTTTAGATAATTTTTTATGGTCACCATCGGATTTGGTGACTCTAAAAGCGTTGGATGGTCAAAAATGTTTGAGGTGTTACCACTGGTTTTGTATTTTTTCTTTGTCGGTTGATTTGTTTTTTACATACAAAAGTATAATATCGATATATCGAACCAAACCATCGATAGTATCTGTAAAATGAAACTATCGATACTATCGATAGTATCCCACCTCTACTCTATACTACAAAAATACTAAAGGATTCGTTTCGATTTTTGCAAGCCACTAGAACGACGCTACTGAATGGGGTTAATCCGGAAGCTCGAGTTAGGGTGAATCAGGAAGTGTCAAATAATTATTTTGAATATAATTTCAGCACGGACTTTAACGGTTTTTGTGTCAAAATGCCGAGAACTTACAAAATAAGCGAAACAAATCCCCGCAAACCGGTTCCAAGTTCTGATGATTTGTTGTAAATGCTGAAGGCAGTGAAATTCGACAAAAGTTGTGCTCTTTCAGACGATTTCCCTCATTTTTAAAAAAAAAACATTTTTCACAAGGCAACAATTATTTTTTTTCCACATACATTCATTTCAAAGTTGCGGCCAACATTTGAAAGGGACTATTTTGAAAAAGTGAATGGCAAGAACGGTTCTTTCTATTGATAAAAAAGATTTTGAAAAACGAACCTCAAGATTGATGACCCTTTATATGTAGAGCAATAAACACGAAAATGTTGACCTTGTTGCCACAGCAAAACCAATCAATGTCTTGACACAAAACTTGACACAGATATTCATTTTTTAACGCCGCATCAGGCACAGTATAAGATTTATACCCAAAAGTATTTCTGCTCCAAACTATGATATTTTTCCATCGATAGATGGCGCCTTATGATTTTTGTATTTACAATAAAACAAAAGCCTTATAAAATTTGATTGATTGTTAGCTTGTTGAATCGTTTGAAATATCGATTGTTTAAGGACTCACGCAAACACGCACAGAAACACACACACACACCAGACACTTTGTACACTACTCTATGTATGTGCTCAATATGTTACAACTCATTAGCTTAAAAATGTTGATACCCATTTGAATTTATCCTGTTTTTTTTTTTTTTTGAGTTTAAGGCGTTTTACCAATGGAAGCAAGAATCTTGTAACTTTTCAACAAATGCCAAAACAAGGAACTCCTTAAGGTAATCAACAAACTTAAGTTTCCATGGCTATTTTCTTGGCGTTTTGTGGTTCGGTTTGCTTTAAGGCGAAGACAACTTCGTATACTTAATATATAATATGTTGACAATCAACAAAACCAAAAATAAACCAAAATAATTCACGGTACGGTTTGTCGAAGTTGTAATGCTCTGTTATAATATAGAAACTAGTTACAAAATAATTTATTTTTAATAAAAACTTAGGTTTTTGCTATGACAGTTTCTTTCAGAAGAATGATGGTACATATGCTAAAAAAAATGATTACTGATAACTTTCACAGATTCCTTTTTGGTGTTAAAGGACCTAACTGACATAACCTCAAAAAACCCCATAAAAAAAGTTATTTTGGAAGTTATCTCAGCAAACGGAAGTAGAAAACTTTCTCAGATTCTTGTTGACGTTAATGAACTTAGGGAGAATTTTTTAACCTAGGATTTAGATTCAGCGACCCAAAAACATGATCTGAAATCTGTATCCGAAAAAGATTTTATGCTGTTTTGAGGTTATGTTCCATCTAAAGAATCAATTTTCAGTTTAGCAGGAAAAAATATGTCTAGTATATGTTTTTGAAGTCGCTGAATCCGAGGTCCAAAAAATTTCCGACGTGCTGGGGCTATGACCTAATCTCATTGAGTGCCGTCAAAAACATAAGGAAAACAGCTGATCTGACTTCTGGATGCGAAAGTTGGTATTTTTTTGTTTACCTGTGCAATTAATAATGTTATCGGAAAAAGTGCTCGGCGACACGAATGATCTACTGTGCTCCGTCTTAGGCTCCCCCTAAGGCTCAGTACAATTCCCGACACAAAGCTATTTATCGATACGCCAGATGTTCATTGGAAGCGAATCAAAAATTCCATCATCGAATATGTTAAAATTAAGGAAATCCAAGAACAGAACTTTTTACGTTTTTGTTGTTTAAGGCCTGTACGCAGTTCGAAATATTTCGCACGGAATGACAAAACTTCAATTAAAAAATAAAATTCAAATTTGATCAAAATCGGTTGACTATCGTAACCAAATTTCGCATTCAGATGTCTTTTGGAATTCTTAAGCAATATACCGGACTTAAATGCAGTGTGGTGGTACAGGGTATCCCAAAGTCATCTGCGCCCGACTTTAACGTACGCCATCTTTTTATATGATAAAACGCCCTTCAATGCAACAGAATTTCGTTGCTTGCCGCATAACTACCTAATGCTAATTTTAATCCAAAAGCGTTACGTCAATGTCTTAAAATTTTTGGAAAATTTTTCATCGAATATGACATGAAGGAAATACGAAAAAGCTAGTTCAAAAGTGGATCGTTTCGGAAATCTGCTTCACATGCAATTTAGGCCAACAACAATTCTTCCGTGTTCCAGATGCCTTCTTCAGTTGAAAAAACTCTTCAATTGTCAGATAAGCAAATTTTACCCTGCAAGCTCTGCAACGAATCTCGTTATCGAATAGTGATGAAGATACCAAAGTGCAAGTTCAAAACAGCATCGTTTCGGAAATCTGCTTTGAACACAATTTAGACCAACAGCGCTGTTTCAGATGCCTCTTACAGATGAAAAGAACTCATAAAACTTCATAAAACATCTCACATTAACTGCGAGTTAAATAGCTCAAGAAAATTTAAAAAAAAAAGCTTTGCATCGACGCATTATCGAATCGTGATGGAAATCCGAAAGAGCAAGTTCAAAAGTGGACTGTTTCGGAAATCTACTTTAAACACTATTTAGGCCAACAACACTTTTTTTTATTTTCTAGATGTCTCTTTCAGGCGAAAAATTCTCTTCAAAACACCTCACATCAATTGCCAGATAACTGCCTCAAGCAAATTTTACCAAAAAGTTTACATCGACGCATTATCGAATCGTAATGGAAGTCCGAAAGAGCAAGTTCAAAAGTGGACTATTTCGGACTCTTTCCAGATGTCTGCTCCAGGCGAAAATTTCTCTTTAAAACACCACTCAGTTCCTCACTTCGATTGCCGGATAACTACCTCAAGCTAATTTCAGCAATAAGCTTTATATCGACGCATTATCGAATCGTGATGGAAATTCAAAAGAGCAAATCTTTTTTAAACACAATTTGGGCGAACAGCACTTTTTTTATGTTCCAGATGTCTGCTCCAGGCGAAAATTTCTCTTTAAAACACCACTCAGTTCCTCACTTCGATTGCCGGATAACTACCTCAAGCTAATTTCAGCAAAAAGCTTTATATCGACGCATTATCGAATCGTGATGGAAATTCAAAAGAGCAAATCTTTTTTAAACACAATTTGGGCGAACAGCACTTTTTTTATGTTCCAGATGTCTGCTCCAGGCGAAAATTTCTCTTTAAAACACCACTCAGTTACTCACTTCGATTGTCGGATAACTACCTCAAGCTAATTTCAGCAATAAGCTTTATATCGACGCATTATCGAATCGTGATGGAAATTCAAAAGAGCAAATCTTTTTTAAACACAATTTGGGCGAACAGCACTTTTTTTATGTTCCAGATGTCTGCTCCAGGCGAAAATTTCTCTTTAAAACACCACTCAGTTCCTCACTTCGATTGCCGGATAACTACCTCAAGCTAATTTCAGCAAAAAGCTTTATATCGACGCATTATCGAATCGTGATGGAAATCCGAAAGAGCCAGTTGAAAAGTGGACTGTTTCGGAAATCTTTTTTAAACGCAATTTTGGCCAACAGCACTTTTTTCATGTTCCAGGTGTCTGCTTCAGGCCAAAAGTTCTCTTTAAAACAGCGCTCAGTCCATCACAGCCAGATATCTATCAGAGCATATTTCAACCCAAAGGATTTATCTTTCAAATTTTGAAATCTTTGTTAAAAGTAATTTAAGTCTTTAGTCTTTCCAGATACACTTCATAATTCAATTAAATTTTTAGCCTGAATGAAAGTTTTATGGATACGGAAATTGAAGCCGCATAAATAGAGTACCCAGCACTACTATATACCCTGTGCTGCTGGTACATACAATAATAACTGCAGTGTATGACTTTTATGAATTATGGGTTAACTTGTGGAACAAGTTAAGGGCCTAAGGAACAGCACCAAAAAACTATGCCGTGTCAGTTATATTAGCTTATTGACCAAACAAGCTCGACAGGGCGCACCTGGCAATCCATTGATTGTGTTTTTGTTTCGTTTTATCAGTTTTTATTATTATTGTTAAAGTTTAACAACGTTGTTTTTGTTTTTGTTTTTCTTTTCTTGTAGTTTTATTTTGTATTTTTATAATTAACTTTCTTTTACTTTAATTTTAAATTAATTATTGTGTTTTACGCTTTACTTTTTACCGCTTGCTTGTAGTATGTATTTTGTATATATATAAAATTTATATTTCTCAATTTATTTGTTTTACATTTTTTTCTTCTTTTTTTTTTTACATAATCTTTCATAAACATTTTTCCATTTTATTTGTTAAACTTAAGCATAAAATATTAATGTTAGTACAATAATTTTAAAAGTTAATTGTTATTTTCATTATTATTTTTATTTAATTAGTTTTAAAACCTTAGTTAAACACTTTGTCATCATATTATTTAGTGGGTTCTACTGCCAAGTACAATAAGTTCTTAGATGCGTATGATTAAATTTGTAAATAGTCATAAACGTCGTGTTACATAAGCTGCGTATGTGTTTGTTTTGTTTTTTAAAAAAATATATATGTATGCATGTGCATATGTAAATAACTAGAGGGCTCTGCCCCCTGCGCGTTTCGGTCGCCAAAACAACGCCCCAAACTTGTAAGATTCACGAGCGCGTTTATTTTTTTAGCAATCTGTGCTGAGTGTGCACAACAATTTTTAAAAACTAATAAATTAAAAAAAAACCGAGTTTTTAATTTTTAAATATTTTTTAACATTATTTTAAGTTTTTACTTGGCAATAAAGTGCAAAAAATTATTTTTTTATGCATTATATAATTATTCTTACTTGAGTCACGTTTGTAATGTATAAAAAAAAAAAAAAAATAATTCAATAATTTAGTCACAATTTTTTTTAAACAAAGCCATATGAAACGATTAGTTTTTAAAAACCGCAAGTGTACCACAGTTATTTTTTTTTAAACAGCTCGAGTTCTGCTAACGCAAACGGTTTTTTTTTTTTAATTTGCTTCTTTACGTTTTTTGAATCTTACAAGAACGTTTTTTTTACTCTTTCGGCAATTCAAATTTTTTGCAACACATATTTCAACTTCTTACATATAAATAATGGACACGACAAAAAAAAAAATTTCTTTTTATATTATAGAGAGATACACAAAAAGACACGCAAATTAGTTCTTCTTTTTTTTGTAAAAAAAAAATGTGTTTTTTCAAAAACATATTACAAAACATTTAGATTTTTTCAAAAACAATTTGGAATTCAGGCATTCAAATTGTAGTTATAAGTATTGCATAATAAGTTCTACTTTAAAATTACATAATAGTCATAATAATATTAATAACAAGAAAACTGAATTGCAACGTTTTTCAATTTTACATCGTTTTTTTTTTGTGTTTATGTTTATCTTCATAATTGTCTTCTCTTCAAGTTGAATGGCAAAAAAAACGTAGAAAAAATAAATTATTAAGAAACAAAAAAGAAAAAAACAAAACAAAATAAAGCTGTTGGACCCTCCGGAAACGGTTCAATAACTGGGTCTAGCTGAAGGCTTGGTTTTACACGCGCTTCGTTGTATGGGATTGTGTACTCTATATAGTAAGTATATGTACCTATATGTAAGTATATTATATGCATACTCCACTTGTTCTGTTTGCAATTCAACTTGGAACAAACATTTAACTTAGCTGACAAATTGGTTTTCATTAATATCGACAATATTTAAAGATTCTTTGCTACATTTTTATTTTATTTTATTATATTTTTTTTTTTGATTTTTTGTATATATTGCATTTAAGAATGTGTCTGTCTGTGTTTGTTTGTGTATGTTTGTGTATTTATTTAGGAGCAACTATAGCATATAAGGTTTTAACAAAATGGGACAATATGCACGACCGGCGGCGCTGAATTCTGGGGTTTGTTTTTTTTTTTTTTTTTACTCGAACCATTATTATATGTGCTGCTCTCTTAAACTACTATTTACTATGTGAAAAACATATAGTGCAGTCTAACTATAAAAATTTATTTAAAATTTCGAAATCAACGTTTTGAATTTGCGTTTAACGCAATAAAGTACAAAGCATAGTAATCGTTTACAATTTATCGATATGACTGCGCTCTTCAGACTGCCGTCACTATTGCGATAAATGGCAAACGCATGCGGCATCGAAATTATTTAAAATATTTGCTTTTATAAACTTTTATAGTTAGTCAGCAATATACTTTACTATGTGTATTGATTTTCGCTGCCTTATCTGTATTTCTTGACTTGATTTGCATATAAATCTTACATTTTCCAAGCTCAATTAGCAGTTATTAAAGTTTGTTTTTCAAACATATGTAAGTGGAGCACGGTTGCCACTTGGACAAAAAAAAAAAAGCATACAAAATTATTTTTCATTCATTTACTTTAACTTAATTGATAGTTAGTTAATGTTATCAAGTCCATAGTTAAATTTAGAAAGGCTTGAACTTAAGCTTGACAAGTAGTTATCAAAAATTTTCGCCAATATTTTTTTTGTTTAAATTTTGACAGCACAAAAAAGTTTTTGTATATACTTGTATTCTAAGCAAAAGAATAGCTGATTAAATGTTTTCTTAGAAAAGTAAAAAAAAAAAATTGCTCAAATTGCATTGCTTAATAAACACAAGAGAATTTGAAAACTTTTTGCAAAATAGAGTAGCCTTAAAAATGGCTCAAGTTCAAACTTAATCTAGTTAAGAAAATAGTCAAACTTTTAGCATAATATTCTAACATTTAAAATTGCGATTTTTTACAATGGATTTTAAAACATTTGGCATTAACATTCAATTATCGTCAATATGAATTGGGCCCAAAAAAATATAATTTTAGTTCTAACGAAAATACAGAGCCTTAATGTTTAAGATTTCAAAGTATTTGTTGTCCAAGTATTGTTAGGCAAGAAATTACTTGGGAAAACTATTTCCTCCAAAATATTTAAGCTCCAAAAAGAGTTACATTAAAGAAAGCGACAATTACATAGTTAATTACTTCCAATTTTGGCACAAATGTGCCAAATGTGGCAACCGTGTTGTGTCGTTATGTACTTAGTTACTTGTATGATTTTATGTACTTAAGTTTTTAATTATTAGAACCATAAAATTGCGTATTTTTGTTTCTTCTCTAATAGTGGTTGTCTAGGCCACGCTGCACTTAACTTCGCTTTGTTACCTAAGTTTATATATATATATATATGTATATATCATATATATATATATATATATGTATAATTAAATTTTCGACATTTTATCAGCTACTAATAGCCATTTACTTAACTTTTTCTGCTTTTTTGCTTTTTGTTTTCAAACTTTATGCTTATAATTATGAAATATTTAATAGATATACATACTATATATATATTTATATACGTGCACAAAGCCTTCTTGCACTTGTATATAGCATATGCACATACTTTTCTTTATATATATATATATATATGTATGTATATATATGTATGTATGTATGTAATTTGTGTTTGTCTTTATACTTCATGCAAGTATAATTCTCACAATTGTCAATTGTCACACACACACGCAAATGCCACACAAATACAAGTGCATGCATAGCTTGTGCAATTATCGAATCACGATTTATATCGATTTATCATATTGGTTGATTATAGATCATCTTCTGATATATGTAAGTATATATATGTTAGTTTGTCCTTTTGTCAGTTTGTCTGTGTATGTGTGTCTCTATGTGTGTGTGTGTGTGTGTGTGTGTGTGTTTGTATGTAGTTTAGATCAGGCTACTTATAGCATTACGCTGTCGTTTATAATTAATAAAATTCAACCGATATTATAATTCCATATCTCTGGCCTCATCTTCACTATAATCCGACATGCTTGACTCACTGTCGCTACTCTCACGCTCCTGTTGCGCCGCCCTAAGCGCATCTTCGGTCGCATAACGCTGCACATAGTCGGCCACCTTTCGATGATACTCCTCGGGCTCGTGTAGATACAGCGCAGCGGCATCTCGATTCAGCGGATCAACAGGATTTGGATATGTGAGCAGCTGCGGCAAAAAGGACTCGAATATATTGGAGAGATCGTAGAGTGCCGTCCAGGCTTGATTAATAACATCTAGGCACACAGTGCCCGACGATTCGTCAATATTGGGATGATAGATTTTGTTTACGAAACCAATGCTCGGCGATTTGAAGGGATAATTGTCGGGCAGATAGACACGCACCTTCCAAACGCCACCCTCATAAGGTGTACCCTGTGGTCCAAAGAATTTCACATGAAATTCATTGAGGCCACCCAGTATGGTCACTTCGTGTTTGGATTCTATAAGCTTGATGACATCATTGTCCATGCGTCGTTTACCAGCACTTGGCGAAGACATTTTGCTGCAATTGTAGTTCTGTCTCACGAGCTGATTGTTTCGTCTAAATATATATAGTTTAGTATGGTTTACTAAGGCTTAGCTGGTCTGAGTTTAATTGTGGTTATTGCTTGTTCCCTGCTGCGGCTCTGTAAAAAAAAAATGAGTTAATAAGTTAGTTACTTTATAAAGTTAAAGTGTTGCAAGCAAAGCAGCAAATACAATTATAAACTTTTGATTGGAGCTGCCTGCATAAGGCATTGCTAGAAAGATTCCATATAATTTCAAAAATATGCATTCATACTTGGGAAAAGGTGTCTCTATTATAAAAGCCATTTCAAAAAAGATGAGTATGTGCAGTTTTTTAAAACCAAAATACCATCTTTCAAGCCGTCTAGAAGAAATGTCAATTAGAATTTTTTTCTGTTTTGTAACTTTTGAGATGAGCCGTAATTTTCATCATAGCCAGTCTACAAAAGTCGAAAATCTGTCATTTTCGTCTGGGTCAAAAAAAATACAGAATGCACCTATGCCATCTATAATTCAAGTCAATTGTAGGAATGACCTTTAATGCTTTTTTAAACTTTTTGGATGAGCTCTTGTCATGGCAACAGCCGGCATTTAAAAGACAAAAATTCGCCCAACTCTAAGAAAAACAGAAAAAGCCGAGGCCACCATTTCTTCTGGTTCATTGTAGAAATGGAACTTTTTGGATGAGCAGTCATCTTTTCAACAGCCACCATTCAAATGCCGAAAATCTGCAGTTTTTATCCATCTCAAAGAAATTCAGAATACACCTAAGCCACCATTTCTTCAGTTCAATTTAGGATGAGCCGTCATCTTGACGTACTCTACATGCCGAAAATCCTCAGTTTTTATTCACCTCAAAGAAATTCAGTATACACCTAATTCTTCTTCACCGCCATCTATTCTTCAAATCGATTGCAGGAATAATCTTTAATGTATTCTTCGATTTGGCTTGTAATTTAAACCTTGTGCCGGAACGGGCTTTAGCAAATACGCGATGATCCGATGCATTATAAAGTGAGATGTTTTGCGAACTTAAAGACATTTGACAGAGCGGAGGCACAACCGATCCAAATAATATTTAGAAAGTAACACCAATGTCACTCATGATTTTCTTTATCAGTTGATAATCTTAAGCTTCTCAAAGTTGATTCGTCTTTAAGGCTTTTACGGCGCTATTTGAATATTTTGCAATAGGATTCAGAAAGTCCAATTTCGGTAAAAAACTTAAATCAACTTCTTTGGATTCTCGCAAAATTATGAATATAATTTTCTTTAGCAGCCAGGCAACAAAATAACCTCAAAGTAGTGGCACAGTGTCAAGAATAGCGCGGAAACCTTTATTTTAAGAAACTCGCAGCTGAGGTTCATCCATGGCTTGGAGAAGCATATGATAAAGCTGCTTGAAGTGAGAGAAATTTTCGTGAGGAATTAGAAAAATTATTGCAAGAAGATTTATTACAAAAATAAAAATGGATTCACTATGAAACCCAAAACAAGAGAAAATCTTGAGGACCTGCTGACCATGCTTCAAATTTAATAGTCAAATCGAATATACAACAGAAAAATCTCATTTATGAAACGCGCGCCCACTACTACTCCAGATACGACAATACATATTATTCTTCGACATCATACTGCTCGTCCCATTTGGAAACATTATACATACATACATATACATATGTATACATTTTTTGAAGTCAACAAACAAAGTTTTTTTATTTGTTTACATCGTTGTTGGAATTGTCATTCAGCGGAAGCGCAACGAATAAACGCAATTTGAGCAAAGATCTAATGAAAACAAAATATCATTATTTGTTTACATTTAAAAAAATCGAATTTATTTTTTAGATTTTTTTTTTTTTCGCATAAAATTGATATCAAATCTTGCTGCAGATATATACATATTCATATAGTTACATAGAAGCATTTACATAGCCAGACATACATACGTCACAATGTCTGTATACAATATATAAGACACGACTCTGCTCAATGCATATTTATAATTTTGGCCATGAGTGTACCACAAATGCATAGAATGTAGGTCAAATGAGAGAGAGAGAACAGTCTGTGCACGGCCTAAATAAAGAAACTATGTCAACAGCGCATCAGCAGCAAAAGCAACAGCAACAACAACAACTGCAGTATACAGTGACGTAGCTGGACAAAAAAAAAAAACAGAAATAGCTAGCTATCTCGATTGCACACACTCTGCTCATTAACACCCCCATCCGGAGCAATTTGCATATGGCCAAGCCATAATAAAAATGTGTTCATATTTTTGACAATAAGCCTTTAAATATGTTTATTTAATTTATTTTTTGTTGCATACTTTTTAGTTCGCACGAACTAGTATAAAATAAATCAAATCTTCAAAATTTAAATATGTATATAATAACTTTATAAGCAGCCTGAAGGGGTTCATTTAAATCCATATGTACTATACCCAACGGGTAAACAAAATGTACATAGATCAAAAATATGACGAACGTTAAAGTCGGGCACAGCTGAATTTCAGATACCCTATATCATTATCATTATCATTTCGATCAAATTCTACAGTTTCTTTTTTCTTACAATGCCTGGGAACGCACTAAAAGCAAAAAAATGTTTAAGTTATTCGTCAAAATTGAGTTTCTTTACAATATTTTGTGTATTTAAAATTAAAATATTTTGGTATTATAAATCTATTTGTTATAACGCAACACTGAATCAGTAAATACAAACTCACTTCTCCAACGAATTTCACTATACATATATGTATATTAGGGTGGCCGCCGCTGGTATGGAGGATTTTTAAACCGTCGATATCAATAACGCCACCCCCTAAAAAGTTTCCTTTTTACCTGAATATAGCGCCTGTAAAATTTAAAAACGGTCCGAATGTATTTGATGGGTCCGGCAATAGGTCAAAGGTCATAACTTGCACTTTTCCCGTTTTTGACTGTGTTGTTCTACATAAACTTTAAAATCTTGTTACCAATCAGACAAATTATGGTTCAAAAGGTCACATATCTATCAAAACATAATTTTAAAAAAATATAGAGTCGGCCTAAATAAATTTGGTAAGCTCTAAAATTGATTAAATTGACTAATTACACCAGTTTACAAATAAAAAAAATGTTCGTATCCTTAACATTTTTGAATCGTTTCTGTAGTAAAATGACATGCTAAAAGCGAAAATGCAGTCAAAATTTTTTTTCATGAAACGGGCTTCGAGATATTTAAAAAAAAACATTTTTCGAAATTAAAAAAAAAAAAAAAAAGTGCCTTTACTTAACAGTAAGTATCTCTGGTTATACTAAAATGATTTCGATAATTTTTTTTCTCGACTGTAGATAATTGAATTACCCATTGATTATATTTGGATCATGTTTTTGTCAAACTTACGATTTGGTCGCTATTTATGCATTTTTATGAAACTTTTTTATGACCTTTGACCTATTGCCGGACCCATCAAATACATTCGGATCGTTTTGAAATTTTACAGGCGCTATATGCAGGTAAAAAGGAAACTTTTTAGGGGGTGGCGTTAGTAAAATCGTGAGATGTTGCAAAAAAAAAAAAAAAGGATATACCCTAATGTATATCCAAACTTTCCCATGTACTAATAAAAAAAAAATTGCTCATTTTTTAAAATAAAATCCATTATAATATGTGAACAACAAAAAAGAAATTAAACTGTATCTTTAGATTTTAGAAATCTTTGGTTATTGTCATAAAGCGGGCTATTAAGTAGTGCAACAGATCACTATATAGTACATTTTTTCTAAGACGTCTTTGAATTAAAGATTCAAGATTGGAGAAAATAAAAAGTGGAGACAGCATTTTCGCACAATTCATTTTTAGATTTGAGCAATTCCAAGCCTCAGCAATTTTGCCAAATTCTTCAGTTTGCATCCAGCACTTCCTCTATTATTTGTGTGTACAATTTTTTCAGCATAAATAACTCTTGAAACTAAAAAACGTTTCTGGCGGAGTTTCTCAATTTTTTTCTCTTTTAGACTCTATAACTAATATGAACCAACTTTATTAGGCAACAAACAGTATACAACAGTGTGTACCAACCAACTTTACCTAAAAGTTTAAAATAAGTCAACAAATTTTTATTAGACTCACAAGAGTAAATCAAGGGGAAGGTGGCGTGACAGAAGAAAAAAAAAAATTAACATTTAACACAGGTTTTTTAATATACCCCTTAGCTTAAGGTAAAAGGTATAAAAAGAGTGTAACTTTGTAGCAGCTTATGTAAGCTGACAAGTTGTCAGGCCTCGACCGGATTACATTCATAGCGTGGGTGGAACGAGGTCAGTTATGAACATACTTTGCCTGAAAACGAATATTTGTGTCCTTAGCTTTTAAAGTCAAACAGATCTAAATGTTCATACGAATAGAACGACGAATATGTCTGCAACGCTAACTGAGTCGTTGCTTATCTTTACTGCAAAAGAAACTCATGGTCTACTAGGCCTGCCACTTATACATATTGCACAAATATTTAATAGCCTTTGGGTACAGTATATAAAAAGGTACAAGTCCAAAAGACTAAGACATAAAAGACATGGAACTTGAAACTAGAAAAAATTCCTTTAACTAACAGACAATGAAGCAATGAGTCGCTTCGAAGCTTTGCATTTTTTTCAGATCCTAAACTGTCTATCAAAACAGAAAGATTTTGTTAAAAATATCTTTTAGAACTTAAGGCAACAGTTACTGGGTTTTTTGGGGGCTCATGCGTGACTTAATCCCAGTATAAGAAAATAGTTAATGGTTTCAAAAATGTAGAACTTTCAACATTAACTGTATGTACATGTATATCTCTAGAGTTGTCATATACAGATACATACAAGTGTGCATACATAGATATAAGCATACATATGTATATGCGCTTTATACGCTTCACAAAATCCAATTGAAATAACGCTTACGCTACATGACAAATATGTATCTACTTATATGTAGGTATATAGATTTGGTGACTTGACTCAAACAAGAATTGTTAGCTTTTTATTATAAATGAGTCAGTGCATGCATTTAAATGCTGAATTCCTAAAATAATTGGAGTTTTAATAATTAATTCACACATGGCACTATACCTACTATTATATAGGCAAGGGTTCCAAGGTGGCAGTGGTAGTCGTCTCTCGTTAACTACTTGTAAATCGCCTTCAGAGCTTTGATTACATGCATTATTTATTTATATGGTTTTTTTTTTTGTTGGTATGATGACGAGGGTTGTTGCTAAGGGGGTTGGTTGGTGTCAGCAACGCTGACGTGCTGTGTCAAATGTATCTTAACGAACGTCTGTTGTTTTCAAACAAGCTCAGCTGTTTAATGTTATTGGCATGTGAAAACTTTTAGAACTGAGAGTCAGGCATATGGGCAAAGAGAAAGAGAGACAGACACACACAATAACAGAGCGAACGCAAGCGCAAAAGCAATGAACAAAGAGAGTCACTTCAACTCAACTGGTATGCAATCATAGTACAGTGATACCCACAAAAATGCTACAATACTTAAACCTTACATAGGGAACATACATTAATTTACATAAATCAATATTAATGCATTAATTTGTATTATAAGTTACTGTCTCAAGGTTTTATTTATCCTAATTTTCTTGAGTATTTGAAAATTTCGACTTAAATTAAAAATTACCATGATAATAAAATATTTTAGTTGTACAAATAAAATCCAGGTAGCTTTTAGCAATATTTTTAATATTAGGAAAATAAAGCAAATTGAAGAAGAAGAAAAATATCAAAAGTTAAAATTTTTGCTTAAACATTTTAGCTAGGACTGCATCTAAATCTATTATAAACATAACACGTGCTTATATTTTATTTTATTTTTTAGTTATTTTGACTGCCAATATTATTTTGATTGCCAATAATACAGTAGAGTCAATGTGGAACGCATAACAGCCCGACTTAAGTGAACTTTCGTATATTACAATTACTGGTATTTATGTAGGTATGGACGAATATTTTTTAAATATTCAAGCTCTAGATTAACTCGATTTTGGCTGGTTATAATAAAAGAAAAATATCGAAACTAGCTACATATATGTTTTACTAAATGTCTATGTTTATTTTATTAAATTCAAGATTATGTTTTACCCAATTTTGAAGCAAATTTCGGTGGAAAGGCAAGTGTTTATTTGTTTGATTAATCAAATATATCAAATTGATGTAAGGTATTGATAATTAAGCTAAGCTTGATAATAAACAATCAATTTTGTTTATTCGATTTGACGAAGTAAATTTTCTAATTCATTTAATGATTATCTGGAAAATCGAACTGCTACTCAATTGAGTAGCGCCTCAAGCGTTTTATCCCTAACACATTTTAAATTTTCATCTTGTTCATATTGTTTAGTACACATAAAATTTAGTTTTAATGTTGAAACTCAATCCATTCTAGGATGCATTACCAATTTAATATATTAAAAAAAAAAAAATAATAATAATTTTTTAAATAAAATTTTAGATAGCAACCTAGCCACTGAAATTGTTTAATTTCTCTGCGCAACTTGTAGAACTAGCATTAAGGGTAATATCTTGGCAGGATCGTAAAGATGAGGTATATCCAAGTTAGAATACCAAAGGTGCGTCTTACACACATTATGTAGATTCAATTTCTTTGTTAAACACTGTACAACTGGTTGCTCTCAATGTGCGCGCCCTTAATCTTTTGCATTCTTTCTCTCTCACACTCTTGTAGCTCTTTCCAGTCAGCTTTCTGCTTTGAAGCTCTTTCCTTACAGTGAAACTTGGCATAGAAAAAATAACGATTTTAAGTTCAAACTTTGATTGCTCAATTTTTATCAAGTTGTTCAACTTGAGCAAGCATATCTGTGTCCACACACACATACACACACACTTGCATATACTTATATGCACACATGTACGACTGTTGTTTTTTTCGCGCCTTGCTTTTGTTCATCATTTGCCTTGGCTTGAAATAATTTTTATGAATATTTTTTGTGGTTCATATCATACATAGAGGTACACAACACTGCGCCTTAATTTTGTTGTTATGTGTGAAGAGCGTTAAGCCCCCCTCTTAAGATATGAGCAGCTTGTTCAGATGACCAAAAACAACGTCATATTTTTGAGGAGGTCTGTACATGTGCTGCTGCTGCTGCTTGATGCTGCGATTTGTGTTTGGCGTCATCGAAGCGCGCTGGCTAATATTATAGATGATGTTTTATACATATGTACATGTCTGTATGTGTGTATATATTTGAAAAAGAACAAGGGGCTGGCGACTGTCTAAATAAAGCTTATGGAACGCAAAAACAAAAAACAAAAAAAAAAAAAAAAAAAAAAAGAGCAGCACCTTATTAAGGGAAACAAAGACAAAGAGCTAAGCAGACGACAAAGGCAGAATTGCCAAAGCAATGCGATTATATATTTATGTACATACATATGTACAATCTAAACATATGTAACACATAAGCTATAAACCACTTTAGTTTGCTTTAGTTTTAAGTATTGCACTATTCACAATTGGTTACTGTAACTGCTGTTTAGTTAAATCTGTATGCATGTGTGTATACACTGGAAATATTTGTAAACAGAGTCACCCACACACGCGCGCGCTCACTACTCACGCACACACACATATGTAGATAAGTATATTAACTGACTGTGAGAGAGCGACAAGGAAGAACTGCTGTTGACTTGGAAACAGTTGTTAATTTTTTGTTTTTGGCGTTTATTTATTTTATGCACCATTTGAAATTACGAAACTTAAAATTAAGAGACAATATTACAACAGTTTATTTCAGGCACTCTTATATTTTTGCATTTACTTTTTGAACACGTTTGTTGTTGTGCTGTTTGCCCTTGTTGTTATTACACTCGTTTGTTATTGTGTTTGTTGTTGACTTTTCATTTTGATTTTTTTGTTTGTGTTTTTTATTTTTGTGTCCATTTATTTATGTTGCTGCTTTATCAACTAGTTACTAAAAATTAACTGGCAACAAAGTTTTTGAAGCCCCCCCAGTGAACGAACGCACATTGAAGTGAATTTTAATTTGTGGAGCATCTGAAAGCAGCACAAAAGCAGAACGCGAGAGCGTAAGTGTGTGCAAGAGAGCGCACGTTAGCTTCGCAGAGAGCCAAAGCCAGCAAAAAGCACATGTACAAAGAAAATCATAATAACAAAGCAAGTCAAAGCTAAACAAAAACAACAACAACAGACAGCAGCAGCAGCAGCAGCAGCGAAACTGAAACTGCAGCAACAACAAAAACAACAATAACAAGTCTCGCAACAAAATTAGGCGAAAGAGCGCACAAGCAGAAGCAGAAGCAGCGAAAAGCAACAGCAATAGCAATAGCAATAACAACAACAATGCTGCCAAACGCCAACGACAAAGTGCGACAGCAAAGAAAAGCTATAATCAAGGACAGCAGCTGTAAGCACACGAAACAAAACACAACAACAACAACTACGAAACCCACAACGAAAACGAAACAAGTGAGAAAACGAGGCGAAGACAAAGCCGAAGCTTTCATGCCCTTCATTTAGCAACTACTGGCACGTTTGTACATGCATATGCATGTATGTATGTGTATGCATATGTGTGTATATGTATGTACATCATATGCAACTATAATTTGCTATGACGCACAATTGAACAACAGCGCGGCTAACCCTATCGCCCTTTCTATGTATTCGATTGACATGCGAACCGTACAGTGAAATACAAAAAGTTTATACACAGCTTCATATTCAAATGATTTTTCAAATTTTAAACAAAATATATAGTTAAGATGCAAATTTGGAAAAGCATATTTCATATTTTCACTATTTCTGCCTCCAGCTCACCATACCAAGTTCAAAAATTGTCCGCAAGAGGGAGCAAGAAAAATATAGCAACAACGACAAGTTCAAAAGGGTTAAAAAAATTTGGGATATCCCAAATGGAATTTTTTTTTCTATGAAGATTTGCGATTCCGTGCGAAATATTTCGTACTGCGTAGACGCCTTTAAACCCAAAACTTAAGGGAGTACGAGTAAATTATGGGTCCTGATTTCAACTTGGCTCATTCAGTGATCTGATTTGATGACTCCCTATTTTTTTCAACTACATATGTACATATGTTCAATAGTCATAAAAAACGAAGCCTATTTTGTGTTGTCTTGTTATTTACAATCAAAATAAAAGGTTGTTGGGACTGGACTTTGTCCATGATAACTAGTTTTTGTATCGTTTGGAAATCGATTGGATTATAAACGACTACAGCTACTTCAAATATGAACATTATTGTTTGTTTAGATATATGCTTTTACGCCATGGTTATTGTTTTATAATAATCAAGAAGAATAAGGCTTCTGCGTTGTAGTTTCAATTTCGCGATAAGATTTCCGCTAAACGTGTTTTATAACTAGTTTTGCGGATGCCAGGCTGAATTG
Source organism: Chymomyza fuscimana (assembly GCA_949987675.1). NCBI lineage: Eukaryota > Metazoa > Arthropoda > Insecta > Diptera > Drosophilidae > Chymomyza > Chymomyza fuscimana. The sequence goes on from OX465090.1 coordinate 39,585,513, forward strand.
ATTACGACTGCTCATTCTATCAAATTATAAGAATAGAGCAGTTATTTGATTAAGTTGGACATATACATGTAAATATAAGATCAACCCAAATATTATGATTGGTCAAGCATTTTTTTTTTTAAAGGCCTGTACGCAGCATGAAAAATTTCGCACGGAATGACAAAACTTCATATAAAAAAAAAGACCCAAATGGGTTTTTTTTTATATGACCCAAATGGGATTTTTTTTTATATGGTTTTGTCTTTCCGTGTCAAATTTTTTTGCATTCTGCGTAGACCCCTTAATACATAACAGGCATTTATTACTTTTTAAGACTCAAAAATATGTAAATCCTAAACTGTCTTGTTACAAATTTTTGTTTATAGTTATATTAATATTAAAACTAATTCAAAATTGTATATAAATTATTTTTTGTATTAAAATTTATTTCAGTTAGTTTTGACAATACGAAATTATTTTGTTTCACTGTAATACAAATCCACAGCATGTACATTAGGGTGGGTCAATTTTTTTCGGTATAAGGGCTCACTCGGATTTTGATTCTTTGGGTAATTCTAAGCAAATTTGCCCAAGAAACTGAAACTATGGGTCTAAAATGAATTTCGAGTCGCCCACTTTTTCAAAATTTTTGAAAAAAAAAAACCGAAAAAAATCAAAAACCAACAATAAAGCGCCCTCTGGCGGCACCCAAAATTAAAAATAGATGTCAAAAATGAATTCCTCGACCCCAAAAACCCCCAAATTCACATTTGGCTAGAGAAAAAATATCGATTTTTGGCCTTCTAATGAATTTCTAAGTCGATTTTTGAATATGTCGAAAAAAACCTATTTTGAAAAAGTGGGCGACTCGAAATTCATTTTAGACCCATAGTTTCTTGGGCAAATTTGCTTAGAATTATCCAAAGAATCAAAATCCGAGTGAGCCCCATAAGGTTTTTTCGGCCCCATACAAATTGACCCGCCCTAATGTACATGTATGTAGCAACTGTAGGCCTGCCAACTTAATTGTGGAAGTTGTTCAACTGCTTGTTACAAAGCAGTAACTCTAGCACATGAGCGATCTTGAAAGAGTATTAATAGGAAATGATGCTGTGAACTCAGATCTCAGGCCAGCTGCAGTTGTAAACTATTAAACAAAAATCATTTAAGCAATAGGTTTATAGATTTTTTGTTTTATTTTTTTTTTTTGACAAACACGAAGTGCACGCGCCTACAAAAATTGCATTTGTGTGTATTACATACTTATGTATATATACATGCATACATATGCATGGATGTACCTATCGCATTTGTGCTATTGCCACTGATAAGGTTTAAAACGCAAAAGCAAGAAGACAAACGAAAAGAAATTGTAAACACAACGCAATAGCAAGACCAAAGCAAATCAAAGTGCGTAGTAACGCACATAACAAAGAAGCTTAATATTTAGGCAGAAAGTCAAAAATGTTTAATATGTACATATTTACATCATGCTTTAAACATATTCATATACATACATACATATGTATATATGTACATATGTTTGTACGAATTTTATGAATTTTATTTTTTAGCGTATCTAATTTGCTATAATCAATATGAACATGACACAGTCATGCAAATAAATATGTGGACATACGGAAAGAATAAAACTTAATACTTGTAAGTAATGCATTACCTACGGAGCAAGAGAGACAAGAGAAGAGCTGTCAAGTAAAAGTAATAGCAATAACAAAAAGAGAAGCGTGCAATGTTATTGAAAAAGGAAACTAAAAGCAAACAAACAAACAGTACACATACATGCACACAAAATCATATGTACATACACACATGCAGAACAGTTTAACGAAGGGTTCGATTAACGGCATTGTGGCAAATTGACTGATGTTGCTTATGCATATACATTCATACATATATTGTACATATGTAGGCATATACCTAAGTACATGGCTGACTTGCTGCAATTATTGGGTACACAAACAAAAAATAGAGTAAATTACAATGGCTATTTTAGCTTTGCACGAATAACAAAAACACACACACGCGCAGAGCCGTGAAGAGAAAATATAAAAAATAAAAAAATAAAAGAGAGAGAGAGAAAGAAAGAGAACCAGAATTACAGAACAAAGACGCATAAATATACATTGTGCATACATACACTTCATTTGAAGGTATGTATGTATGTACGTTGTCATAAGACAAAACAAAACTGCAAGGGCTGCACGCACACGTACATACAATGTATGTACACAAACACACAGACACATGTATGTATGATGATGTACATAAGATCCATACTGGGCGTAATTATAGCATGGTTAGTTATAACTTTTTAGTTTAACAAATATTTTTAGCAATAAAAAAAACAAGTTCAGGGGGAAAAAAAAGAGCACAGCCAAAGACAGCTGTTTGCTTTCTTAGGTAGCAAATTGGAGACGCAGTTGTTGTTGTTGTCGTTATTATTATTGTGTTGGTTTCCATTGTCACCAATACACATATGTAAGCCCTCTGCATATAACAGACACACGATCGCACACACATACATATATAAATGTACATAATGTACACATTGGCTTAAAAAATTCTTGCTTAAACTATGTAATATTTTAACACACACGCACACAAATATTTCACAAGATTTAAATTACGTGCGTTTGTTTGTACCTTTTGTTATGATTTCTCTTTTTTGTTGTATTTATATATTCATATATATTTTTTTTATGGCTATTAGTTGGGGTTGATTGTTGGCCGCCTTCGATTTTACGCTTCGATACTTCTCCAAAGTTTTATTATATGCACCGACCTATGCATTTTTCACGTTTTTCACTTTTGCATTTGGCATTTAATTAAGTTACGACAGTGAATTTCTAGTAATTATTGGTTTAACACTAAACATTTACGGACGCTACCGCTCCATTTGCTGACTTCAAAGGTTTTTCTACAAATGATAGCTGCTGTTTCGTGTTTCGTTTACCATTGCCAACAGTGGGGGAGTTGGGAGAAAACAGCTGACATTGTTACTGCATACATTAGTGCAGCATTGCGCTGTGCAGCACAAAACGTGTCATTTGTTTAGCTAGACAACAGTGTTTTGCAATGACGTTCAAGGCTAAAAATAAAAAACTTATCAAAATAAATTACTTATTACATATTTTGCATATTTTATGCCACAAAATGCCACAGCTAAATAAGGTGGCAACACTTCTCTTGCTTTTCAAATCTAATTTCGTCGATACAGCAGCCACGATTGCTAAATTGATCGATAACACCGATAAAACCATACCATTTGTGGTATGTACCTAAAAAAAAATTTATGTTAAACTTAAAATGATGTGCGTTTATAATTTGCTCAACTGTTTATACTGCATATACAAGCCATGTGCTAGATCACAGCATTTAACTTGTTGTTATCATTTATGACACAATTTAATTCTGTAATTGAGCCTCACGATTCGAGCTGCACCGATAAGTACCCACCCAATCGTGCTGCTGCTCATCATTTATCTCGGAAGCAACAGTTACTACAGGCGTATCCATTAGTTAGAGCCCTTCGTGCATCCAACTAGCATTAACACCTCCAGCAATACTATAGCTATAAGGGCTGCAGGATAGTAGGTCTAGTTAAGATGGACTTGACCGTCGAGCTAATACAAAGATCTGGCATGCAATTAAAACTGCAACAAGTGGCCATGCTCTTCCAGCGTTTCAGAGTTTTAAGAGACGCAATCTAGTATTTCAAATTAAGGAAGCACCACGCAGAATACGTGATGTCATCGATGCTTGCTTTTGGTGTATCTTGCCTTTACCGATCTCCTTTGCTTGCTATTAGGCAAATTTCACCCATGATGCTAGATATGATATGATACCAATACAATACCAATGCGAAGAATGCAGGTTGTGAAGGCACAGCGTCGCGTACTAGAGCAGATAGGGTTAACAAATTCCCATGTATTTGCAAGTGTTGCAATGTGAAATATAAAATCTTATGTAATATCCTGTAACTTAATGAATGATTTTTTGCGCAGAATCGTATCCACTATTCGCCAGAGCCCAGAGACGTGCACGCAAAATGAAAATTCCTTTACCAAAAGGTCCACCCCGTGGTAGGTATTACTGACATTTGCTATTTTATGACATTGTATTCTCCCATTGTTTGTAAGCTGGAATCTAACGAAAAAATACCAAGCAAACGAATACACCGCCGACTGTCAAATCAGTCGATGGAAAAAATGGGCTAGGCCTGTCAGTTCTATGCAAAGTGCTTGTTCGTGACTTTGCTCCAGACATGTGCACATTCTCGCATGCTACTCTATTACTTACGTTCTACTAGTAAGGAGCATAGCAAAGGGGTCGAAAATGTGAACAAGAAAGAGAACACAATAGAAGCCGTCCATGCAAGTCACGCACTTGATCACCGTCTAAGCTAAATAAGTTGTCGTTACATTATTTACGATCACCATCGAGCTCCATCACATATCTGAAAAGTTAATTGTTATGCGAATCTCTGGTTTGAGTGTTTTAATAATGGGTCTAAAACGTCCTGCGTTTGTTAGCCATTGAAGTCAGTCTGCAGAGCTTAAAAATAATGATGTTGCTTTGACCTACGAGGAAACGTAGGTCCCCCAAAATGATCAGAACGATAACTAAGCCAGGTCTGTCTGTCTGGTATATGGAATTTTTCCGGTATAACTAATTTTTTTAATACAACTGAACATTAATCATTGTGTATCCGGCGACCTCACCTTTCTACTAATATAATTGTAAATTTAATAGATATGCTAAAATTAATTTTTTTCATAATTTAACAAGCGCTCACGTGAGTTCTCCGACTATTATATGAAAAAAGAGCGTTGGAGCAATACCAGCCGCAACAATATCGTGTACGGCTAACGAAGATAAACGTTCCAAGTGCTAATGAACTTAAAAAACAAGCAATCTATTTCAATATGTTATATTAACTACCGATTGATTTATTTATATGTACCTCAAGTTTTTATATCAAATAAATTATCAATAGTTTAGAAAAAATTCAAATAAATTTTAATAAAGTATAAATATAAGTAGTTTTCGTTTGAAAACAATAATTTTTGGATTATATAGTTTTAAAACCCGATTAAGTGTGTTTGGTGTATTGCTGAACCCGTATTACAAGCAAAATAAGCACTTATGCAGGATTATAATCGAAGCTATAAAACACATGGCACAAAGTCCAAAACTATTCAGTATATTGTACTATATACAAACATATGTATCACAGCGATAGGATTCTTTAAATCAGATAGAATTTATCTATAAGCAAAGAGTACGATTAGGTGCCATATGCTAGTCTAGTGCGAAGAAACGATTTTCTAGCTAAAGACATTGCATAAGATCTAACTTTGTTGCTTGGGTTTAGCTATGAGCTATGGAGTTAAAAACGTATTAATTTAAAAGCAGCTCAATACACACATGTGATATTATATACATTACTTATACATATATAATAGTAAGTTTATATCCATGGGATTCTTTGATAATGACACCAGCAAATCAATAGCTGAGACCAAAAATGTCAGTGTTTTGTACAGCTGGGAATTGTAATCTTGGGATAGGATTTTAAGATCTTATGAGAACGCCCACGCTAATTTTAACAAAAGGCGTTTAACTTAAACTTTACGTTGCAATGTAGCAGAGATCTAACCTTTATCTACACGGTCATGTCATAAGAGAGCAGTTCAATGCGTGGATGATCCAGAGAAATGTCACGAAACTCTGTTGTAAAGCTAAGTATGTAAAAGCTGAATATCGAAGCAATTATCCACTCTGAAATAGTGCTGATCACGTGGAAATACCAGCCGCCATCTGAAGGATACCTGTTAAACGACAGAACAAAAACAAATTTAACTATAAGATTTTATAACCGATTTAAATAACCTACCATTTTCTTGGATCTTGACCGTTGAATAATATGTGTGACATGACACCAGTTACGGCTAGCATTATAAAGAGTATAGTGCAGCAAACAGCCATGCCCAAGCGCATATGCGCAAAGCATCGTGTACCCGCAAAGGGATGTATCATATAGGATATAAATGCCTGTAACCAAAAGTAAAGTGTGCCGCAACCGAAGCAGCAGAAGGCTCCTATGAAATGTACAATGCGTACATTTGTCTCTTGAAAATTGCCTACGAAACTGATGCCCAAGCAGGACAATATGCCAAACCAGACGGCCAAGCGATTATATCGCACTACACCAGCATCAACCGGATGATGTATCAACAACTGTTCGATGTGACGGTAGCGTAAATAAATGGTGATTCCCACTGCAAGCAGAAATAATCAGTTTAAGTGCAAATGAGTCATGCGATCGAGATTTTGTCTAGTTTGGAAGAAAGAAGTACTTACGAAGCACACTGCCAATATTTATCATTTGACCAAAAACGCAGCTTTCCGGCGAATAGGTAGCAGCATCACTTATGTACGGCACAGTGGGCACTACATGACCCTCCAAAACAGCAGCAATATATCTAGATTTATCAATAATAGAAAAAGGAATAATTTAAAGGCATATTACATATGTATATACGTGTATATAAAGATGAATATACAGATGCGTAAATAACTAATTTGAAAAATTATTCACTTACGTGCCCAAAAACGTTACTTGAAAAATGAGAAACACAGCCACGGGCAATAAGTACACCTTGGACATGTTGCAATATTCTTTTATTACTCCCGCATAGACGTTAACAAAACTGCATACACAATAACAAAGTGCTACTGGCTGTTGTTTGTGATTTTTACACAGTGCTGCCAACTTGTTGCACTAACAGACGTTGCAATATAAATAGGCGATAACGATTACGTAGCAATCAAATAATCGATAAGGCAGCGAGCACAAATAGTTGTCAGATATTTAAAAATATAGAATTTTGTAAAACCTTGCAATTGTGCAGTCACAAAAGCCATGGCAGGGACATTGAAGTCAGATTTCGTGGAAATCGACGGCTCCTATTTGGAGGGTGGTGGCCAAGCACTGCGTAATGCTTTAAGCCTAAGCTGTATTTTGGGTAAACCAGTGCGCATTGTCAAAATTCGTGCCAACAGACCAAAACCGGGATTGTCACATCAACATTTACATGGGCTTAATCTATTGTGCGAAATTACCAATGCCAAGGTCAAAGGAAATACACTGGCGTCTACTGAAGTGGAATTTACGCCGGGCACCGTAAGAGCTGGCTCCTACAGCGTGGATACGCACACCGCTGCCAGCATAACGCTTGTGCTCCAAATGGTTTTACCAGTATTACTATTTGGCAAGGCGCGCTCTAAGCTAGATGTCTTAGGCGGTACAAATGTTTCATTTGCTCCACAAGCTGAATTTATGTTAAATGTGTTGCAGCCAAACCTCAATCAATTTGGCATTAAGTTTCATATGAATATTGTACGCCATGGTTTTTATCCACGCGGCAACGGACGCATCATTCTAGATATAGAACCTGTTAGCTGCTTGAACGCTATTAATCTCACAAACTTTGGGCATGTTAAGCAGTTTAAAGGCTGTGCCTACACAGCTGGTCGCTTTTCAAAGAACATGGCAGAAGAAATGAAAGACACAGCCGAGCGAGCTATATTTGAGATAAACCCCGCTAGCAATGCGCTGGAAATTGACATTACGGCTTTTAAACATGGCCCAGAGAAAGCTCGTGACAATGGTGCTGGCGTATTGTTTTGGACAAAAACCTCCACAAACTGCTGGCTGGGATCCTCTGGACTGGTTGAAAAGCAAAGTGATCCATTGGAAATAAGCTCTAAAGCTATTGGCGAATTACTCAAATACTGTCAAAACGAATTATGTGTGGATGATCATATGCAGGACCAGTTAATTATGTATATGGCACTGGCCAGTGGATATTCAAGCATTAAAACTGGCCCCCTCACCAAGCATACTGAGACAGCAATCTACGTGGCGGAACTGATGTCCGGCGTCAAGTTTGACATCAAGTACAACGAGGATATTGGCGTTACTCTAGTCAACTGCGAAGGCATTTCTCAAAACAATTCATTAAATGTTTAACATTAGTCAAGCTTCTTTAATGAACGATTAAAATTCATTAAACTATTAACATTAGTCCAGCTTCTTAATGCACGATTTGAATTAAAATATTCTTATAACATACTACATATATTTAACATATAATAAATATGTTTAAAGGCGTTTGAATATGGCCATAAAGTGTTCGCCTTTATTCCGTACCACCTTGGCGCCTTCTTCGCTGCTCTGATAGAGTTTCGGTGTGATGGGATCCTTTGCAGCTGCTTCATCGCTTATGCGTTCAAAGAGCGGATGCCGAGTCATATGCAAAACAATCCATTTGTGTAGGTCCTCGACATCGGTCATTGTATATACCAGACCCTTTAAATGTCAATGTAGTAATTGAAATTTACATTCCAATTTTGCTTTACTTACTCCACTTCTTAAGACGTAGGCATATTCAGATAGCAACGCCTGGTTGATAATGCGCCATTTGTGCTTGCAGCGTTTAAAGTGCGGATCAGGATACAAAAAGAACATTTTTTCAAGCTGTGCTTTTTTGAAATAGTTGGGCAAATATTTCATGGCATTTGTGCGCATGCAGGCAATGTTCTGATAGCTGCCAACATCTCTTTGCCTTAGCGCCATAATGCGATCCATGACATAGTCGGACACCTTGACGCGTATTTCCATGCCAATGGAAATCTTTTCAGGAAACATTGCACCAAGTGTTACCAAAAAACCACCATAGCCACAGCCAATATCAGCATATTCTACTTGTTGATCTTCACCAAGGCTGGGATATAAACTTCGCCAATCCACATCCTCTGGTCGTGCAGGACTACATAAATGAAATGCTACAATGTGGTAATAAATGCTGATAACAATTCACTCACTAGTCGAAGCTGTGATCAGCAATGGGATTGGAGTGTGCTCGTTGCCGGTAGTAACGTTTTTGTGGCAGCGCAGCTATAGAGCTGCTGGCCGCTTGTTGCTGGCTATTTTTTACCATGATGATATATACAAAATATAATTATTTGTAATTACACTACGTTTCTCATTTAAATGAAATCAACACGAACACGCGTGTTTTTTACAAAGTTGCCAGTTCTTTAAAATTGTTATCGATACATGTATAAGACACTGTCAGCGATATTTTGTAATCAACATATTTTAATTTTTTGTTGTTAATAACACACGTGCGCGCCATGTCTGAAATTCTGGAGGTTTTATTTACAAGCGTTAATAATAGTCATGCCTCTTGTAGCGCACATGATTTGCGTACCGGCATTGATCTTATGAAATATAAAGGTGGCGGCACCGTGCAGCCCCATGGTCTTGAATTACTGAGCTCCAACTATGTGATAGCGGCAAATAGCACTAAGCCTTTACTGCATGTTTGGCCCATCAATGGGCAGGAACAAATGTCCACAGTACGTTTTGTGTTACCAGGCAAGGTTAATGCATTGGCCTTGTCACCAGATGGTGCTTTTATAGTAGCAGGCATACAGGAGTCGATATACATTTGGCATTTAACCACTGGAAACATGTTGAACACTTTGTCAAAACATTATCAGCCTGTGACCTGTCTGCGCTTTACGGAGGATGGCGAGCATTTTGCCAGCGCAGGTAAAGACGGTGCTGTGCTACTGTGGAACTTGACAAATGTTGTGTCGCCACTGGATCAAAGCGACAACGAAGCAAACACACCCGTATACAGCTTTAATGACCATGGCCTAGCCGTAACAGATCTGCACATAGGCTGCGGTGGCATGCGTGCCTATATGTATACAGTCTCATTGGATCGCTGTTGCAAGGTGTATGATCTTAGCAGTGGCACAATGCTGCTAAGTGTAGTGTTTCCTGTGGCCCTACACAGTGTGCTAGTCAATGGTCTGGAGAGCAATGTGTTTGTGGGCGGTAGCGATGGCCAAATCTATGTGTTTCATATGGAGCGTGTGCCGCGCATGAAGGTAGGCAAGATTCATGTACTAGTTTAAAAATAAATTATAGCTTTAGTTACATTATTCTAGGAATACCATTTGGAAGAGCACAAAACGTTGTGCTTTAGTGGACACACAGCTGGGCAGCCCATAACATGTTTGGCGCTATCCCTAAATAGCCAACAATTAATTTCAGCTGGCGAAGATAAGAAAGTTTGCGTCTGGCATGTGAGCAGCAGACAATTGATAAAGTCAATACCACAAAACGGCACAGTTACAAATTTAAAAGTACGTCTTACAAACCCGGCCATATTTCAACCAGAACACAAACAGCCACAACTTTTTGCGAACAGTCTCAAGCGCATGATAACAACTACAGCGCCCGATGATGATGACGAATGCATTGAGCTGCTAATTACGGAGGTGCACAATAGATGTCAAACACCAGAACTGGACTTGAATAAGATTTGTGATACTGTTGCTGCACAGAAAGGTGTTACAGAGGAAGTAGAAGAGGAGGTAGCGGAGTCTAGCGTAACCACTGAAGTTCCTGAAAAAGAGACAAGCTCGGATGAAGAATCGAACACAATTGAAAACAGCAAAGAGGAGAATCATAAGAAGTCTAGTAAAACCACTGAGGCTGCTGTGAAACGCAGATTGAATGAGGAAGTAGACGAAACACCAACGACAAGCCTACAAAACACCGAAAATTTAGATGTAGCCGAACTGATAGCTGAAAATAGACGTTTGAAACGCAAAATAAAGAGCATGTTCAAAGTAACATTTGAATATATCGCCTCTCAGCCCGATAAACCGTCCTTGAAGTCTCCAAAAACAAACAAGAAAGCACGCAAAGATTAGTAATAAATGTGTCTTTTGTTTTGCAAAAAAAAAAAATCTAACATTGGGTGCTTAATTTAAGAAACAACAATAATACATTGGTTGTACGCAAGCTGCGTACATATAGAATTAAAGGAAAATTTTACAAGGAAATTTTTAAAATGCCATTTTATGCATTGGATTGCGAATGAGGCTGCTGCTGCGGTTGCTCTTCCACAATCATATTTTTGTCGTCATCGTCATCATTATCGTTATTCGAACCAGCTTTATTCTTTTCCTGCGCAATCTGACGACGTATTTCGCGATTGGAGTCTAAAAGTTCACGCAACTGTATCATTATATCGTCAGTGCGTTGTTCAAACGCATCCAAAGCACCGCTGAGCGCATCGAGACTCTGGTTGACCTCGTCCATTTCTGTAACCCAGAAGGGCGGAAAACATGCGCTCAATTAAGAAATATAAAAACTGTTTAATACTTGACAAATTTACCCTGTAGGTCTGCCTCCTGCACATTGGTGCTGGAATCACTTGAGGTTGATGGATCATGGTTATTCTTTGGTGCCATTTTTATTGTTTATTTAAAGCTTTGAAAAGTCAGCTGACTTTTATTCTATAAATTGGCTGATTTATGTCTATTTTAGGGATGCATGAAATTTTGACTATTTTTGTTTTACACATTTTCGATAACATTTATAAATTCTGATAAATGAACGATACGGCAACGCTTGTAAAACAGCTGTTTTTTGTTACAATGCAAGTTTGCATGACCGCTGAATAAAATTTCAACAATTTATTTTATACATAACACCGGCTAAATTTGTTAAATTTAAATTTAAAGTCTACAAATTGTTTATAAAGCTGTAAGTATATAACAAAAGCAGCCACAGTTTACATAAATGCTTGCAAAATGTTATGAAGTTTCAATTTTTATTTTGTTTGCTGCGCAAATATAAGGTACTTATATTTTGAGTAGATAATATAATAATTAAAATGTTATTGTGTATGGGTGATCTGCACTACGATCTGTGGGATCTATTGTGCTTCTGCTAGGTTAAAGACACTCTGGCCAATGCTATTTTTGATATGTACCTTATCTGGAATGATTCTCACATGAAGTTATGAGATTCTTAGCCAGCCCGCTGCAAGCCTTTCCCGGCCTAGTAAGTATGCTTTTATAGTTCTTCTGCCTATTTGGAAGATTGTCTTAAAATAATTTAAATTTAGGAACCGAGAATTTGCCTGGGCTGTCTAAGGCCGCAGTAGTTGCTTGACGTTATGTCTTTCAATGGCACAATAAGGCATTGGCCAATTTGAGGGCCCCGCAGCTTCGTTGCCTGTTATTTTATCTTTATGTTCATTTTCTATAGATGTTGGCTATAGATGACTAGGAGAGTGGCAGAGAGCTTACTACATGGACCTAGTTTCATTTAATACGAGACTTTCAAACCAATTGTTTCTATTTGTTTTCTATTTTTCAAAACTGCACTTGTCGCAACCAGATTATCTAATAGTACCCATACATCACTGCTCTGATAATTTCTGACTTAGTTTATAACTCTTAAGATGCCAGTGCGTATGCCAATAGATTCAGGTTCTCGTTTTCACAACTCCAAGACTCGTATGTAAACCAAACGATTGTATATCTCCTCAAAGAATGCTCGTGCCGTAGCATATGTGTCCAGGGAGCCATATATTAAGGTGTATAGAATAATAAAATAACTACAAGGGATTTTTTTTTGCGTTTTAACCGTGCCTGTTTAAGATGGCACATACATACATGCATTAATTTTGTTTTTATTAAAAAAAAATTTAATTACAAAATTTTTTTATCACAATTAGTATTATTTTTTTGTCTACACATAATAGTTTATATAAAAGGTTTAAACGATGTGGTTATACATTGAACATTACAAAAGTACATAAACAAACATTTTCATAGTGTGTTTAATTGTTGATTGAATTCCAAAACCCGATGCGGGCGCGGCAGTGCTCTCTCCTTTTTTTTTTTTTTTCTTGGTATTATAGATGTCACATGGGCTTAGTTGCTGGTATACATATATGTATATTTATTGGCAGCAGTCAATGGGCATAGTCTTTAAAGATGAGTTTAAACTTTTCTGCCCGCTTATCTACGACCATTACAATGACGTCCATAGTAACCCGGCAGACACTTGCACCTCTTGTTTTTCAGACACGTACCATGCGTACATTTGCAAGTGGAGCGTTGGCTGCGTCCAATTTCGCAGTGATTACCGCCAAAACCATTCGGACAGCGGCACAAATTGCTGCCAACGCACTTGCCTTGATTCTTGCAGGGAATCACACACTTGGCTGAATAAAACAAATTTGAAAGTACAATTAAGTAACCAAGTGTAGTTAATAAAAAACTAAAACTTACAAAATTCACAGCGCATGCCAAAATATCCCTTTGTGCACTGGCATTTGTCCTTTTGTATGCATTTGCCGCCATTTAAGCAATTTTCCTTGCATATACCTAGAAACATTTTGAGGAATAGTAATCAAAAATTTTGTATATTATTGCAGCACATCAATATGTTGCGCAGCATTGGTACGCCCTGCAAAAGGCTACGCCTGAACACTACACTCATACGCCTCAGCAGCAGTAGCAGCAACAGCTCTTCCAGTGCGCAGCAACCCAAGGAACAAAATCCACTGCGTGCTAGACCCAACGCACTAACCGATGAAATCATACGCGTTGATCATGCCGGCGAACTGGGCGCAGATCGCATCTACGCTGGACAAATGGCCATACTAGGCAATGGACCTATGGGCAAAACCATAGAGCATATGTGGGAACAAGAAAAGTGTCATCGTAAGCAATTCGAGCAGCTTATACAGCAGCATCGTGTGCGTCCTACAATAATGACGCCCATATGGAACATAGCTGGCTTTGCCTTGGGCGCTGGCACAGCGCTAATGGGCGAAAAGGCTGCCATGGCCTGTACGGTAGCCGTAGAGACAGTAATTGTGGAGCACTACAATGATCAGCTGCGACAGATCATGGAGTCCCCGAATCCGGACAAGGTAAGCGTTTGATTTTAAATCTAGCAAACCTCATTAAAATAAATGCTTTACGTTTTTAAGGAACTTTTGGAAACAATAACCAAATTTCGCGATGAGGAGCAGGAACATCACGACACTGGCATTGAGTGCGGTGCTGAACAGGCGCCATTCTACAAGGCTATGACCGAAGTCATTAAGTTTGGCTGCAAAGCAGCTATAGCTATATCGAAAAAAATCTAAAAACGAAACTTGCCTTGTCGTCTGATACATGTGTGTATATAATATAATATACGATACCCAAATAGTTTATATGGGCTATAGAGTTTAAGCATTACAAATAATTGTACAGTAAAGGGTTTTTGTTTTAGAAAGTAGCTTTACAAAGAGGATTAGAATTTGAAAAACATTTCAATGGTTCTAATTACTGGAGTCTTTTTATGAGTTTAACACTCGAAACTTATTTGTAAACCCAGTACTAAATGTATTAAACGAAATACATGTTTGTGTATATTATGTATAAGCAATTTTATTGTTTTAAAAGCTGCACTTACCTCCCTCACACTGGGTACCCTGATATCCTTCGAGGCATGTGCAAACGGATGGTGCCGTACAGTTGCCACCGTTCAGACATTGGGGAAAACAAAAAGCCATCTCGCAGTATTGGCCCGTATAGCCAGCATTGCACTTGCAGATGTGGTTTTCGTTGCAATATCCATTTTTACCACATTTCAAATCGCATTCTGGATCGGGAGCTTAAGTTTTTTTAGTTTAGTTCGATTGTTTTGAGAGTGAAGTGGATAAATACAACAAATTTTTTTTACGTTTATATTTAACTAAGTAGGCGTATGCATAGAGAAAGATAGCATGAAATTGCGGAATAGTGAAAGATAAGGATCTAGGCAGAGCATATACCCGCAAACCTGAGAAACTACCTTTAATAACTAATTCATAAAATATTTGGAAAACTTTGAAAATATATATATGGAAAATATGTACATATGGTGGCCATATGGTTGTCAAACGGACTAACTTAATCATCGCATTGTGATACCTTAGTATTTTAAGCTCCTGCTCCCGTATATAGAGCACTTATAGTTTGATAAATGTTCTACCAGATATAGAGTTGAAGTAGCAGAATCTATTGTGAACTAGCTACATGGATTAACTAAACAGCATCCACTTATCGACCAAGAATCTCTCTCGACAATTTTTTTAGGTTGCAGCTTAACCCATTTCATCATATCTAATTGGGTTAAAGGTTGCACAAACTTGGAAATTACCAGTAACCAAAGAGAATCAAGTTAGTTCAAGTCTGTGGAACAGTGGGCTTTTGATTGTACCATGGAGTGCTTTAGCTATTATAGTGCCACGATGTTATTTATGAACACTCTGCAATCCGGAATACCAAGGCCCCGCTCTATATTGTTCTGTTTTGAAAATACTTGATCTGCAGTGCTATTGTCTAACTTGGAGCCGTCTATATGGTGGCTGCAAGTGCTGGTCAAGAATTCAGTAATCCCTTCTTGGAAAAGTATTAAACATTGTCTTCAAATACTTATTGAAATTTCGAAAAAAAAAATGACTTGTACCCTACATTTTAAGAAATTAGAGATATTTGTAGCATACTTTTGGCTGTCATCCAAAAATGACCCATTATATAAAAACTTGATAGTTTATATTATGAACGCGGTGCAGTACGACCAGGCGTGTCGACAATGGTGATGTCATTTCTCTCGAAGGATTAAAATGTTTCTTACTTTGCCAAATTTACGGGCCCCTTTGGAGAAATTCGTGCGCGAAGGAAGTTGCTTCGAACATACCCCCCTCTCGACAAGACAATGGGAATTTTTTCGAACTTGCTCCGAATATTCTGAATATAAAAATTCTTTGGGTACATGTAGTGCCTTTAGGGACCGACGATAGTCACCACCGGACCCGTACTGTTTTCTTGCCGGGCCTGATTGTTGCACAGCGAAAATCGGTTGCCCTGCGAGCCTTTAGATTTGTAGCGTGGTTTTTTGGGTAATTGCGTATAGATAGGAATAGTATAGATAGTTCCATAGAAAGTTTTTTTTTTTTTTTTTTTTTTTTGAAAAGTAATTACAATGAATTTGTATAAAGCATTTATTGACTGTTCATATACACTACCTTGCAAAGTTGTTAGTGAAGTAGGGTTGGAAGCGTCTATATCATACACACCTCTAAGTGCGCATTCCTTTTTGAAGGTGATGCGGATGGGTGTACTTGGAAGCGGCTTTTTCTTGCGATTTAGTATAGTAAGGCCCACAGTAAACCATGCTGTACCCGAGCTGTTTCCAGTGCAGGGCAGGAATATGCTAAAATCTAGCTTAGAAATAATTGATATAAAGAAACATTATTGGCCCAGTCTGTCCAGCTCCATAAGTAGCACTTACTTTTTTGCTCCTGCGGTATGCGACCCTTTTTATTAATGGATAACGTTGGTGCCTTCAGTATTTTTTCATCAAACGTTTTAAGTATATCAAAATCATAGAAAAACTTGCGTTGTACCGATTTCCATGTAAAATTTACGTAGTTAACCTCAGATGGTATTACCAAATATGTATACAAGTTGGTGTCCCGCAAATCAGTTGATACAAGACTATTGTGTATGGCATAAATGCGATCCGAGTAGCCCTGTGGAAAGTAGAGCGCTTTTCCAAATATTTTGGTTAGTAAGTACTTACTTAGTAAGATATAAAAAATCAAGTTCGATTTCTATAAAGCTATGCATGTTGGAAGAGTCTTATTTAAGACCAGAAATCTTATGGTTGATATTATTGCATCCATCATATAGGAGTATATGCATCGCTTAAGCTTCAGAAGCACCAAGACTTGGCTAACATAGCAGTTAGTACTATTTTGTAATCGTTTTAGACCAGCATGTAACAGCTGTAAGGAACTGATTTCGAGCCTATAAAAGTGGCACATACAAAGACCTGTTGTCCAGATATCATATCTGAAATTACAGCGACAACAAGGACCAAGGCAGAGCGAGAATGCGCACAGTGTCCGGTTGTCACTCTAAAGCAAACAATCGAACTCCTGCCTTTTCAGAAGAACTGGAGCGGAATGCTGAAAAAGGCACTGCACGCTCCTCATCGCGACTTCTTCAAGTCCTGCTGCCTATAGCGGACATGGCCCTTTTTTGATCGTATTCGCAAAATTGTTTAGCAAGAAGAACGTTTAAGCCGTTCTAGCTATAGAGGTGAGGCCCAGCCCGAGCTTGGTTGAGGCTTAAAGCGTAATAATATCAATGATCTGTAACCCAAGTTGCTCCTAGTGCGAAATTTTTAATTATTCGCTATATGATCAAACTTACCACTTAGCATTTTTAACTGCTGCTCATTGATCCACAATGACAGTCCAGTATCTTCCAAACGATTGTGGCGATTATTGTGATTACCCTGCTGCTTTTTACGCTGCCCTCGCCGATGACCGTGCTGACCACCACCGCCGCCAGCTCCAGCACTGTTATCGTTCTCATAGAAATCATAACTATCGCTTGCATTGCTGTGATTCTCCTCGGAACTGCTGCCGCCTCCCAAGTCGGCACGCCTATTGTTGTTGTTGGAATTGCGATTGTGATGCTGGCGACATTCCAGTTGGTCAATGCATAGCAACGTTTGCACAATCAGAACCAGATAGAACCACTTGACAAAACATCCGAAGCTGTGCTGTGGCATATTTCTATGTTCCACATAATGAAAATAAACAGATCAAATGCATATTAATAACATCTCCAGAGTTTTCCAATAATGACAGTCGGAATAGTGACAATGCAAGAGAATGCAGAAGATTGGTTAACTTTTGCTGATTCGTTTGTTTATTGATTCTCTGCTCATATGTTTGCTTTGCTTGCTTGGCGATTGCATTAAATTTCTAGCTTGCCTCCAGGAAAGGCATTTATAACACAGGACTACAAAAAAAAAATCACCGACTTTCGTATCTGGAGGTCACAGCATGTCTTCTTTATGTTTTTGGGGTGTTCTGACAAAAGCCTCAAAAACATAACTCGAAAAAAATGTTATCGGTTTTGTTATCGGCTCTGGCGTGCTGTATTTTTAGACTTGATTCGTAATTTATGGCGAAAATAGCTCTGACTAGGGCGATTAAATCTTAAAAAGATTAAAATCTGTTTTTTTCAAATTGTAAGTCTAAAACATCAGTTAAAATTTTTTTGTTGTTTGCCAATTACGGAAAAGGAGGCAAATTATAGCAACAATCGGAAAAACAGTTTGCAATTACTCATCAACAAGTGTAAAATTTGTTTACCTTAAAGTAAAATGTGTTGAAAGTTAATAAAAGCCTAATTAAAATCTGAAACTAGTCAACGGGAATTGGTTCTGAAGCCTTAAACAATTTATGGTCTGCCTCATCTCTTTATGACTGTGACGACACAAATCTATTATAAACCATTGGTAGCGGCAGACCGACTCTAATATACCCTGTATTCTTGACGATAATAATATAGTACGGTATAGTTAAAATTTTCCATATGAAAAGTTTTGAAGTTTTTGTTTTTATGATAAGAGATCTATTGACAGCTAGAGGGAAGGGGGAATTCGTAGATTTGAAAAAATCATTAAACAATTGAATTCTTCGAAAAAAAAGTAGGGCCCGTCGATAGTTACCAACGGGACTGTTCTTCTTTCTCGGCGGCCCTGGGGAGGAATAAAGAACTGATGTGATCTTTACTCGTTATCCACACTTATGGGTTTTAAGCCGCTGAATCCGCACATGAGATTCATAAAAACCCCAGCACATTTGGGTTAAGGTTTAGAGATAACCTCCAAAACGGGTGTCCGACTATGTTTCTTATAGGTTTTTTATGGTCGCTGAATCCATATCCTAGGGTGCTGGTATTTTTTGGAGTTCGGATTTGGATTCAGCGGCTAAAAAACCATCAGAGTAGCTCATATTTCTTTATTGTGGGCCTGTGCTATGCAGCATTATGGGTTGGTAAACTCAAGAAGTAAAAAGACAACCCGACTGAAATATACGGTATGACCAGAACCAAAGCACAAACTTCTAAAATTTTTCTAAACAGCATAAGGATTAGATAACAATAGATTACAAATTTAAAAAAATGTTGGTATCCTCAACATGTTTTAGTCATTTCCGTAGTAAAATGGCACGCTAAAGCGGAGATATTTCGAAAATTAAAAAAAAAATTTCGAAATTAAAAAAAAGTGTGTCTACTTAAAAACAAATATCTTTGGTTGTATTAAGCTGATTTTGATTATTTTTTTAGATAATTGGAACATATTTTTGTCAAATTTATGGCTTGGACGCTATTTGTGCATTCATATGAAATTTTTCGCAATTTTTAGCAAAGTTTTGAAAAAAATTCTATTTCGAACGTAAATTTAAAAAAAGTTTGATCGATTACGAAAAAAATGAGCGGTTGTTTATAAAAATCGGGGAAAAAATGTGGAAATTACAGGAATTTTTTTTTAAAAGTCAACAATGTAAATTTGTTTTAAATACCAAAAATTTTAGATGAATAATTTGTTTATTTATAAAGATATCGTTACCAAATTTGGCATTCGAAAGTTTTTTAGAGTTCTCAAGCTCTGTATCAAATTTTATCAAAATCGGTTGTATATATCTTTTATTTTTACCTATCTGTGCTAAGGGGGCTATATGATATAGTCAACCGATTTTGATAAAATTTGGTTTAGTGGTGGGAAACTCTAAAAAACTGTCAATCACAAAATTTGCTTAAGATATCTTCAACCGATTTTTATCAAATTTAGTACAGTGCTTTGGAACTCTAAAAAACTATCAAACACCAAATTTCGTTACGATATCTTAATAAATAAACGAATTATCTATCTAAAACTTTAGGTTTTGAGAAAAATTGAGTTTTTGAAGTTTTTTACAAAAATTCCCGTTAATTTCATAATTTTTCTTCGATTTTGATAAACAAAATTTACAAGCCATGAATAAAACTGTATGAAACATTTTTGTAAAATTTTTAAATTTCATTTTCGGACTTAGCGTGCCATGTTACTACGGACACAAGTAAAACCTGTTGAGGATACATTTTGCTGTAAACTAGTGTAATAAGCTGAGAGCAGGATCTGGCAGCTATTGAAAAGCGATATGAGGGTTGTTGGGACGATGGGCGACTAGTGCTAGATGCAAATTCGTTATGACGTTACTGGAACGCAAACGAAAAACTTTTAGTGAAAAATTTTTTTTTTCGACCAAAAGTGTGATTAAGTGGAAATTGGAACTTTCGAATTTTTCGTACATGGTTCAATAGCATCTACAGTTCTTACTCGATTTTAAAGATCTTAAGCTCGAAATGTTTGTAAAAAATTTGTCTCCAGCTCAAAGCTTTAAATTTTTCTTGTTAACAAAAAGCAAACTAAAAATTTTTAATTCTGTAAAATTATCGAAAATGTCATTTTTTTTGACTTTGGTTACTTGTAACTTCAATAATTTTTTTTTTCATTTATCAGCGTAAAGAGCATCTCAATACCTGTCGATCTATTCGTCTCACATGACGATCAAGAGATATTGACGAATAACTGAAAAAATTACTCAAAAACATGTTTTTCGAAAAAAATCACGAAAACGGTTCTGAAGAAAAAAAAAAAATAAATGTCATCGTGTCGTGTTTCTCGGCCCAAAATTACCTTAAAAAAACACTTTTATACGAAAGTTCATTTTACTAGTGTAATAGTCCCTATCTGTGTCTAATAAATCGAAAATAAGCAAAACTAAAGCTGAACTAAATGAAAATATATACAAACCTAGACGATAATTCTACGAATTTCTACACTTTCTCAAGAATAGAATTATGATGCGATGGTGGGGGCTCTTAAGGGGCACTAAATATTTAGTTATCGAGAAGTATTCGAAATTTTGGAAAAAAAATATATACTGGGCAAATATTGGCAAGCACTTCTATACAGGTGCAGCTCCAGGATTTGGTCTTGGTGGGGGGTTTTTCATTTCGAAGTGTAAATACTGTATATCAGAGCTCGCAAAAAAATGACAACCAATTTTTGCAACTTTTGGTGGGGTCCGGTCCCGAAAACCCCCAGTGGATCCGCCACTGCTTCTACCATATATATAAAGATGGCGTACGTTAAAGTCGGGCGCGGACGACTTTGGGATACCCTGTACCACTGCTTGCAATAAAATCCAGTAAATTGCTTAAGAACACCAAAAGACATTCGATTGCCAAATTAGATTACGATACCTTCATAAACAACCAAAAACAGACGAATTTTTTCGACTTTGGTTACTTGTAACTTCAATAATTTTTTTTTTCATTTATCAGCGTAAAGAGCATCTCAATACCTGTCGATCTATTCGTCTCACATGACGATCAAGAGATATTGACGAATAACTGAAAAAATTACTCAAAAACATGTTTTTCGAAAAAAATCTCGAAAACGGTTCTGAAGAAAAAAAAAAATAAATGTCATCGTGTCGTGTTTCTTGGCCCAAAATTACCTTAAAAAAACACTTTTATACGAAAGTTCATTTTACTAGTGTAATAGTCCCTATCTGTGTCTAATAAATCGAAAATAAGCAAAACTAAAGCTGAACTAAATGAAAATATATACAAACCTAGACGATAATTCGAATTTCTACACTTTCTCAAGAACAGAATTATGATGCGATGGTGGGGGCTCTTAAGGGGCACTAAATATTTAGTTATCGAGAAGTATTCGAAATTTTGGAAAAAAAATATATACTGGGCAAATATTGGCAAGCACTTCTATACAGGTGCAGTTCCAGGATTTGGTCTTGGTGGGGGGTTTTTCATTTCGAAGTGTAAATACTGTATATCAGAGCTCGCAAAAAAATGACAACAAATTTTTGCAACTTTTGGTGGGGTCCGGTCCCGAAAACCCCCAGTGGATCCGCCACTGCTTCTACCATATATATAAAGATGGCGTACGTTAAAGTCGGGCGCGGACGACTTTGGGATACCCTGTACCACTGCTTGCAATAAAATCCAGTAAATTGCTTAAGAACACCAAAAGACATTCGATTGCCAAATTAGATTACGATACCTTCATAAACAACCAAAAACAGACGAATTTTTAACCTATGGGAGGTATATGGTATAGTCAACCAATTTTGATCAAATTTGCTGCAGTGCTTGGGTACTCTAAAAAACTTCTGAATGCCAAATTTGGTTATAATATATTCACAATCAAACGAAACACAACGAATTTTGTACAAAAAACGATTTTTTGACCGATTGGTCCTATGGGAGCTATATGATATAGTCAACCGATTTTGATCAAGTTTGGTACAGTGTTGAAGATATCTAAAAAACTTCCGAATGCCAAATTTGGTTACAATATCTTCACAAACAAACGAAACACAACGAATTTTGTACAAAACACGATTTTTTGACCGATTGGACCTATGGGAGCTATATGATATAGTCAACCGATTTTGATCAAATTTGGTATAGTGCTTGGGAACTTTAAAAAACTTCTTATTGCCAAATTTGGTTACAATATCTTCACAAACAAACGAAACACAACAAATTTTGTGCAAAAAACAAATTTTCGACCGATCGATCCTATTGGACCTATATGATATAGTCAACCGATTTTGATAAAATTTGGTACAGTGCTGGGGGTTTCTAAAAAACTTCCGATTGCCAAATCATAAGCAAACGAATTATCCATCTAAAACTTTTGCTTTTTTTCGAGGTCCTCTGAAACACCCCTATGGGAGCTATATAATGTAGTCCCGATATCAAAAAAATAAAATAAACTTGTCTCCTATGGATTAATAAGGGATCTTATCTGAAAGTTTGGATGCTCTAGCTCTTACCATCTCTGAGATCTAGGCGTTCATATGGACAGACGGACATGGGTATATCGACTTCTCTAGTCACTCTGATCATACTTTAGGTAACTTTGGGGGGTCTCCGACTTCTCCTTCTGTACGTTACATACATTTTCGGCTTGCACAAACACAATATACCCTTTGTACCATACGGTACAGGGTATAAAAATCATCGGCACTGCGCTGCACTTATTGGAGCTCTCTAGAATTTGGAAGAGGACTTCAGCTGTGTGGTAATCTTGCTAGTAGAGCATATGGCTCTTGTAATCGATTCTCCACGATAAGGGTCTTCGAGAGAAAAGAATAGGCCCAGCGCACTCTTTTAAAGAATTTTTTCAAACCTATGCACCCTTTAGAAAACTCTGGTACCTTGAGAATTTTCTGATTTAAACGGGTACAGTTTATACTATACAAATAGCATTTATGGATTCTACTAAATCGAATTCTGACTAATTACGTTGAACTTCATTGGAAAGGGTTTTCGCGGGAACCACTCTGAAAGTTTTATATAATCAGCTAAGTTTTGCCAGTGCTAGTTGTTGAGCTGTAAAGTTTTTGTAATGTATGAAGGAAAATTGCATATAATATGTACATACACTTTTTATATAGGTATTGTATAACTTGGTGAAAAAAAATCCACAGATGGAACAAGCACACACACAAATCGTTGCAAACTGGCTGGACGTAAATAAATTTTTTTGTGGATATCCCGACATTGGGATACGCTGCATACACTTGGCCACAAAAATTGGTTATTATATGCTTTATGTATTAAAGCGACAGATTGATAGGGGTTTTGTTTTGAGAAAAAGTCAACGTCAATTTGTTTATTAGATTCACTTTGACGGTTTTTCCTTATTTATTTATGATATAAATAAGACCAGTATTATTGCTGTTTTTAGGAAAGGTTTTAGAAATGTTTACGTTCTTTGATTTGATAGTGCGCATGAAATTTTTCTACGGCGGAACTAACTCGGATATCAGCATGAAGCTCCAAGCTCCGCCTAAGTACTTTTTTTTTTTTTTTTTTTGCTTAAATTCGTTGTCTCTAGTTCTTATAGTCTCTCAGATCTGGGTGTTCATACGAACTGAGCAGCATAGCCCTATGCTGGAAGGGTATCAAAGTGAAAACCAAACAAAAGCAAAAAAAAAAAAACTGCAGCATGTTGTTAAAGAGTACGTAAGAGCCGGCACAACAGCCGGGAGCAGGTACAAAGTCGTTAGCACTTGCCTGGTGTGAAGTTAACAAAGTCAACGAGAGGGGCCAGTCTACAACAACCATGACAACAACAACGTATTGGAACTCTCGTCAGACAGACGACATGGGACAAAAGCAACAGCAGATATTTAACATCATGACAAAAAATAAAGATTGAAACAGTCTAATATCTCAACATCGAAGCTGGGATGCTTTATACGCAAACTACACTTGCGCCATCTGTCGCAGAAAGACTGCCAATGGAAAAACTGCTGGAACTAGATAAAAATAAGACAAAATAGGTGTCAACCTTGAAGTGAAAGATAATAGCATGAAAGAACTACGGGGAAGAATCTTGGTTTGGGGTCTCAAAGCATTTTAAATGAGCATCTTGAGATATACAGGATGAACCAAAAATTTATTTTTGTTTTTGTAAATACAGTCGAACTTTTCGCTATTAGATGATCAAAATATAAAAAAACCTTGTACGAAAAACCAATATATGTACTTGAGAAAAATTGCCTATGAAGAGTAGTTTGCTGTAGAGCATTAGGTAATAGGGAAGTTCGTTTTAAAGTAAGTAAATTAGAAAAAAAAAGATTTCAATATAAAAACGAAAAAAATTTGATTAGCCCCTTGCATTTTTTCAGCCTATAACAAAAAAGCGTAAAAAAAACTTAATTTTAAAACTTTTCAGCTTACTACTAAAGGCCTATACGCAGAATGCAAAAAAATTTCGCACGCAATGACAAAACCATATAAAAAAAAAATCCCGAATAGGATATGCCAAATGGGATTTTTATTATACCCTGTACCGTATGGTACAAAGGGTATATTGTGTTTGTGCAAGCCGAAAATGTATGTAACGTACAGAAGGAGAAGTCGGAGACCCCCCAAACTTACCTAAAGTATGATCAGGGTGACTAGAGAAGTCGATATACCCATGTCCGTCTGTCCGTATGAACGCCTAGATCTCAGAGATGGTAAGAGCTAGAGCAACCAAACTTTCAGATAAGATCCCTTATTAATCCATAGGAGACAAGTTTATTTTATTTTTTTGATATCGGGACTATATTATATAGCTCCCATAGGGGTGTTTCAGAGGACCTCGAAAAAAAGCAAAAGTTTTAGATGGATAATTCGTTTGTTTATGAAGATATCGTAACCAAATTTAGCACACAATAGTTTTTTAGAGTTCCCAGGCACTGTACCAAATTTTATCAAAATCGGTTGACTATATCATATAGCTCCCATAGGACCAATCGGTCAAAAAATCGTGTTTTGTACAAAATTCGTTGTGTTTCGTTTATTTGTGAACATACCGTAACCAAATTTGGCATTAAGAAGTTTTTTAGAGTTCCCAAGCACTATACCAAATTTGATCAAAATCGGTTGACTATATCATATAGCTCCCATAGGATCGATCGGTCGAAAATTAGTTTTTTGTACAAAATTCGTTGTGAATCGTTTGTTTGTGAAGATATCGTAACCAAATTTGGCATTAAGAAGTTTTTTAGAGTTCCCAAGCACTGTACCAAATTTGATTATAATCGGTTGACTATATCATATAGCTCCCATAGGGCCAATCGGTCAAAAAAACATATTTTGAACAAAATTCGTTGAGTTTCGTTTATTTGGCAAAAGATATTTCTTTTGAAGTTTGTAAGCAATATATCGGACTTGATTGCAATTTGGTGGTACAGGGTATCCCAAAGTCGTCCGCGCCCGACTTTAACGTACGCCATCTTTTTTATATGGTTTTGTTTAATCGAAAAAATATTAATTTTTTAACTATCGGCCGTGTTCCGGAAAACGAACAATTTTATTCAAATTCGTCTGAACTACTACGACTACGTCTTAGAATGTTGCTTTGTTATAAAACTTTTAATTTTTTAATATTAATAATTCTAAAAGTTCTTAAAAGGTTCATCAATTCACAATTTCCAGCCTATTTGAGATACTTAAGTGGATTGTAAAATTTTGTTTTTTTTTTTGTTCTTCTATTAAAAAATAAAAAAAAAAAAATGCTTTAAAGTTTTTAATATAAAGGCCTATACGCAAATGGGATATCTCAAATGGGATTTTTTTTTTTTATATGAAGTTTTTCGATTCCGCGCGAAATATTTCGTGCTGCGTATAGGCCTCAAGGGAGAAAAATTATTATTATAATTGTATATATTTTTTTGTTGGAATTAATAACAGCGTCATATATACATAATATATATTTCGCATATATTGCTTCATTATCAAAATGAATTTTTGCTTAACGCTAGTGAAAGTTGGAGCTGTAGCAGATCTTTTGAAAGATATAGAAGATCTTGTTTGTCACCTTTGAACCCTTTAGCGGTAGTGACAGTAAAAAAAAAAATCGAAAATCGATATTTTTTTTGCAGTTTCTTAAAGTACATACGCTTGAGATTATTTTATCAAAATATCATAACTATCTGTTAGGGATGGGCGATAGTGTATCGATATATCGGAATATCGATATTCTTTCTTTGGAAGTCGACTATTTTGTATCGATATCCATGTTCGACGATATATCCTATATCGATATTTTCATCCGATACTGACGATATTTACGAATTCGGCGCCAAAACTAAGCGTGCAAGGTGGAATGGCCACTTTGGGCATAGAAAAAGAATTATTTTTGGGAAAGCACATTGTTGCCGTTAGCAATCCTGTATTGCATTTAGATACGGAAGATCCAAAAAGTATTGCGAGAACGGAGATGAAAGTTTTTTTCACGCCAACAGTCTCCGCTAACCATATGGGAGCCCCTGTCGACACAATTCTTGAAACTTTACAAACTAGCAAGGATATTTGTTCCGGCTGTTGCGACGTCTGTTACCTCGGAGCGACCATTTTCCCTTGCAGGGAGAATAATGACCGACGAACGAAACCGGCCTTTGGCTTGTGTAGACGATTCTTTGGAGCCTTTCTAATTTAAACTAAAAACCAGCCTTTTGGAATAATTGTAAGAAATCCAGATAAACTGATTATTTGTATGTGTCTGAATTTATGTATGACTTATTAATTTAAAACTGATATCATTCATACAAATTTTTTCGGCGATATATCGAGATATCGATATTGTTTGGTCGCTATATCGATTTTTACATCGGTTTCATCCGATACACATCGATACTGAATATCGATATTCGAGTACGCGATGCCCATCCCTACTATCTGTGTACTAGAACTATTCTTAAAGTGCGCCGCTTCCGAGCGTCGTAAGTGCAGATATCTCGGCTTTTTATTAGAACCAAACTATTTTTAGAGTAAAAAATATAGTTTTAAAATATTTTTAATTTTGGAACTATTTGCAAATTTAAGTAGAAATTGAAATGCTTACGAGCTACAAAATTCTAGGAATTATGGCAAAACCATAAAAACTGTTTTAATTCGGATCTAATTTTATAATTAATTTATAATGGAAAAAATTATAATTCTGCGAAATACATTTTTTGATGCTTCTAGTTTCGTTCAAAACATTTTAAAGAAATTGTAAAACTTTTAAATTTTAAGATATTGATTGCATAATTTATAGTTTAAGCTTCAAGTAATGGTTTCGATACTGTCCTTATTTAAAATTGTTAAATAATAATATTGAAAATAAACAAGAAATATAACCAATTTAAATTTTCACTTGATAGAAATGTTTTTCATATGTTAAGGCTGTGACAATGATTTTTATGCAGTTTTCCTCGAATTTTTTTATAAAATATTTTAAAAATTCGTTCATACTGTCAAATTTTTTATTTTTTTGCAATTTTAATTTTCTCGATTTAAAATAATACTTATTTAACACAAAATTCCTTTTATAACTTAAGTATAAGCGTTCTATTCCAAGTTTTAGCTTTCGTAAAAGATTTTCTACGCTCTTCAACATAGTTTCCGCTTATCGGGTTTTGATTTAACCCCAAAAATTGCTTTAAAGCGTATAGACGGATTTCTTTTGATTTGAATTACGGAGTATTAAGATTTCAGACGATGAAAGTACAAGCCATAATATAAAATTTTTTGTAAAGTACTATATGAAAAGGGAAAAAATTGTATTTTTAATTTATAGCAAAAAAAATCAAGCTTTAACTCTTATTTTTTGACCTAAAAATAAAAATTTTAAATTATGGTCAAAATAAATTATTAGTTATTATTATTATTTAAAAATGGCGAAATAATTATTATTTTTCAATTTTTGTAATAGAAATTATTTTCAAATTTTTTATAATAAAAATGACTTTAGTTTTTGTAATAAAAATGATTTTTCAATTTTTGTAATTAAATTATATTTTTAAAATTTTATAATAAAAATGATTTTTCAATTTTTATAATAAAAATGATTTTTCAATTTTTGTAATAAAATTATTTTACACTTTTTATAATAAATATTATTTTTAAAATTTTATAATAAAAATGATTTTTCAATTTTTATAATAAAAATGATTTTTATATTTTTGTAATAAAATTATTTTTCACTTTTTATAATAAATATTATTTTTGAATTTTTTTAATAAAAATTATTTTTCAATTTTTATAACAATTTTTCAATTTTTGTAATAAAAATTATTTTTCAAAAAATGGAAAATACAAATTTTATATAAGAGTTCAAGGTTAGCTACTAATTATTATGGATTTTCTTCTAGCAGTTTTTGTTCACATAATTTGTTCAAAATGTTAAGGGGTCCCATTTGTGTAGAATCTTCAGAAAATCCATTTTTGTTTTTAGCTAAATGGTAGACAATTATGTTAGAAAGTGTTTTAAAAAATAAAAAAAAAATGTTCCCTTTGGGCGCATGGCAACCCATGGCCAGTTTTAAAACTTTAATCGCGTTTTTCTCGAAACCACTTTTTTTTGAATGGCTTCACGAATTACTCAGTCAATTTTTATCCGATCGATTTGAAATTTGTACATAATCCTTATAAAATCCTTTTCTAGTGGATCACGTAGGATATTTTATTTTCCAACTCATATTTCATGATTTTTTTTGACGAAAAAAAAAATGTTTTCAAACTCATGGCATTTTTTTTAAAATTTATATTTATATAAAATTATATGAAAACCCCTACGTGGTTCACTTGTTTTTGCTCAAAAAACTGCATCCGTGAGGGCCTCTTCGAAAATTAGTCAAGCTCTCTACAGGCGCCATTTTGTTTTTAATTACTTTGGAAAAATTTATTTTTGTAGCTAAAAATATGTCAACTATTTGGATTTTGAATATAAAATAAAATTTCTTTGAAAAAAAATATCGAAAATTTAACTTAAAAAAACGTGCTCTACACAGGTGTTATCCAAGTGAAAAGGCTAGAAGCCTAAACTCTTTATTTTAATATTAGATCAAAAAATGTATCTTATACCTGATTATTAGGAATAAATAAACTAAACTAACTAAATTGATAGTAAAAGTTATTATGAATTGAAATATCAAGAGATACATGGGATACAAGGGATTTTTCTACATCGATGCCTAGGTTAGGTTAGGTTAGAGCAGTAGCTGAGACACGTCTCAGCTCACTTAGGCCAGCAATTTGGCCCGTTGTGATACCGCAGTGATGGACTTTCATCCACCCTTCCCCACTAGTAGGTCTTTTAGATGTCTCCATTTACAGCCATCCGGTGGCCTGAATGAACCTTGAGAGGCATTTTGGACTCTGTTCTGAGAGCTGGGAAAGGTCATGTAGAAAATAAGACTTGAGAAAGCGGAATCTTGTCCTACACAATCCCGGACAGTGACAGAAAAGGTGCTCTACCGTCTCTAGCTCTTCCTCATCGCCACAACTTCTGCAGAAATCGTGGTGAGGAGCGTTGAGCCTTGACGCGTGAGTCCCCACTAGCCAGTGTCCGGTGATCGCTCGGATAACTTTCGAGCAATGAGCTCTATTTAACCAGCAAAGTTCTTTAGTTCTTTTACTATTGTACACTGACCATGTTTGACGTGAAATCCTGCACGTGTTGGTTATTTGGTTCCATGTTTGGTTTGTAATATGAGCGAATTGGGTCTTTATGCTTAATTTGCAGCTGGCCATAGGAATACCCAGACGCTCCTTATCCCGAAGGAGGATGCTGGTAGTTCCTTGTCTTGCCAGTTCATCCGCAATACAGTTTCCCTCAAAGTCCCTATGTCCCGGGACCCAGATGAGGTGTATCGAAAACTGTTCTGCCATCTCCCCCAGAGACGAACGACAGTTGTTCACTGACTTCATGCATGAAGTAAGAGAGGCGAGCGATTTTATAGCTGCCTGGCTATCTGTGTAAATACAGATGTTCCTATTACATACTGGTAAGGTTTTTATTATTTTAAGAGCCTCCAATCCATGCCGTAACTTCAGCTTGGACATCGATGCCTAACAAGTCACATTTTTATATTACAGATTATAAGAGTTACGATTCCTGATTGAAATCTTATATATAAGTGTTTAACGCAATATATTAAAAATATTTGACAAAATGCGTAGGTTCAAAAATGTTCTTATGAATTTTTATGCTTTATAACAAATCTCCGGGAGTCTTCATCTCAACTTCATATTAACTTTATTTAAAAATCAAAAACTCTTATATTACGTCTACATAGATAATAGAAATCTACACATCTATCAATGCTGGAACATGCCCAATTCCGATAATTGTACAAATCCGAAACTCTTCCTCAATAGTTTTATAAAATGGATTTAGGAGTGTCATCTTTGCATTGCAAACATCTTGTCAAACATACCATACTATGTAAAGAGTATAAAAACCAGGCGAACAAGTGGCAGCCAGCCAGGCACTTGGCCAGTACCAGTCGCGTCCCATGCCGTCCGGGCTAGTCTGTGGAGCGCTCCAAGAGCAATCAGCCAGTCAGTCAGGCTGAATGAATGAGTGCGAACGTGTGAGTGCGTGAGTGATTGTGTCTGATGCGAGGCACACAGACAAGCGCAGAGATGATTACGATGTTGTTGATGATGATCATCTTCAATGAATGCTGAGAGATGATGGTCAAGAAAACAAGTTAACGTGTCTTAATAAGATCAAACATGGTGATTATGAGGAATTACTTGGAGATAAT
Source organism: Chymomyza fuscimana (assembly GCA_949987675.1). NCBI lineage: Eukaryota > Metazoa > Arthropoda > Insecta > Diptera > Drosophilidae > Chymomyza > Chymomyza fuscimana. The sequence continues at coordinate 39,616,406 of OX465090.1, forward strand.
GACATGTGGCTTTAAGACGAATGCGCACACTTACACTCAGCCACATACTGAAGAATTTGAACTGGACAAAGCAAACAGTCTATAGACAAGCATACTTATTTCTGGATGTTGAGATGAGACCAAACACAAAGAACTGCTTTACACATGGGTTATGAGATAACCACCAAAAAATCCCATAAAACGAGTTAATTTGCATATTATCTAAGAACCCTCTTGGATCGGGGCTTTTCGGAATTCGGATGCAGCTGCCCAAAGTCCACAAGGTGTGCCTCTGTCACATGTAAAGTTTACACCACTTTTTTTTTGTGAGCCTGCGAGTTATAACAAAAAAATGTTCTGTTCCAGCCAGAATTGCAGTCTCATAATCTTTAAACTAATTTGAGATCCATTCATTATGGTTATTAAATAAAATCATGTCAACGTTTTTTGATTTAAGCGAGCTTCCAGTAATTCAACGGGCACATGCTTGAATCTAAGATTTCGACATTAAAATATTGTCGAAGTGCCAAAATTGAGTCAATCCTACTATTTCGGATTTTTCGAGATTTGTTTTTTTCTAAAAAAGCGAAGTGTCTGCGACGTGGATGCCGTTGATTGCTCCAATTTTGTCCGTAATGGGATTTGGTCGATAATCGAAATAAAATATCGATAATCGGAAAAAAATAAAAAACATCGATGCAACGATATAACATCGATGTTATTTTCAGCACTACGATACAGTCAACCGAAATTGATCTACCTCTTTGCACCACTAAGATCTAATTTTTATACCCTGTACCTATAGGTACAAAGGGTATACTAGATTTGTGCAATGTATGTAACGAACAGAAGGAGGCGTGGCAGACCCCAAGTCCTTTATACCAAAATGCTTATCATAACCTCGGGTAGCGATTGAGCCATGTCCGTCCGTGCGTCCGTCTGTCTGTCCGTCCGTATGAACGCCTAGATCTCGGAGACTATAGAGCTAGAGACACGAAACTTTACCAGCTGGTGCGCATATTTCCTAAGAAGTTTGTTGAATCATGTCAATATCTTCCCCCGTTCCCCCGCAGTAGAGTTTTGCGGTTTTTAGCCACACCGTTTAGTATTTTCATCTGAAATTTAACAGAGCGTTGCGTTGTAGTTACATGCATCTATGTGTAAAAAGTGAACAAAATCGGACAAATACAACAGAAGTTATAGTAAAAAATGTGAAAATTTCACCTCCCCTTGCCAATAAACTGCGTCAATATTTGACTCTACGCAATTATGGCTACAAGTGACCTAGAATCACAATTTTTGGTAAGCTCATTCATGTGGCTCTAATGAACAAATCCACATCCAAATTTTATCGATGCGGTCCCCCCACCCCCCGCAATCCATTTACCGTGTTTTCTCCCACACACCTCAACATACCAACTTGAAACTTACCCCGTATACTTTAAATAAGTTCTTTGTTGTAACATTCGAGTTTCATCAAAATGGGTAAAAATTTAGGGAACTTATAGGTATAAATATCGATTTTCACCAAAAAAAAATAAATTCCAATTGGGAAGTTCTTAGATGGAATATGCAGGAAAAATTTTTTTGACACAAAAGGTACAGTGTATTCCACTGTCGGGCACCGCCTCGACTGTACCACATTTTTTTTTTTAAAAAATTGGCGTATATGAATTTTAAAATAATTTTTTTGTTTAAATTTTTTTTAATATTACAGCAAATTTTTTTTTTTTTATAAAGCTTAAATTTGACTATTTCACATAAAAAATGTGTAAATAAGCTTAAATGCTTAGACAAGGGTATAGGGTATCTTACAGTCGCGGCATTTCTACTGTGTCCGATACGTCTGTTCCATCTGGAGCCAATACTATACGTATAAAGCATTTATTTGCAAGATTTGCTTTAATAATTGCATAATCGCAATAAAACCGAATGCATCGACTGATATCAAGAATGAATAGTCGTTTTTATACCCTGTACCGTATGGTACAAAGGGTATATTGTGTTTGTGCAAGCCGAAAATGTATGTAACGTACAGAAGGAGAAGTCGGAGACCCCCCAAAGTTACCTAAAGTATGATCAGGGTGACTAGAGAAGTCGATATACCCATGTCCGTCTGTCCGTATGAACGCCTAGATCTCAGAGCTGGTAAGAGCTAGAGCAACCAAACTTTCAGATAAGATCCCTTATTAATCCATAGGAGACAAGTTTATTTTATTTTTTTGATATCGGGACTACATTATATAGCTCCCATAGGGGTGTTTCAGAGGACCTCGAAAAAAAGCAAAAGTTTTAGATGGATAATTCGTTTGTTTATGAAGATATCATAACCAAATTTGGCAATCGGAAGTTTTTTAGAAACCCCCAGCACTGTACCAAATTTTATCAAAATCGGTTGACTATATCTTATAGGTCCCATAGGATCGATCGGTCGAAAATTTGTTTTTTGTACAAAATTTGTTGTGTTTCGTTTGTTTGTGAAGATATTGTAACCAAATTTGGCATTCTGAAGTTTTTTAGAGTTCCCAAGCACTATACCAAATTTTATCAAAATCGGTTGACTATATCATATAGCTCCCATAGGGCCAATCGGTCAAAAACACGTTTTTTGCACAAAATTCGTTGTGTTTGGTTTGTTTGTGAAGATATTGTAACCAAATTTGGCATTCAGAAGTTTTTTAGAGATCTTCAACACTGTACCAAATTTTATCAAAATCGGTTGACTATATCATATAGCTCCCATAGGGCCGATCGGTCGAAAAAAAGTTTTTGATTAAAAATTCGTCTGTTTTTGGTTGTTTATGAAGGTATCATAATCTAATTTGGCAATCAAATGTCTTTTGGTGTTCGTAAGCAATTTACCGGATTTTATTGCAAGCAGTGGTACAGGGTATCCCAAAGTCGTCCGCGCCCGACTTTAACGTACGCCATCTTTTATTCTAAAGAATAAGACGCAAAAAGATTTCCACAATATTTTTACGTTGATGACTAATGCTATCAACTTAAAAGCCGTGCCTTCCGTTTTGATGAGAAATCTATCTTAACTGATAACAAATCATTATCTTTTATATCATCAATAAATTGGTTGCATATTTATGGCATTTGTTACATTTACACTCCGTGGCAATTGAATAGAAACAATAAATTTAATCTACTAGTGTTCGTTTTCGTCTTACATGAGTTTGAATGACTAAAGTAAATGACCAACAGATGGCCAACCCTATATTTGCAGATTGCAATAAACAAAAAAAAATATTTAAGCAGATGACAAATTTTGAAGCTAATTTTCTTTGTCATCAGTTACAAAGATGACGAAGTTTTCTGGAAATTTCTATGCCAATATTTGGAAAAGTAATTGATATTCCAATACATCAACCAATTAATCAACATTTTGAAACTACGAAGGTTAGTCAAATTTTTTTATTAGAAACCATTCCGTCTTGTCGTATTGATTATGTGATGACCGATACTATAGTTGTATATATTTACTAGAAACACACACAAATTTATGTGCATACTATGTCTATCTGTATATAGTTCAGAGATCAGCAAATCGTTAGTTGTTTTTGTTTTTAAAATTTTGCAAAATATTTTTAGAGCATGGCTCCAAATAATACGCATTCATCTATTTTGAGAAAACGGAATTTCTGCCAAATTAGTTCTTATCACTAATATTAATCGAGCTGAATCTATTTAAATGAAAACTTTTGATGTAGCCTACTACGTTTTAGAATTTTATTTAAGTATTTTTATGTGTCAGCATTCCCATATCTCGTCTAGCTCTTGGGTTTTCTTCTCTTGACTCTTGGCTACTAAGTCGCAGTATTTTTTTTTTTTTTCTTTTTGTATGGGAAGTCACAAAAAACCAAACAGATACAGACTTAATTGCAGTGCTAATTAAATCAACGAGATTAAAATAGAATTTTATTTTTTGATTGGATTAATTAGTAGGTCGAAAGGATCAAAAATAAGTTTGCCATGGGAAAGTTTTGTACATACTATGTGATTCAACAGGAAGTGAGTGATTAAATGTATGCTCAATTATGGGCAGGGTTTTATTTGCGCACTACAAGCTCTGCAATAAGTATATGCAGCATGAGCAGAAATATTTCAGTAGGATTTCAAATATGTATTCAAAATTTCTTAAACAAATTTCTAAAATAACGTACGACAGGTTACCCTAAATTAACCTCCTTGGGATGTCCTGTGCCACCACATTGTAATCAAATTCGTTGTTTTGCTCAAGAACTCCAAAAGATATTATTTTTTTAACAGATCGGTACTGTGGGGCTATATGATATGGTCAACCGATTTTTATTAAATTGGGTACAGTGCTGGGGAACTTTAAAAAATTATCAAATACCAAAGGGGAGGGAGCTTTGTAAATGCATAAATAGCAACAACTTTTCAACACTATCTACGGGGACACCAACGTACTGGCCGTCTGATCCACAAAAAATACCGGACCTGTTGGATTTTGTAGTCTTTTCTGGAGTACCTAGAAATCACCTTGATATTTCGGAAAATTACGACCTGAGCTCAGACCATTCGCCAATCATAGTTACATATAGCACTGCTCTTCCAGCCTTTTCGAACACGTATAAAATTTTAACACCTAGGACAGACATTTTATCGTTCCAGAATTGGATAGATGCGAAGTTGGACGCAAATATATCTCTTAAAACTGCCTTAGAAGTAGATACAGCTGTTGAATCTTTAACGAACATTATACATGAAGCGGGTCTGATGTGTACTGCACCAGCTGCTACTAACTATACAACAAATAATGTTTTTGTATCATCAGAGCTACGGAACCTTATAAATAGTAAGCGTAAACTTCGGAAAAAATGGCAAATCAGCAGAAATCCGGCAGATAAAAGGAGATGCAATGCAGCATCAAATCAACTTAAAAAACGCCTCTACGAAATTAGAAATGAAGCAACTGCCGAGTTTCTCAAAAGTTTGGATCCCAACACTAAGGATCACGAGTACAGCCTTTGGAGAGCTACCAAATATTTAAAACGGCCTGCAAAGAGAAATGTTACTATACGTAATCAGTACGAAGAATGGTGTAGAACCAACAAAAGTAAGGCTGAGGCATTCGCTCAACATTTACACTCAACATTTCAACCTAATTCTAATCCTGCGCCAGAAGACACTGAAATAATAGAGTTTTTGGATGTGCCTTGTCAGATGTGCCTACCCATTCGCCGAATCACTGTATCAGAAATTGAAGAAGAATTCACAAGATTGAATCCAAAAAAGTCACCAGGCTATGACAAAATTGACGGAAGAGTGATAAAAAATCTCTCCCAAAAATGTATTCAATATTTAGCTCTTATTTACAATGCAATTTTGAGGCTGGATCATTTTCCTACACAATGGAAATGTGCGGAGGTAATAATGATTCCAAAACCAAACAAGCCTGAAAACATTCTCTCATCATACCGTCCGATTAGCCTTCTAGTAACATTTTCCAAAGTATTTGAAAGAATCCTTTTGAATAGGTTATTACCAGTTTTGGAGGAAAACAATATAATACCTGAGCATCAGTTCGGGTTTAGGAAAGGCCATGCAACTCCAGAGCAATGCCATCGAATATTAAACATAATAACAAGTGGATTCGAAAAGAAACTGTATTCTGCAGCAGTATTTC